>JZKD02S2398933.1:91915-150673 GCA_000966675.3 Picea glauca
AGGTATGCACTTGTATATAAGTTATATCATGAGGGTGTTTGCATGAGATGTACACTTGGCTAACTGACATTTGTCCAAGCAGTGATAGTAGATCCAAAGGGATCTTAGATCTAGTTCACTTAGAGGAAGCCCAAGAGTTCGAGGCAGCAGTGGTGATGTCTCCTATAGTATATGACAACTCAAAATCAAATGGGACAACAACAACAAGACTCAAGGTTTGTATATCAGGTTTGATATTTTATATTGTTGCATCTTAAGAAAATATTGTAACTGGGACAATAGTCTTTAGAGGTCTATTATTGCTGAGTATTTTTGCTATCAAATGTCTAGTAACACTTGAATATTGTTAGTACAATGATCATTATGTAAATTCTCATTGTTTAGTACTAATGATGCACTTATTTACAAAATTAAAATGATCACTTCTATGAGATGTTCTTGACTGTTGTCTTTGTCACAGACAGGTTGCCTTGTAAATTCGATGGAGGTTACCATGGAGATGTTCTTGTTTTGTTTTGGGCAGGTAACTATGGAGGAATGATTGGTAACAACATTGGATAATTTTTTTTCTTTCTCTTACTCTTTTTTTTGTTCTGGGCAGGTTACAATGGAGGAATAATTGGTCACAACACTAGAAAAGTGTTGTTCGTGTTTCTTGTTGTTGGTTCGTGTGGTTGTAAGAACCCACATTCAATTTATTCTACCAACAAACCCTGTATACACTAGACCTTTCGCCATCACTTGCATGCAAGTAAAGTCTCACGTGAGGAATCTATTGGGGCTGGAAGAACCAAGTTTTTATAGGGACGAGGGGATGAGAGGCTTCCATCACATTCATTCCTACTTATCTACCTTGTGTTTGTATTCTTTGTCTCTTTTCACTTGATTAATTAGTAGACTTTAATTATGAAGAATTATTGTGACACAGATTGCAACGTAAACTATTCACTGTCACATTCATCATAATCGTGCATCAATCATCTACTAAACAGATCTAGATCTAGTTATGCATAAATATAACATTCATGAAAAATCACATAAAAATACATTCAGACACATAATTTAGCATGGTTTACCCAATTCTTGGGTTATGTCCACAATGAATGGCTTCTTTATTATTCTTCATGCAATCATCTCAAGCTTGCACATTTTTCTTACAATAGATACATCATGATATCCTTCCCTATCTTGCCTAGCCGCTCTGCAGTGCAAGCCTCTATCTGAAAACCCTGCCTAAAACTTTATACATAGACTCTCTCTCATTTTCAGTCTATATTATCAGCCTCAGTCTATCATTATCTCAACTTCCAGCCACAGCTTCAACGAAGTATTCTTCCCCACCCATTACATATTTATACATAGAATTTCGAGCTCAAAACCCTACTCGATTATCCCAAAACCTTATGACAACTCATTGTTCAGGCATGCTTTTCCTACCTTTGCACCTCTATGCTTCTTTTCCACTCCCGACTTTTTCTTTTCTTTCTTTTGCGCATCTACCTGCTTTTGCATGCCTCACTATTGTCTTTCCTTCTTTTGCACATGCCCTCAAAACTTAGTTTTTTGAATTATCTATCTAATTGGGCCCCAGCACTCATCTGTGGCTTGTCCTGAGCCACTGAAGCATGTTGCATTGTGCCCCTCCATGCTTCCTTGAAATTTTGGAGTGTTTCCTTTGTTGTCGTGACCTCTTTCTTGACTTTGGCTTCTTGTTCCAAAATTTTCCTCGACGACCTGCATAGTTAGGGTCATGAGTTTCTCTTCGTTGTGGTATGATTCTTTCTTTACCATGCTCTGTGCAGCTGCCAATTCCCCTATTAACCTTAGTGCATCATCCCACATATTTACTAATCACTATTGGAAAACCTTATGGTGTTCCTTTATCTGGTCTATTTTAGTGTATGACTGCCATGCACTCAGTTGGTGGCAACGTACTTGTGTTCTCCGAAGCCTTCTGTACCTTTTCCTACACATCCCTTAATCTAGCTTCCACAACCTTCATTTTTGGATCCTCCATCAGATTTGTCCAAATCTACGCACTTTCCTCACATAGCTTCGCTCTCCTCCTCTAGAGTCTTAATACTTGCTACTAAGGTCGTAGCGGTTCTTTCTATTTGTGCCTTTTCTTCAGGTGGTGTTCCTGGTGTGGTGTGTGATTCCAAGTCTTCGATCATAGTGTAGAAGCCTCTAATGACTTCCCTTATTTTTGAGACTTGTTCTTCAAGTGTGTATTCTACCACCATTGACATTTCTGGAATATCCTAATAGATTTTCTAGATAGCCTATTGTATTTTCTTTTCCCGATGCTCAACCTCATCCTTCTCCTTCAATATTCTTTCAGTCTTTTCCTCAACCTTGCTCTTATCCGTTAATATTCTGTTAGCGTTTTCCTCATTCTCGCTCTTTTCTTGTAAAGCAGTTGTATATTTCTATTGTAGCTCTGTCTTCTCTGTCACTACCTTCTCCCACTCACTTGATGTTGACTTTGAGCGGAACCTTATTTCCTTTGCAATATCGATGTGCAAGCATTGTAGTATTGTTGTAGGTATCTATGAAATGACTAAGTCCAGGTGACTTAGTCATTGTATCTACTCCTGCATCTCGGGTGTGGAGAACCTAATCATATCAGGTGAAATCTTCAACACTCTGTTGCTTGTTTCCATCTTTGAAAAATAAGAAGTAGTGGCACATGCTTCCCTATTCAGGCTTGTTGATGGTCCTTCACTAGATCAACACTCTCATGCTATCCTTGTTGCTTCCAAGATTTATTGCAATGTTGTTATATAGTATTTCCCCTACTAGTACATTTCTTCTTGTTTTCGCAATACTTTCTCAATTGCTTCACTTCTGACATCCCTCACCTGATAGCCCATTATATCGATGTCATCATCTGTCATAGTATAGTTCATTGGTAATTTGTGGGCTTTCATATTCTTGCATGCAGTTGTTGTTGTCCCTTTTCCCTTGTATTTCCTCTTCTCTCCAACTGTTTGTTGTGCATCTTACGTTTCTTTTCCCTGTTCATTACCCTGTCCATTACACAATCTATTACCATGTCCACTTGCATCTTCATCAGGGTGCTCCATCCCTATTCCATTCGTAGGAACCTTCCACTCTGGATCCCAATCTTCCATGATTAGGTGGATATCTTCTTCTGTGATCTTGTATTTTGTTTGGACCCATTCCTCTCATGGGTCCTTCTTCACTTATATATAGAGATGGTGTCGGTCTTCTATGAACTTTCCAATCGCGATGTATGCCTCTACCAATTGAGGTGAAATGCATGGAGTATTCTTGATGCACTTATGAATTTTTTAGTCATACAAAAATAACTCCATGTTCATGTCGATCTTCCTTCTTTTGTTGAGCATGTACCAAAAGGTAATTCCAACTAGCTACCAAGCATGCCTTATCTATGAGACCCAAGAACTGTGCATCCTTCGTCTCTTCTCATGTTGTGAATGCAATCAGGATTAGAAGACATGGATAATGGAATTCCATGCCTCTATCATGTGCTTCTAGGAAATTGACGAGGAATTGGTTCAATAAGAAAGGTTCCCAGCTCATTAAGACCCATTCAACACACTTATTTGCCGCAACTATCACTCCCACTGGCACTTGGTATTTTCTACATTTCCTCAATAACTTGCACGATAATGTTTGTGTTGCAATCATTAATATTGGGTCACATATGCTCGACACATCCAACCTGCGCACACCTATGACTGTGTGAAATTTTCCCCTCATTTCCTCTGACAGAGCCTTGTCAGTTTTGTTGTCTTCAAACAACAAGGTTGGATCTTCCCCCTATGATGGTAATCCTGTGATCCTCGCAATCAGGTCTATATCTATGGATATTGGCCTGTCCAACCAAAAATAACTTCCATGCACACATGTTAATAAAAAATTAACACATGCATTCACCTCATTTCTCCTACTGAAATGTGGATGTTGAACAGGTTTAGTATTCTTGCTCACTCCAATCCTCTAGTCCATACCTTTGGCACATGTATGCTTTGGTTTGTTGTTGGATTTATCCTCAGTTCCAAGTATTGGTGTGACGCAAGTTCAAGAAACTTCTCCATGTCTGTAATATCATTGTCTACATATTTGAGCTATGACACCCTCCCTAGCATGTCTTTATCCATGATGACCCCATCTGGGATGTCGGGTGTCACCAATTTGTAGTTTGGAGTCTTCTACAATGTCACCAGTGTGGAATTATATTTCCTTGGAAGAATTTAGTCTCAGGGAAACCTTGGCTTTGACGATGATTCTCTGGGAGTCTCCTCAACCTCTGATTCTACTATTTGTGTTCTTGTTCGGGTTTTATTTGGTACGAGCATTGTTTCTTTTGGTGGTGCCATGTCTATAAACTAGTTCCCAATGAGAACTGCTTTAGCTTTGGGGTTTTCTCGACTTCTGCAACATAGTTATTGGCTCTCTCTTACTCACATGAAACTCTAAGTGACAATGGCCAATGCATGTCAACCCTTTGTGGATTGTGTGCCCCTTCGCCAGTTGTCCATGTCCCTTCGTACCTAAATTAATTGTCTAATCCACCAGTGTTGTGATGAATGCTTGATTTAATGCTACATTATTTCCATATTTTCCATTGGATTTGTACCTCATACTGCCAACCTTTCATAGTCCCCAATGGATTTTTTCACTTATGGCTACATGCCATCTTTATGACTTGTCATTTAACATTATTTAACCGTCGTTTCTTCCCTCTTAATCCTTTAATAGTCATGACGGTCCTGATCTGTGCATTTATTCTGCACTTACCTAGTTATCTCTATGTTCTTTCTTTTATTTGCACAACACTCACTTTTTCTGCACCCTTACTCTCATTGTAACTTCATTTTTTCCATGTTTTCCCTTTGGTTCTTTCTTCTCTTTTTCCACTTTTTCTTCTTTTTCCTTTTTTTCTACTTTTCTTACTTTTTTTTTCCGACTATAATACACAGGCTCTTATGCAGGTCAAACTAGTGTGCGGTAGGTCAGTTGCCACTATAAATTTTCAGTTGACTTCCATTTACCATTCCTCCCAAGACTTCTCCATTCAGCGTTTCCAACTACGCAACACTTGCCTCCGTCATATGCTTAATCAAATATGGTTCTAACCAATGCATTTGAAACTTTTCTGGATGTTGTATAAACTTACTGTCCTATAGTAATACTAAGTCCCCCACTTGAAAATTTTTCTTTTTAATATGTTTATCATGCCACACCTTTTCTCTTTCCTTCTAGGGTTGCTAACAAAACCCTACAACAAATCAGTCTTCCTCAAGCTGTAGCAACTGTGACAATCTTTCCTCTACTGCACCAGAGTCCGAAATATCAATAATCATTGCAATGTGTAGGCTAAGCACAATAAAATCCATTAACATTATTGCTTCTTTCCCATAGACCAACCTAAAAGGTGTCTGTCTAGTCAAATTTTTACTTGTGGTCCTATATTCCCATAATATTGTAGGGATCCTCAAGTGTAAATCATCCCTCCCTACATTGAAAATATTTTTCAGAGCATTCTCCATAATTTTATTAAAAGACTCTACTATCCCATTGGTGTGAGGGTGATATAATGTACTCTCTTGATGGTGAATTTGAAACTCCTTAGTCAATATTGCAATCATCATATTCAGGAAGTGTGTCCCTTTATCACTGATTAAAATGCGTGAGAATCCAAATTGTGTAACTACATTCTCAAATAGAAACCTCGCATCAGTCTTCGTGGTGCAATCTCTACTTCTTCCCATATGGTCAAATACTTTGTCGCAGTGATTATATATTTAGCTCCCGATCTTCTTGCTGGTGGGTTGATCAGTCCAACAAAGTCCATTTCCCATTTATCAAATGGTTGCAACTTAACCTTTGGGTGTAAAGGAATCTCATCCCGTTTGGATGGCTTTCCCATCCTTTGACAAACATCACATGCATGACAATATTCTTTAGCATCCTTATGAAGTGTGAGCCACCATATCACTATGCAAAAAAAAAAATTCATTGTTTCTATACCTGCGTAGTGTCCTCCTGCAATACCTTCATATGTTTATGAGAATATCATTGGCCTTTCATGCTCTAACACACATCATCTTAATATTCCATTTGCACCTAAATTGTATAAGATCCCTATAATTAACTAAAGTCTATTGCTTTAACCACTAACTGTTTCTTTTGCACCACTATCATGTCTGACGAGGCCATTCTCGTACTTAAAAAATACACAATGTTTGTGAAGTAGTCATCCACCATTTTAACTATAAATAAATGTGCATCAAGCAAGTTTTCATCTATATTCCATGTATCTTCTCCTGATAGTATGTGCGATAAGTGATCTGGTCCTGCATTCAACTTTTATGGTTTCACAATGACCTCAAAATCATATTCCTAAAATAGTAGTAACCATCTGCATATTCTCCCCCCCAACACTAGCTTGTTCACTAAGTATCTTAGTGCAGAATCATTCATATACATCTTAAAATGTGAACCCAACAAATAATGTCTAAACTTCATAGCACATATACCATTGATAATCCTTCCCATTATGTGGTAGTGTAATTCTTTTTTTCTTGTTGATAGTTTCTTGTTGGCAAATGCATTTGGGTGGTCTATATCTTCTTCCCCTGGATGAGATAATATTTTTCCTAATGCTATGGACGATGCATCCACATGAACATGAAACTCCTTTCCCCAATCTGGAAATATCATAATTGGCACGGTCACTAATTTATGCTTCAATGTATCAAAACCTTTCTGACAATCCTCATTCCACTGGAAATTAGCTTCTTTCTTCAACAACTTCTTCATAGGTATTGTAATATGTGCATAACCCTTAATGAACTTCATGTAATATCCTATATGACCCAGAGTTTCTCTCAATTGTCTGACTAATGTAGGTGGTTGTAAGTCCAAAAGAATTGCAATCTTGGTAGGATTCACTAATAATCCGTTCTTTCATACCACATCACCCAAAAATATTCCAAAAGGTGTGCAAAAAATTCATTTCTTCAAATTTAGTGAAATATGGCATTGTCTACACTTATCCAACATTAACCTCAGTACTTCTATGTGATCCTTCAATATATTAAACAAATTCCAATCGTCTAAGTACACTTCAAGGAACTTATGAATAAATTTCTTGAAAGCTACGACATCTACTCTTGAAAATGTTGCAGGTGCATTCTTCAGCCCAAAATACATCACTGTGTACTGATCACTTTCCCACTCTATTGCAAAGGTAGTCTTATGCCTATCTTCATGTGCAATTTTTATTTGGTGATATCCTGAAAATCCATCTGTGAAAGAATAGGCCTTTGACCCCCTACATTCTCTAGAACTTCATCTATGAAAGGTGTTGGAAATGGATCATGCATACATGCATCATTTATCTTCCTTAGGTCTACACAAATCTTGATTCCCCCTATTTTCTTATCTTGTACTAGTATTCGACTTATCCATTATTATTCCATTATTGGTTCAATGATTCCTTCTTCCAACATTCGTTCTATCTCTTCTTTCACCTTCTCTTTATACTTAGGATTTAACCTGTACGGTCTTTGTTTCACTGGATTAGCACCTAGTTTCAAAGGGATATTCATTTCTCCTAATTCTTTAGCTACCCCCTTCATCTCTAAGAATGTAGTTGGGAATAGATCCTAATACTCGTGCAATAAATATGCAATCTTCTCCACAGTTTCATCATTCCAATAGTCTATTATCTGTGCAAACTTTGGATTTTCGTTTGTCCCAATATTTACCTTTTGTGTCTTTAGTGGTTGTGCATACACAAAAAATTCAATCTATGGTGCTTCTACTACACATTCCCCCTTAGTTTTAGGTACTTGTATTTTCCTTGGATATTCCTCATCGTGTTCTTCTTTAGCATCATTATAAAATTCCAGTAATTCATGAACAATCATAGAAGCTCTATGCTCACTACACATAGGTACTACATCCATTGGCCCTTCTTCTAAAAAAATATTGCTTCTAATGGCCTGTAAGGATAAATATATTAATGGAGATTCATGTTCAAATGTAAATGTTACCTTAAACCTTTGAATTAGCTTGTCCCAGTTTGTTGTTTCTCTGCACATTTCTAGTTCTAGGTACCAGTTCTTAGGAATTGTATCGAGTGTATGTATAAACTTGTGCATCCATTCCTTCTTCAGTATCAATATCCATATGTTTCTACACTGTGCAATATGATATGTTGGGTCACTTACTCCTGTATATTTTTGTTTATTATACTCAACCTCGGTACCAAATCTTACTTGCATTAATCTTTTACGCTGCGACCAGTATTCCATTCTCTCTTTATGTGCATCCCACCATCTGGATGGAGTGGTCTTCAAGGAAACATCTAATTCCAGTAGTCTTTTTTGTTTGGTTATATGAAACTCAAACGCCTTTACAAAAGATTCTATGTTAGTCAAGCTATCATATTTGGGTGGGTCACATATCTCTGTTCCAATCCAAGGAAATGATCGAGTAATGCACGCATGTCGTCTAATTGATACTTCTTGCATCTTCTCCTGCCAATGTTCCAAACCTTCCTCTGAGTTCAACGCATATCAACTAATCCTTCATCAACTTATTTCACCATCTATAGTAGGGTTAACATAGTCATCCATTCTTCCAATCATATTATACAAGTTGTCAATTATGTTCTCTCTAGCTGGTTCAATATACCTATTTCCTTCTGTCAGATCCAATGGTGCAGGAAACTTCAAGTCTCCCACCTCAAATATCATTTCCCTCCTCTTTAAATTAATAATTTCCTGATTTCCAAAGGCCATTATAACCCCATGAGTGTTGGATATGGATGACTATCACCCATAATCTCGATGACTTCAAAATATTCTATATTGGACACCCCATCAATATTCACAGTATGCCTATCAATTGGCCAATTGGTACTATATTGTGTTGGTTTTCCAATATTAATTGGATGGGAGACCAGATTGACTTGGGTTTTCCCTTCATTTCCCATGTTTACTTTGGTAACACGTTTACATCAAAACCCAAGTCTAAAATGACATTGTCCACATCATGTTCCCCAATCTATGCACTTAAGATGAACTCTTTGTTGGTCCTATTTTTTCACTGTACCTGATTCACTACCCTCTGTGCGGAAGGTATTTCCCTTTCTTGTGTGAAATGATCAATCATTACACATAACACATTCAGTGCAGTTTCATTTTTTATCAATTCTATGAAAATTCTCATAAACTATCTTAGATTACTTTCCTTCTCAAGAGGATTTTCTGGTGTAGTATGATCACAAACATGAGGTGCAAATGACATTGATTCTAGCCAATATGGTGCTAGTATCTCTTTCCTTTCCCTTTGATACATCTCGTTTTCTTAGTGAGGGTCAAATGTTGGCATAAATCATGTTGATTTCCTCACCCAATACTTAACCAACTTCCTCCCTCCATTCATTGCATCAACTCCTATTTTATCTCCTATGCGTTTAATAATTGTTATTCTAGGTCCTTCATTGTGTTTCTCGATTGATATATTCTATACGTTATAAATTGGGTTTTGGTTCTGATTCCCTCTCGCCTACCACTTCACAATTAGTTGAGGATAGTATTTTGTCTTATGATCCAGTGCTCTACAATAGGTGTAGGTTGTACAAGGATTCAGGAAATGACAAGCTAAGTGTCATAGTTGATTACAATTGTAGCATATTATTGGTCCTCTACCTCCTCTACCAATTTTTCCTCTGCCTCGACCTATGCCAAATCCTCCTCAGTTTCTTGGATTAAAACCTGTTTGATTGTTATACTATGGACCACTCCCTTTTGTCACAACATTCTCCTCCTCAATACTATACATATCTTAAGTGAGCTCTCTCAACAAATTGAATGCACAGAAATCCTTCTCTTTGTTCCCAACTGACTTGCAAAAGTTACAAAATAGATTCCTTGATTTAATTTGGTATTTCTGCAACAATGGAAAATCATGTGGATGATGTCCCCACTTCTTACATATTTCACAGTATCCTTCCCCTCATAATGGGTTCGGTGCTCTAGTTTCCAAATACTTTGAAAATGATGGGAATTTGTCCTTATGGTGGCCTTTGGTCATACACTTGGTACACTAGACTTGTTCCCACTTCTACTTCCATTTTGTAATATCTGCTAATTGAATTATTAAGGACACTAACTAAGTCAAGACTTGCACCGTCCCTCCGCCATCCCCTATGGGAGATGCTTCCAATTTAATTGCAATATACAAAGCTTCTGTATGCGACACAACCTTTTTTGTATCAATGAGAAGAGTATGTGTGGAAATAGTCCTGCAATAAACCATTCTCTGTGTTGTTGATCAGGAATCTAGAATGTCAATCTACCCATCAAATCCTTGAATCTTTGATCATAGTCCCAAACTAAGTCATTATTTACTTGTTTGATTTCCTTTAACTCTGTAATGTACTGCAACTGAGATTTTGGTTTCTTGAACTCTTTCAATAATGCTTGTCTAATTTCTACTAAAGTCCTTGTTTGTCTTGTAGGTGTGGTACTCTGCAGTTTCATATACCATAACAAGACACAAACTCTAAATGTTGTTTCCAACTATGCAATATTTGCATCTTCATCCTAGACATTCTTTTCAGCCCAAATTGTCTCACATACAATTAGATGTTTTTTTAGGTTGTCTAACCCAACTCCCTGGAATTCGGGCAATCTCAATGTGTTGTATAACCCTACCATGTTGTTTGGTGTAGTACCTCCCCTTGGTGATGTTGGATGACTCTAAATCAATGAACTTCCTCCACTTATTTGACTCAACATACTACTCCCACTGCTCTGACTACTATATTCCTACTTCATCTTCTAACTGTGAATGGTTTTGAAAAATATTCAAATGTTACCTCATATTTTAGTGACACACTTGGGGTCATGGATTCAACAAAGGATTCAACCTGAGTATGACTTCTCATTTCTTATATTATAGGGTTTCATTGAGGAGCCTCTTCCTTTCCTTCTCTGTGTGGTATTTCTACAATCTGGACTACTGCGTAAAGTCCTCTACACTCATACTCACTATGTGGCTCTCCTTTCTCATCCCCAATATTCAATCTCTTGTACCTTCCTATGCATCCTCAATCCCTCCCTTCCTTATTCATATTTTTCTTTAATCCTTCCTACCTTCATTCCTTCCCTTGGTCATGCTCCAGTTCCCCTATGTGTGCGTAGGTCCTTAGATATTAGATTTCAGTGTTATCACACATTTTTCACACAACAACATCTTGATCTAGGTATCCAATGATTTCAAAAACCTTCCATGTGAATCCTTAAAGAAATCACTCTCTGCAATACTATATGATTGTGCACAATCTATTGTAAATTTCATAATATAACCCCCCAATATGCTATTCAGCCTAAAACCAACTGCTCAGGAAGTCTTATTACTTACATAATTCAATTATATTACCAACTCAGGAGTCTAGTTCCTCGACTCTGTAGTTCAATACCTTCTAGTATTCTTCAGTAATATTTCTAACCACTCAGTTAATATAATCATAAATTCACCAAAGAAAATATCATGCATCTTTTTGTACACATACCTTTGCATTCATTTCTTGTCACTCATCTGAGGGTTTCTATTCTCTTTCCGCGAAAATTCTTGTTCCTTCCTTTCTAGCCATACGATGATCTCTTTCTTAGCTTCTCTCCAAAACATTCCCTCAAACAAATATTTTGGGACCCTACAACAGAACCATTTGTTGGTTCGCGTAGTTGTAAGACCCTAGGTTCAGTTTTTTCTACCAACAAACCACGTAGACACCGACCCTTTAGACATCACTTGCATGCAAGTGAAGTATCACCTGATACATCTGTTGGGGATACAAGAACCAAGTTTCTACAGGGACGAGGGGATGGGAGGTTTCCATCACATTCATTCCTACTTATCTACCTTGTGCATTGTATTCTTTTTCCATTTTCCCTTGATTACTTAGTAAACTTCAATTATGTAGAATCATTGTGACAAAGATTGAAACATAAACTATTCACTGTAAAATTCGCCATAACTATGCATCATTCATCTACTAAACATATCTAGATATATTTATGCATAAATAGAACATTCATGAACAATCACATAAAAATACATTTGAACACAAAACTTAACGTGGTTCACCCAATTCTTGGGCTATGTCCACAACGATTGGATTATTTATTATTATTCATGCAATCATCTCAAGCTTGCACATTGTGCTTACAATAGATACATCATGATGTCCTTCCCCATCTTTCCTAGCCACTTTGCAGTGCAAGACTCTCTCTGCAAATCCTCCATAAACCTTTAGACATAGACTATCTCTCATTCGTAGTCTATCTTCTTAACCTCATCCTATCATTAGCTCAACTTCTAGCCGCAAATTCTGTATCCTACTCTGCTCTACCCATTACATATTTAGACAAAGAATTTAGGGCTGAAAACCCTACTTGATTATCCCAAAACCATATGACAACTCATGATGACCCATTACAACTCATGACAACTCATTGTTCTGGCATGTTTTTCCTACCTTTACGCCTGCATGTTTCTTTTCCACTCTCGACTGCTATTCTTCATGCTTTTTCACGTATACCTACCTTTTCATTCCTCACTCCCGTCTTGCTTGATTTTTTGCATGCCTTCAAATCTTAGTTCTTCGAACTTCTTGTTCAACACTTACTCTTGTTATTGTTCCAGGTAGGTCACAAGTGATAGCTTCGAGAAAGAGATATAGTGATGGTTGTACTTGTTCTTGTTCTTATTATTGTTCTTTTCGTTTTATTTTTCCTAGCAGGTCACATGTTATATCTTTGAGAGGAATCTATAGTAATGGTTGCAGGAGGAAAAAAATTATATGGTCTCTAGTTTGATACATGGAGTACATTATCCAACCAAGAAGTTGTATACATGATAATATACATTCATGTACTGAAGGAGAAGAGGATGAAGTTAGAACCTTCTAGAAGGAAGGATGATTTTATAGGATACAAAGAGTCTCACATAGATATTGATTATGAGGAGCAGTAAGCTCCAAAGGATGATCGTACAGATCCCTCTGGTTGAATTTTTCATCCTTCAGATTATCAGGAAGAGTCACTAGAGCCAGCGGAGTGAGTGAATCTACCTAGAGATGTTGCAGTGACCAGGAAGAGACCAACTTGGAATCATGAAATTTTATAACATGATGCAGAGAGGAATACATCTCTTAGTGATACTTCCGGGGAGAGAAAATGATCTTAGAGTTTCTCAAGTTACATAGAGTCACAGTTATGAGGAGGGGCATGTGGCTCCACCTGTGGTGAGGCAGATAGACCCACCCAGTACTAGCTCAAAAGGAGCCAAGAGTTCAGAGGGAGTCAACCCTCAGGATATAGTAGGGAGGGGAATCCTCCCAGTTCATATAAAATTAGACTTCAGAGGAGGTCAGTAGGAGAAGAGGGATAAAATGGCTTTGGATATTGTATAGACTTAGAGGGAGTCAAGTTTCAGAGGGGGCATGTGGACTCATAGTGAGCCTGGTCTGATAGAGATTCAATTGTCTCAGTGGGATATCGATCATTCATAAGGGTTTCCCCCTTAGATTTAGGTGGGAGAGAGACATATTCCAGAAATGACAAACTGGTGTCATGAGTTGAGGAGAATTCTAGGAGATGTGAGATATCCTAGGATGATACACTTGATTTAGTAGAGCCTACTTTGATGGAAGAGGGAGTATCTTTGTTGGATGTACTATTCCTCAAATTTTAGGTGTGATGAGATAAAATGACATCTTCCTCAGTCAAGAGATGTTGATGAGATTCGATATGAACGATTGCAAGTCCATGGTTACACCTACGAAGAAAAATATGGAGAAGTTAAGTAATTCTACTTTGGATTCATATTTGTTGGATCCCATGATGTATAGGTAGTTGATTGGATTCTTTATGTACTCGGTTAAAACTAGGATGGATACATTCCTTGCACCTTGATCCAGGTCATGATAGAGTCGAGACACTACCATTGGGTAGAAACAAAGCATGTGTTGAGGTACCGACATGGTACAGTCATATATGGCCTTAGATATGTATGAGGTGGTGAAGTAAGGATGTAGGTATATACAAACTCTGATTGGGTAGGGAGTGCAGTAGACATATTGAGTGTTCGAAAACACATGTGTTCCAATAGAGGATGAACACCTTCAGTAACCACTCACATAACCAGATCAAAGATCAACACACCGATGTTTTCACGTGGTAAAATCCCTACGGGGAAACATCCATGGCCCCAACCAACGTGACCACTTGGAGAAGTTTATTAATACAAAATAAAAGATTACAGAGAGATTTTACAAGAGATTTTCTCACAATTGATCATCGACAAATGAACCTCCATTCTCTTTAAATAGAGATCATGGACCAATCGAGTGTTAATCCACCGATCAATAGCCATTAAGATCCAAGAGAGTATGAATCATCAGATCACTCTATGTCAGGAACATATTGTGACTGTCGGATTTCCTAACTACAAATGCATACTAATGCATACTAAAGAAACACACTAAGAAACACACTTTTACCTAATGACACATTTGACCAATTAGATCTTAACTAACTCCTAAGTGTCTAAATATCCTAACATCCCCCATTAAGAACAACTTGGGATGGCATTGAAGGATTTACAATGTTGACACAATAGGAGAAGGAAGGAGGCATTAGAGCCTACCCCCCCTTAATGACAACATCATGAACTCCAAACATAGATCTAAGTTTGGAAAACTTTGCTTCTATAAGAGAATTTGTGAAAATGTCTACAACTTGATCTTCTGTAGGGAAAACGATAACTTCAATAACTTGATCATGAATGAGATTTCTGATAAAGTTCATGTGTAGCTCGATGTGTTTGCTGCGCTGATGTTGAACTGGGTCTTTGGCGAGCTTGATGGCACTCTGATTGTTGCACCAAAGTTTGGTTGGATATTGCTTCTCGAATCCAAACTCTGAAAGGATCTATCGAAGACACAAGGCTTCCTGACTTGTATTTACTGTTGCTTGGTACTCTGCTTCTACTAAAGAAAGTGCAATAGATTGTTATTTCTTACAGGCCCAAGTGATAGGTCCTGAACCAAGGTTGAAAACATAACTTGCAGTAGACTTCCGATCATCAGGGTCGTCGGCCCAATCTGAATCAGTGAAACCAACCAATAAAGGATTCCCCCCTGAACTGTAATGTATCCTGAATTGAACTATACCACGAACATAGAGAAGTATCCTTTTAGCTGCTTTCCAATGGATTTCATGGGGTGTTTTCATATACTGGGCAACAAGACCAACAAAAAAGGAAAGATCAGGACAGGTATGATTCAATTATAAGAGGCTACCAACTAACTGACGATACAAGGTTGCATAAACTTCAGGATAAGTACAAGTGGCGACAAGCTTGACTCTAGACTAGAAGGGAGAAGGGGTTGGTTTACAATCTTCCATGTGAAAGAATCGAAGAAGGTCACAAGAATACTTAGACTGGGAAAGGATGGTTTTCACATGGTTTAAAATTTTTGAGTCACTACCAGTAAGGATAACGTCATCAACATAAAGGACAAGGATTATGAGATGGATTCCTAATTTCTTATTATAGACATTAGGATCAGAATGGAATCTAGAGAATCCAGTGGCAATAAGAAAGTTGTCCATTTTGGCATAATAAGCATGGGGAGATTGCTTGAGACCATAAAGACATATCTTAAGGCGACAAACAAGGATAGAGTCATTCTGGACATAGCCATGAGGTTATTCCATGTAGATTTCTTGTTGCAATTCTCCATGCAAGAAGGCGGATTTAACATCCATCTAATGGACCTCCCATTTATGTGAGGCTACAAGGGCAAGAACAAGGCGGATGGAATTAATTTTTCCTACATGGGCAAAGGTTTCATTATAGTCAATTCCTTCAACTTGGGAAAATCCTTTGGCAACTAAATAAGCCTTGTGTCTTTCAACACTTCCATCTGATGCATACTTATTTCTGTAGACCCATTTACATCTGACAAGTTTTCTTCCTTTTGGAAGAGGTACAATATCCCAAGTATCGTTTTCCATGAAAGAACAATACTCTTCATTCATTTTTGTATCCCAATCTGGATGACCTAAATCTGGATCATGAGTTTCTGAAACTTGAGCCAAAAGAGAAGAGGCTCGTTGGAACTGTAAACATGTCTGACGCTGATGTGAAGGATCACCGACAAGATCACCAACTGCATATCGTGTTGAACGAACCCATCTAGGAAGCGGTGGATCTAGTGCTGGTTCAGATTCAAAGGACTCATCTGGATGAAGGTGAGTAGGCAGATGTGGATTTTCATCCTCAATTTTATCATTTGAACAAGAAGGCACAAACATTGAAAATGGATTGCAGGCCGAAGAAGGAAAAATTTTCAAATTAGGCTCGTAGGCCAAAGAAGGCACAAACACTGAATTAGGCTCTCAAGCCAAGAGATCTTCATCAAATTTAATATCTCTTATAATAATAATTTCATTACAATGTGTTTGAAGAATCATGTAACCTTTGACATCTTCAGAATAACTAAAAAATATACACTTCTCACTTTTAGGCTACAATGCTTTCCCTTTCTCATCAGGAATGTGAGCTCATGCTATACTGCCAAATACACGGAAGTGACTTACATCTGGCCTAATTTTAGTCCAATCTTCTTCTAGTGTTATATTTTTAAGAGCCTTTGTAGGAGTGCGATTTACTATGTAATCTGCACAGTTGATGGCTTCCTCCCAATACTTTAGACTTAATCCCTTAGATTGGATCATACAATTAGCCATTTCTTTTAATATGTGGTTGTTTCTCTTAGCAACACCATTTTTTTGTGGTGTATATGGAACAGTGTCTTTCATTTGGATGCCCTGTGTAGTGCAGTAACTTGTAAAATTATTGTTCACATATTTGCCTCCATTATCTGTTCTTAACCTTTGAATTTGATGTCCAAATTTCTTTTCTACAAGGGCCTTTTAGGCCAAAAATTGTCAAAAACTTCACTCTTAAGTTGTAATAAGTAAACCCAAGTATGTCTGGAAAAGTCATCAATGAAATTTAAGAAATACTTAAACCCATAAAAGGAAGAATAAGTAAGTGGAGCACACAAATCACTGTGAACAAGCTAGAAAGGGCCCGAGGTGTGCCAAGAAGCACGTTTGTGAAAATTGTCCCGATGATGTTTGCCAAGAACACAAACGACACAAACACCATCTCTGCATGAAACAAGAGGAAGACCAGTCACCATCTACTGATTAAATAGTTGTTGCAATGAGCAATAGTTTAGATGACAAAAACGCTCATGCGAAAGTTTGATGAAGTCGTCACTATGAGCAACGAAAAATGATGTAAAAGATGATGACCCAAAGTTGTTGAACTTGTACAACCTGGTAATATCATCAACAATTCCAGTTGCAAGAATATTCTTAGTATCTTTTAGATCCTTGATTACAAATTGGTGAGGTGAAAACTCTATGGTTTTACCTTCACCTGAATGAGTGATTTGATATACTGATAGAAGGTTACAAGAAAGACTTGGAACACATAATACATCATTGAAATAACCATTTTCTACTTGAATTGTTACAGATCCTTCAACACTGAGAGATCTATCATCACCAACAAATATTTTCTTCGTGTTACATTCATTTAGAGAAGAAAATATGGCTCTATTCTTCTCCATATGATAAGATGCTCCAAAATCAATAAGCCACTCATCGCAAGTAGAAGTAGAAGTTGTATTGAAGGAGAAACCAGAAGATGAAAGTTCATGTCCATGAGAATAACAAGAAGAAGTAGAATCAATACTGATGTTGTGTGTCTTCATCACTGCTTCTAAAGATGCCATCTTCTTGAAACATTTGGACTGATCATGAACATATTTATCACAAAAGTTGCAATGTCTGTCAGTCTTCTTATTTTTATATTTTTCTCCTTTGTCTCCATAAGGAGAGAAAGTTGTTTAAGTAGGTTTGGGACCCTTATATTTCTTGTTGTTGTGGTGAGGATGTTGCTTCTTGGGATTCTTAGGTTTATCTTTTTGATGTACAACTAAGGATTCGTTGGAGGTACCTGCAGTGTTGATCACTCCAAGTTGTACTAGCTTATCTTTCTCTCTAATCAAAGCATCACAAAAGTTCTCAAGATTGGGTTTTTTATAATCTTCCCCTAGAGCCTCTTACATGGCATAAAAGGTAGATACAAACACAAAATATGCACTACCTATATTAGAAAGAATAAGAGAGATGCAATGACCTTTGCTTATCTTTATCTTACATTCTTCACATAAAGTTCTGAGTGTTTTAAAATTAGATAGATAGTCTTCAATGAAAGAAAAATCACTTGGACTTAAAGTTAGTACTTGAGTTTATAGCTCTTGTGCTCGAATAATATTGTGTTTACCAAACACAGATTCAATATTTTCCCAAACTTCTTTGGGTTTATCAATTGATTAAAGGTGGAAACTTAAATCTGGAGAGATGGACATTCTGATTAATCCACATGCTTTGTCATTCCTATTATCCCATTTGGTTTTCTTATCAACATCAGTGGGTGATGTTTCCTCTCCCAAGGTAATCTGGTACAATCCTTTACTTCTTAATAAATCCTCCATATGGGATTTCTATTGGAAGTAGTTGGTGCTACAAGTAAGAGATTACTTGTTTAAGACATATTAAATATTTATATAATATGGATTTAAAAACTGAAACTGAGGATCTGAATGGAAACATCTCGAAAAGTTATGTGGTTTTAAAAAAAGCGGCACTTAAAACGGACTTCAGATGTGAGAGTTATGCCCTTTTTAAAAAATGCATAAATGGTAACCAAATGACCACGTGGTGGTGTAAGTTGCTTTATGAAGTGACCCACTTTTATAAAGAGAAGTGGGGATCACTTTTACAATGAAGTTACTTCATGCAAAATAAATAACTCTAAAATAAAATATTGAAGCTACTTATAGTGATTCACTTTTATACTTGAAATGAAATACACTTTACAATTTTAGCATGAACTTTGTCAAAAAAACGTAAAAAAAGAGAGACTTGAACTCGAGACCTCTTACTTAATAAGGAAAATTTTAACCATTGGTCTAGCAAAACATATTGTATTGTTTCACAAGAGGATTGGGGTTGTTTTTGTTTTTGTGGAAGACAGCCTTGGAGAGCATGCTAAAAAAAGCCTCTTTTCACAAAAGAAAAAAAAATTTCTTATTGATGACAACAAGGGTTAGATCTCGGTTAGCTTACCCGGAAGATGCACCTTTTCCTATTTGTTTATAATTTTCTAAGATTGCGCAGGGAGTGGGGAAAAGAGAATATGCATATCTAAAAGAGTAGCAACCCGGAAACAAATAATATCAAACCAAAATAAAACCAAAATAATAATTTGCAAAAATTTAAAAAATGTGTATTTAGGATTTATACCTCTGGATTTGATTGTAATGGTTGTATCTTGGGAAAACATAAATCTTTTTGAGTGAAACGAAAATTGATCCTGACTAAAACAAGTGCTCTAGACGCAATGGAATAGTCCTATCAGCCTAGAAATGTATGGAAATGAGATAAAATGGAGATGAGGCAACTCGACTTCATGATCTCAATCTACAACAGGAGCAGGTCTTCAAACAGGATCTGATACCATGTTTGACAACACAAGTATTCCAATAGAGGACAAAAACCTTCAGTAACCACTCACATAACCATATCAAATATCAAAACATTGATGTTTTCACGTGGTAAAACCCCTACTTGGAAACATCCACGACCCCAACCAACGCGGCCACTTGGAGCAGTTTATTAATGCAAAATAAAAGATTACAGATAGATTTTAAAAGAGCGTTTCTCACAATCGATCATCGAAAAATTACCTTCCATGCTCTTTAAATAGATATCATGGACCAATCGAGTGTTAAGCCACATATCAATAGTCGTTACTATCGAGGAGAGTACGAACCATTAGATCACTCTATGTCGGGAACATATCATGACTGTCAGATTTCCTAACTACAAATGCATACTAATGCATACTAAAGAAACAAACTATGAAACACACTTTTACCTAACGACACATTAGACCAAGTAGATCTTAACTAACTCCTAAGTGTCTAAATATCCTAACATTGAGCACCTTGGGGTGTTAATTCAACTTGAGATCAGTAATGATTTTAGGAAAGCAGGTTTCTGTAGCACTCAATATAGAAAAGATGGATTATATCGCAGCCTGTGTCGCAAGTCATAAACTAGTGTGGATTCATAAAATTCTTGAAGGAATTCATCTGCGACATGATGCAGAAGGGAACAATGAACCTCCAGTATGTATCCAGAGATGAGTAGAGTAGACATTCTCACCAAACAAGCTTGGCGTGATGCATAATGTATCCCTCACTAAGAGGGAGTGTTGATGTTTTAGGCAGCACCGGGAAGACATTCTCCTCTGATGGCCATGTTTACTTGGATAAGAAGAATGTATAAGGCATAGTATTTATCCTTGATCATGCTGACTTGAAAAGGACCAAGAAATACTTGAGGTGTTGATGCTTCTCTAGATGTTAGTACCGGGCTTACATTTTCCTTCGATGGACATGCTGAATTGGCTAAGGAAAATGGCATACATTCTCCTTTTATGGCAACACTGACTTGGCTAAGGAGAATGATACATTCTTCTCTCATGGCCATGTTGACTTAGTTAAGAATATTGGCCCAGGCATAGTCTCTATCCTTGATCACGTGACTTGATCAAGGACCGATGAAGACTCAAGGTAGATATGCATCAGATAGATATTCTCCTTCGATGTCCATGATAACATGGATAACGAGAACAATTTAGGGTGTTGATCTTCTCCATGTATTATAAATGGGAAGACACTCTCCTTTTATGGCCATGCTAACTTGGGTAAGGAGAGTGGCCCACGATGTTGATGTTATCCATGTATTAGAATCGAGCATTCTTCTCTGATGGCCATGCTGACTTGGGTAAGACGAATGGCCCAAGTGTGGTCTCTATCCTTGATCATATGAATTGACAAGAACCATTGGATACCCAAGGTGCTATGTGGGATAAGCATGCATCAACTAGGTGCTATGCAGGGGAAGTATACATCAACTGAGTGCATGCCAGAGAATACTACATCAACTAGGATAAAGGAAAAAATTTCTATGACAAAAGAAATCCAAGTATGGATAATGCCTCCCTCATTGAGAGGTAGTGTTGAAGTTTTACACCTTTGGCCAGTCATTCTCCACAAGGAAGTACAAGAAAATCCATATAAACCATTAAATAAGTCCCAAGAAGAAATTGAATAACATAGAAGAGAATTCATCCTCCACAAGTAAAATAAAAAAAAAGAAATAAACTAAAATTAAATATCCAAGAAGAGAAGTCGACCCCACATGACAATACATGTGATTTGACAAGTATAAATCGAGGCCAGTTCATTTAATTATGAAAGACATAGTTCTCTCCTCATCTAATGTGACCTAGGAAGTTTCTTCATGCCCTTTATCTCATTCTAGTTGCATTTCTTGCTCTCTTTACTTATGCACTATCTTTTGCAAAGGCTCTAAGCTTGGAGGATATTTCTCCTAGTTATTCTTGGTCATATTATTGAGGAGCTAGAATTAGGAAGGACTTTCTCTATATTGTATTTTGATATGATGATGGTGATGTATTGGTAATATCTTAGATTGAATTCTTCTATAAGAAAGGTTGTTGGGTTTTCTCCCAAGGTTGGGATTCCTAGGATAAATTATTGTGTTGTTATGTCTATTGTTCATGGTTAATGTTTCTAGATCTTATTATTTCTGCTGCATTGTTATAGTTGATATTTTCAGTGTATATTTATTTTATGATAATTGTGTGATGAAAATGAATATTTTTTGTAATCATATGGGAATAACTATCAAGATCCGAGAATTAGAAAAATCAACATAAAGAGGTATTTCAATAAAGTTCATTGATGATAAGGAGGATGAAGTAGAAAATACAACCTTGATAGAAGAGGAGTGAGGATCGAAGGAAATGATGATAAATTTCATATTTAATATGGAGGGAAGGGCCTAGACTTGACAATTGCACATATTTAGAAAGTTTGAACAAAGAATAATTAATTGATTGGATTGGAGAAAATAACACACACTTCAAATTTGATTATAGTTAATACCCTACGAGGGTGAAACTTGTTCACACAAAATTAAACGGTCATGCATCATTATGGTGGATTTCTATACAATTGAATGGGTAGAAGCCAAGGAAAGATAAAATAAGGACTTGAAACATAATGGTGACAAAACTATGTTAGAAAAACAAGATCCTGAAGCAATAAAATAAAAAAATTGCGGAAATAAAACACATAAGATACAGAATACAATAGAAACAAAGATATATGTGGTTCACCCAGAGTGGGCTACATCCACCAGATAAATTTACAGGTCCTTCCTTATTATTATCTAGAAAAATTGTATGGATACAACCTATAACACACCCATTATAACTTCATCTTCTTTCTCTCACAGTATCCTCTCTCATGACACAATATTCCCTATCACTCACAACCACAATACAATTTCATCATACATAAAAGAGGGTTTCCTTATAGGGAAAAAATACCTAACATAACTTCTACCATCATATATGCAACCTTTTAATGAACGGTCTAGATTGAATACGAAATTACAATATTTAACAAGGAAATATTTCCAAAAATTTCACTTTGGGGGAGTTTCCCCTGAATCCCCCACCAAAGACGGGGGAAGAAATCCCCCCCACACCCCCATGTCAGGAAATGGGATCCAAACATGGCTGAAACAAACCTTTGGATCAAGAAGATAATCAAGCTCCACAACTAACAATCTTCCACTTGGAGAGTGATCACAACAACTCCACTATTGTTATACCTACTGGTCTATGATCCACCTTGGACTTGTAAAATTTCTCATCTTCACCTTCATCCTTCAAGTCCAAATGAAACTAAGAAAGAACTTAGTTTCTCCCCAGTTACTACCTTTGTTAAAATGTCTGCAGGATTCTGGCTAGTATGTATATTTTCCAACTTCAATTGTCCATCTTCCAAGACAGGTCATATGAAATGGTACCTAAGATGTATATGCTTAGTATTAGAATGGAAGGTTGATTTATTTTAAATATCAATGGAAATATCAGTATCATAGTACAACCTTTTATTCTTCTTCTTCTTTCCCAATTCCTCCATAAAACTATGTAACCAAATCATTTCTTTACTAGCCTCTATAGCAACAATAGACTCTGCTTCCATTGTTGACAGTGAAACAACCTTTTTTATTTTCGAAATCCAACTTATTGATGTACCACCTACAGTGAAAACATACCCTATGGTTCTCCTCCTACTATCTTTATCACCTACCATATATGAATCAACATATCTCTTTAGAACAATGTCTAAACCTTCAAAACACAATGCATGAGTAGAAGAACCTCTCAAATACCCGAGAATCCACTTTATTTCCTCCCAATGTTCTTTACTTGTATTGTTCATATACCTGCTCGAAATTCCTACTACATGTGCAATATATAGTCTTGTGCAAACCACCGAATACATCAAGATTCCAATTGTTAATGAATAAGGGACACTGAACATGTATTCTATCTTCTCGTGTGTCATGGGACATATTTACTTGGTTAATTTGAAATGGATTTCCAAAAGTGTACTAATTGGTTTTGAATTCTGCATTCTAAACCTCTCCAACACCTTATTTATGTACTCACCTCGAGTCAATGTCAATTTGCGATTTTCCATGCCTCTTGTTATTCTCATACCAAGGATTTTCTTTGCAACACCCAAATCCTTCATCGCAAATGAATTCGATAATTTAGTTTTTAGAACATTTATATCCTACATGCTAGACCCTACAATAGGCATGTCATCTACATACAATGGAATGATAATATAGCTTCCATTTTCTAGCCTCTTAAAATAAAAAAAGTGATCAGAATGACATCTATTGTAACATTGTTCTGTCATAAACCTGTCAAACTTCAAATATCACTTCCTTGGATCTTTCTTTAGGCCATACAATCTCTTCTTCAACCTACATACCAAATTCTCCTTCCCTTTGACCTCATACCCCTTGTGTCTACTGCATAGAAATATCTTCCTCCAAATCCCCATGGAGAAAAGTTGTTTTTACATCTAATTGTTCAAGATGAAAATATTCTACTACCAAAAGACTTAAACTAGTCCTAATTGAAGTCATTTTAACAACATGAGAAAATATTTCATCAAAATATATACATTTCTTTTGTGCAAACCCATTTACAAGAAGTCTATCCTTGTACCACTTTCTACCTCCATCTTCTTCCTTTAACCCATAAAACCATTTATTTTGCAATGCTCTTTTTCCTGCAGGACCTTGAACCAAGTCCCAAGTCTGGTTATTTACCAAGGAATCCATTTCCTCTTTCATGCCTTTCTCCCGCTTATTTTTAGTGTCTACCTTCATTGCCTCTTCATAACTTTCCGGTTCATCATAATCAATCAAGAATAAATAATACAATGAAGGAGATTATCATTGAGGTTGTCTACTTAACCTCGTAGATATTCTAACAACACTTGAAAGAGTTTGAGGTACTTGTTGCTCCTATTGTTACACATTTTGATTTTCTGGTACCTTTGGAATTTCTTTTTCAGTGATCTCATCAAGCATTGTGTATCCTAGTTTTTCTTCTTCTAGTTTCCTTCCCTGCAACTAATATTTGTACATGACCTTCTCATTGTATGTGATATCTATGCTCCTAATGATTTTTTCATTTTCATAATCCCATAAGAGATAACCAAAATCATTAACATTGTATCCAATAAAGGCACACTTCTTGGATTTTTCTTCAAGTTTTGTTCTATTTTCTTTATCAATATGGACAAATGCTTCACAACCGAAAGCCTTCAAAAATGAATAGTTAACCTTTTTACATGTCCATACCTCCTCTAAAATGCCACCATCAAACTTACTTGAAGGTCATTTTTTAATTGAGTAGACATCAACATCTACAACATCTACCCAAAACTATAAGGGAAACCCAACATGCAATCTGTCCATACTCCTTGCACGTTCCATGATTGCCTTGTTCATCCTTTCCGACACACCATTTTCTTGTGGTGTCCCTGGAACTGTCTTCTCTCTACGATTCCCATGGTATGAACAGTAATCATCAAACTGCTTGATGCAATAGTCACTTCCATTGTCTGGTCTGAGACACTTCAACCTATTTCCTATCTCATTCTCAACCAAATATTTCCAAAAATATCAAAAACATCATATTTTTGTCGAATGAAATAAACCCAAGTTTTTATAGTTCCATCATCAATAAAAGTAACATAATAATGAGAGACAATGAAAATATATGATACATGAGCTGGTGCCCATACATCTGTATGCACAAGCTCTAACTTTTCACTCTTATTTTCCTTTCTAACTCTAAGAAATCTATCTCTCTTTTGTTTTCCACAAACACAATGCTCACAAAAATACAAATCAATTTGTTTAAGATATGACAAAAAAATGTTTTTGTGAAGTATATGCATACCCTTGTCACTCATGTGTTTAAGCCTATGATGTCAAAGTGTCGTATTCACTCATGTAGATGCTAAATATATATAAGATTCAGTATTACCGGTACTTATATATAATGTACCTACCTTCTCTCCTTTTTCTATCACCAGTGATCCTTTGGTGACCTTCCACTCCTTATCTATAAATGTAGATATACAACCTTCACTTTCCAACTTCCATGTTGAAATTAGATTTTTTTTCAGATCTGGAACATGTCTCACCTCTTTCAGCAACCATTGGTTTCCTTTCTTTTTCTTTATTTGTACCTTTCTCGTTACAACAATTTTACATGATGCATCATCACCCAAACAAACCTGTCCAAAATAATCTTGAACATAATACATAATATTGGAAATAATTTATGATGGGGTGTGACATGAAGTGAAGCCCTTGAATATACTACCCAAGATTCAATAATATTATCTAAAGAAAGAATCAAAGCATCTTGTAACACATGACCTGTTACATTTGCTTCCTGATTTTTTTCCTGCTTTCCATCTCTTTGTTTATTTGGAGCTCTACAGTCTTTCTTCAGATGTCCTTTATTCCCACAATTCCAACACTCTATTTTTCCTAGTCTAGATTTGGATCTACCCTTCCTAAAATTATCATGATTTTGTGAGCCCTTTCCTTTATCCTTTTTTGTTCCCATGTTCTCCACTGTCAACTCATTACCTGATGTCTCATATGTTCTTTTCCATGGCATTTCCTTTCTAAGGATAACACCAACAATATCATCAAAATTTTGAGTGTTTGAGCCAGAGATAGAGTTACTTACAGCCATGACCAAGTGATATTGATTTTATGAGAAGAATTAAATGAATACAGATTACTAACATATGCTTAACACAAAATAGCAGAGATACAGTAAAACTGGTTTTATACTCAATAAGGAAATAAGTTGAAACTGTAAAATTCAGCGGAAAACAAGCTTGTTGGAATGGTGGTGGCTTATCTCTAAGGAGAGATGTGACGATTGCACTCATTTGCAAGAAGATAATTGCAATGTGTCTCTGGAGTCCTTTTTACAGTAAACAGGAGTTTCAAAAACCCTAGACATGCAAAAACCTAACCTTAGGAGGTGAAGAACCAAAAGTCATGTGGGCCTCGTTTGGGTAAGTCAGTACATCAACTTCCCAGAGTTGTAACTTTTGCATACGATCTTCATTTTAGGCGTACGATATCTCGTTGGAAAGATCTATCCAAGGAATACAACAATTGCCAAAAATTTCATCATGAATTTTGTGACTCCAACATACCCAAAAAAACGTCGTTTAGGGCCTCAAAATGGCTCTAGAAGTTCAGGACCCAAAAAACTGCTAAAAATAGTAAATTACGAAAATTGCTAGAAATTTTTTTTTGAGCCAACTGGGAAAGGTGAGTAGCCACCGATATCCACCTGGATGAATCCTCCCTCCTTAGGAAGCAATGGTCTCCATTTCGTTGAGTTCCCCCATCAAATGAGGAAATTTCTGCTAAATTTGGCCTCGGGTGAGCCACTTGCCTTGGTGCAGGAGCAACCCTACTTTGATGACTCAATAAAGTTGGATCCTTTGTTGTTGAGTTCCCTTGAATCATGTGTCCACAATATGATCACTGGATTCCTGTTGTATGTAGTCATAGTTGAGCTCTGTTCGTGTCAGTTGTTCTGCTACGTCTGAGGTGTCCAATAATGGTGGGAAATAAGGCCGAAGGAGCTCCACATTGAACACTAGGTGTAGGATAAGGAAAGGAGGAATGTTGAGCTCAAACGAATTATCCCCCATAGCCTTGGTGATGGTGTACGACCCATAACGGAGTGGGCGAAGCTTCTGATGGGGTCCCGTAAGGTGTTCTTTCTGCAAGTGCAACCAAACTTTGTCGCCCACCTGAAACTTATGTGGCACTCGATGTTTATCATGACACTGCTTGTACTTGTCATTGGACTTTTGTAGGATATCATGAATCTGTTGGAAGATGTGTTGGATCTTCTCAATGAACTGGGTGTCTTTGTCAACTTCAGTTGGAGCAGGAGATGAGTCGGCCAAGGTGACCGCAAGGGGAAGTGCAACATCTATGGGACCCAATGGTTGGAATCCCAACCCCACTTGAAAGGGGTTGTGGCTGGTTGAGATATGTAGGGCTCGGTTGTAGCTATGTTGTAAATAGGGAAGACTCTCATCCCATGTGAGAGGGTTCTTGGAATTATACATGTGCAGGATATGCACGATCATTCGATTTACGACCTCAATTTTCCCATCTGTTTGGGGGTGGAAGGTCGTGGATTTGGTGAGCTTGGTGTCCAACAGGGACCAGAGGCTAGACTAGAATGTGCTGAGAAATTGGCTATCCCGATCTAAGATAATGGTTTGTGGGATCCCAAAATGTACCCAGACTCGTTCAAAGAATATCTTGGCAGTCGCTTCTGCTGTGATATTCGTCTTGCAAGCAACCAAAATCACCATCTTAGAAAAATGATCAACAATAAGAAAAACATAGTAATTTCCCCACTTGGTGGACAGGAGGCTTGACATGTAGTCCATTGAGATGGATTCCCATGGCCTGTCGGGAGTAGGAAGAGGGGTGTAGATTCCATGTTTCTTAGTGGTCAGTTTGGCAATAACACAGGCAATGTAGGACCTGATATACTTGCTGACCTCCTGTCGATGTTTTGGCTAGTAGAAATATTTATGTAGCATTGCCACTATATTTTTTACGCCGAAGTGTCCTTCCACTCGACTATAGTGGGATTTCCAGATCAGCTTCACTCACTCGCTTTATGGAACACAGATATGGCCCAAACGACACAATAACCCATCCTGAAGATGGAAATTATCGACAATTACGTTTGCACCCAACATTTGGTAGGTGGTGTCGAAGTCCAGGTTTGTATCATAGAGTTTTGGCCATCTAGAGGTCTCATGGCCGCAAGAGTCTAGCACCATGGTGAGTGTCGCAACTGGTGGTCTACTAAGAAAATCAATGACGCAATTGGTGCTTCATGTTTTATACTTGATGTTGAGGTGGAATTGTTGTAAGTATGTGGACCACTTTTGATGGAGGTCAATCTGTAATTTGCCTTATGTCTGCATTAACTGCAGTGGCTTATGATCGATGTGGATGACCGTTTCCCTCCCAAGAATGTAATGTCTCCACTGGCAGCAGGATTTCACAATGCAGTACATTTCTTTGTCATAAGTAAGGTACTTATGGACATCATCTGATAGTGTCTCATTATGATAGGCCACAGGGTGGTCGTGTTGAGTGAGAATGATGCCCACAACATAGTCTGAAGCATCTGTCGCGATCTCAAAGGGATGTTGCAGGTCTGGTAGTGAAAGTATTGGGGCTGAGCACAAATGTTGCTTCAAATCATCAAACGCTTTTTGTTGGGACCAGCCCCACGTAAATTTTTCCTTACCACCACCCCTGGTTATTTGGCTGAGGTCCCATGCAATATGGGAGAATCCCAACACGAAACTGCAGTAGAAATTGGCAAGGCCCAAGAAGCTCTGAAGCTCAGTGAGTGTGGTTGGGGCTGGTCAGTCATGGATGACTTGGATCTTGGCTAGATCCACATGTAAAATGCTATGGAACTTGTTGGAATAGGGGCAGACCTAGAGTTCAACACTACAACAGTGCACCAAAAAAACCCTAACTACCGGCCCTTTCGAAAACACCTACGAAGCAGATGAAGTCTCACCCGAGGTAGAGGCAGGGGTGGTTGTGAGACTCAGGTGTCTGAAACCTTAGCTGGGACACCGATCTGTGATTATACTACTTAATAAAGCACTTAGCATCGTCAATTCCTCAATATGCAATCCATGTCCACTTCGCTGATAAGACAAAGATTCACAGCATTCACATTGATCTAATGTATTTAAGCACTTAGCACAAACAAATGGATCAGAACTAACATAAGCAAGCACTAAGCACATTCATAGAGGTCAGATCTAACATTCATAGCACAACGCATAAGAAGATCTATCTATCTATATCAAATCACTTAATAAGAGAAATTATAAACACATCAAGACAAGCACAAAGCGGAACAACACAGTGTTTATGTGGTTCACCCCCACCCTAGGGCTACGTCCACCAACTCTCCTTTTTTATTGTATTTAGTCAATCGATTACAAGAATAGAGCCTCAAAACCCTACTTTTCTTAGGACAGGAGATCTACACACCTCGCTGGATCCTCCTTCCTTGCGTTATAACACAAAGCACTTCACAACCTGTTACAATACCTTGCAACTAGCTCTGCAAGTCTCTCATAGTATGCACAAAGCATCTACAAACCATACTTGCACGTAGCACTTAGCTATCTTCCATACACCACATAAATGCACCACTTCTTATATCTAGCCTAAGAATCTACTTATATATTAAAAAATAGGCCTAAACAAGGGTAAACCCATGGGTCGACATCCCAATCCCGTTACATAATCCCAAAAACCCAAAAAGGGGCCAAGATCCCGTGATCTCCACTTCGTATTGCGCTCCTCCTCTGACATGCTATCAAAGTCAAAAATAAGTCAACATGAACAAGAATCTCCCAAAACTTGGTCAAGGGTCAAGAGGCCCCCAACACTCACCTATGACTTGTCCTGAGTCACTCTGGTCTGACTAGTTTTTCCTCAAACGCCTCAAGCTTGGCTCGAGTGGCTTCGACCTGCTGCTATGATACAACCACTTTCTTGGTGAAATCCTGGATTATTGCATCATTCACTGGCCCTTCTAGGTGTTGTTATGCTATGGTGACAACCTATTCTACCTCTGCTCCTCGGCTCTCGATCTCTGTGAATAATTGATAGGCCTTATCTTGCACAAGTTGGAGCCATTGAGTTACTTCGATAACTTTTCTTTTCATCATATGGATCTGTTCTTGAGCGGTGTGCTGCTCTTGAGACTGCTTCATTCTTTCTACGACCGACAAGGCATTCAGTTGCGCCTGTAGTATTTTTGCATGTTGCTTCACTTCCTTGATCTACGACTCTAGTGCCGGCAATTTCGAATTCTCAGTGAGGTTCTCATATGCCTAGGAATTGCGGTTACTTAGTTGTTTGCATTCCATGGCAAGAGCTTTTAGTCTATCAACTGCGATGCAGGCAGTTTCTTCTCACTGGTCCCTTTCATCCTACGGGGTCTCGGGCACTATGCGTAGCTCTGAATCTGCTATGCGTTGTTGTAGCTGTTGGATCACCTCTTCAAGGTTCACTACTTGTTGTGGAACTCTCTCTTCATCCTTTAGTTCTACGACTGTCACAAAGTGAAGCGCTCTGTTGACCATTTCCTTTACTTCAAGTTGCTTCACGAGAAACTATTCCTTTTCTTTCTGTAGTTGGGATTTTTCTTCATCGAACTTTGCTTGCAGAAAAATATTCTCCAATTATGCAGTACTGTGTTGATCTACAAGGACTCCTTGTACTTGTTTCAAAGCCTAGGTGGCTTGCGCTGTTTCTTCTTGTGCTTGTCGAAGACGAGCTTCGATTGTATCAGCTAGGTAGTGGAGTTGAGTTGGCTTATCTCCAATTTCTAGTGTTCCTAATGGTAGAGGCACAGTGGAAACTACATGGCTGGACTGTAGTGCTTGTTGTACTCCTTGGAGCTCAATATCGATGCTATTGTACATCACTTCCTGCTTAGCCTCTTGTCTCTCTTCTATCTCTAGGAAAGCATCATTCAGGGATGGTACGATGAAATCAAAGTCATCTGGGGTGAGGATGGTCCACATCTTAGTCATGGAGGCTTTCGATTTCTTCCTGGAAGAAGGTTTCAGAGGGGAAACCTTTCTTTTCTTCGAGGGGTCCTCCTTGTCTCTAGGAGGTGTTACCTCGCCTTTATTTTGCTCAATTTTTGTGTCGTCTATCTCTTTTCCATCACCTCCTTGATCTGGTGATATGGAAGCAGTCTTTACTGAGGTACTACTTACATCCTGTGCTTCTTCAGTCTTCTTTGTCTTGTTGGGTCCAGGTGTATCAAGTGCAGTTTCTGGACTATCAATATCAGATATCTCCACATGGTCTGCTGGAATAAGGAGGTCCATTGACCATTCCTTGGTGATATCCTCTAATTCCTCCTCTATTATCTTGTAGTAGGACTGTAGTGGTTGCTTATGTTCATTGGTGCGTGCTGTGATATAAATGAAATGGAGGTCTGCGTTGAACTTCATCAAAGGTCGAAACCTGTGTAAAGTATTCGAAGTTATGCGAGGCACAGACTGTATAGCTACCTTCAACTAGTTGTAGTATGTGTGGAACACGAAATTTGACTACCATTTCTTATTCATGTCACTGGAATAACACAATGTACTGAACTTCTCATCCAATGGTTCAAATGGCTCAATGTCTGGGAAGGTCGTACCTTCCGGCATTTCCCAGGAAATGAAAGAGATTAGGATCAATAGCCAGCTGAAATGAAATTCGTACCCTTGATCCTGGGCTTCTCAGTAGTCAAGCTATAATCGGTTGACCAGGTACTGTGCCCAATTAATTTGTAGGCCCTCTGCGCACTTCCCTACGAAGTCGACTACACAACCGATGACTTTTTTGGGTCGGTTCTTTCGTACTAACTTTCCTACGATCAATTGACAGGTGAGGCACACTGCGCCACTCTAGATAGAGGCTAACTTTTAGCCTCGCGTGCCCTTCGTGACATCGCTGTAAGTGTCCTTGAGCCTTTGAGCTAGAGTGTGATCCATGGATTTTCCAGGATAGAAATCCTGTGGGTCAGGGCCTTGCATACTAAGCCTGGTGGTCCGATTGATCAACAATGGATCCACTGTTATGTGGTGGTTTAACCATAGATAACCTCCATGGAAACAAGACAACAACAATTTGACACATGCATTCACCTCCTGGTGTCATCCAAAGTGCAGAATCTTCATAATGTTCAGTAGGGTGGACTGCATGAGGTTATTGGTCCATGACTGAGGGACGATATTCAAATTATTTCCCTTAGTTATGGTCTGGTACTTATGCGGGGCGAATAGGTTGTAAACTTTTTGGTCGCTGAGGTTGAAGTCATTAAACTTCAATGCTGTAATCTTATCTTGGTTTGCATGAACTGCACGTATCCCTTTCAGGAGGTATGTAATGATCAAGGTGTACTCAAAGTCTCTGGGCACACTGTCTCGATTTATTGCACCGCTCAGAGTTTGTAGATAGGTGGGTAATATGCTCGGAATCAACTTAGCATTCACGATATCATACCTGTCCTTAGTTCTCTTCTCATTTGATGGTCGAGACGGTCCTGCTCCACGAGAAGTCGATGGTGATGCTTGCACTATTCTCGTGGATGAAGCCTGGATACCTACAAACATCAACATGACTCTCTTAGTCATCAAGTCGATAAAAAATTCTTCAACAACTTTCTCTATGGTGCTCAATTTGTTCGACATACACACTCGGGGTCAACAATCGTGGGTTTGGAGAATAACTTAGACATAGTGGTGAGATAGAGAGAAAGAGCACGATGATCAATGTATAAACTCAGCTTAGTCTGCGAGCTCAAATTCTCAATTAGCAAAAGTGTTCTCAGTGTGTGGCACGACAAGATAAATAGGTAACTCGACAATGAGTCTCTTGTAATGGGTATGAAACCTTCATTAACTCTGTTTGGTCTGCTATGGCATGGTCCAACAGTCTGGTGTCAAGCCTTAGATGCCTTTCCACCCATTCAGGGCGGCAGTAGAACAGTTATAATGTCCCCAATGGATATATTTCTTCGTCATGGCGAAGTTCCATTTGTCTTTGTTCTGATATCTTGACGAAGCTCCAATTTTTGAAATTTCCCTCCTGCAAAGTTCCCTTTAGAACTTTTTGTAACTTTTCAATCTTATCCCTCTTCTTACTTAGCTTTCTAGCCTTCTTTCCAGTGAGCTTTGTCTTGGTATGTCTTTTTCCATTCTGATTCTTATCTTCTTCTGACATAGTCATTGTGCGTTGTTGAGATTCTTTCCTACGGTTTAGGGATAATCCCTCTTCTTTTTTGGGGGTAGGTAATTCAGTCTTCTATGGGTTTTCTAATGTTCTTGTAGCTTCAATATCTGGGTCTCTAGTGTTAAATAGCTTCGATCTATTCTCATGTTCAATCAAGTGTGTGATCCTTCTGGTCATTAAATCTTTTACTCTTGCTTCTTCTTCTCTATAGCTTCTTCTTTTTCCTTTCATCTGACTCAATCTCTGTCAATCCATGGTTTTCCTAGTAACATGGTAAATGGGTCATTGTCTTCAATAAATTTAATAATCTCAAAATATTCTTATGTCGAAGTTCCATTCGCACTCATAGGTATCTAAGTGAGCCTTCCACATAGGTTTACCAATTTTCCTATGAACAATCCTACTCCTCCTAATGAAGGAATCATATCAGACCTCCCTATAGCTTCCCAATTTCTCTCTGTCATGATATTCACCTGTGTCTCTTCATCCAGAACACAGTCAATGTCGAAGTCTCCTATTCTTGCTTTGATGCCTTATTTTTCTTTGAAGATCTCTGATAAGTTGACATGTTGGTGGTCAGTCATGGTTTCTTTTATCTGTAGTAATGCTTTCTCTGATTCTTCATCGGGTTCTGCCATAGTTTTTGGATCTACCTTAGGGTTTTCTTGGTTCAGATTCATTCCTTCAATCTTAGCAATCATTCTAGGGAAATCCAACACCTCATGGTACATAGCCTTACAACAAATATAGCTAGGTCTTTTTCCATGGCACTCCTTAGCAAGATGTCTCGGTTTTATGCATCTGTAACAGAGGGTTAATCCTCTCTTTATTTTAAATGATCCCCAACTTCTTTGATACTGTGCGCTAGGATCATAGGAGCTAACCTGCAACAAATTATTTCTAGGATCTTTCATCCATTTGTTAGTCCAAACATTCTTTCTATGCATAGGTATAACATATCTTTCATTATTCTTATCAGATCTACTCATATCAAGCCTTCTTTCTTCTATTGGTGCCCTATTTTTCAAGCTAGGACATAACCTATCAAACATACCTCGATCCATACTCTCGAAACAAAAATTTCCACTTATCTTACTTATACAGAGCACAAAGATTTCAGATCTAAAAATTTTCACTATTCTTACCTTTATCGGAGCACAGAGCTTGCAAATATTACCTCTTTTAACTAGAAATTCTCACTTTTACCTTTCTTAGAGCACAAATATTTCAGATCTTGCTTCTTTCCTTCAAAGATGACCTCCTTTCTTCAGATCGAGCTTCTTTCTTTAGCACAGAACTTTATAAATCAAGTAGAATACTGTGTACTAGAGTGACAGATCTATGAGAAGAGATTTCACAACTTCATAATGAATCTTTGCACAAAGCTTCTTCTTTCTCAGTTCCCAACACTCACAGTTTTAGGTCCCGACAACGAAACCATTTGTTAGTGCAGGGGCAGACCCAGGGTTCAACGCTACAACAATGCACAAAAACAACCGTAACTACCGGCCCTTTCGAAAACACCTGCAAAGTAGATGAAGTCTCACCCGAGGTAGAGGTAGGGGTGGTTGTGACACTCAGGTGTCTGCAACCTTAGCTGGGACACTGATCTATGATTATACTACTTAATAAATCACTTAGCACCGTCAATTCCTCAATATTCAATCAATGTCCACTTCTCTGATAAGACAAAGCTTTGTAGCATTCACATTGATCTAATGTATTTAAGCACTTAACACAAACATATGGATCAGATATAACAGAAGAAAGCACTAAGAACATTCATAGAGGTCAGATATAACATTCATAGCACAAAGCATAAGCAAATATATCTATCTATATCAAAGAACTTAGAAAGAGAATTTATAAACAGATCAAGACAAGCACAAAGCGAAACAACACAGTGTTTAGGTGGTTCACACCCACCCTGGGGCTACGTCCACCAACTCTTCTTCTTTATTGTCTTTAGTCAATTGATTACAAACACAGAGCCTCAAAACCTCACTTCGCCTAGGACAGGAGATCTGCACACCTCGCTAGATCCTCCTTCCTTGCGTTACAACACAAAGCACTTCACATCCTGCTAAAATACCTTGCACCTATCTCTGTAAGTCTCTCACATTATGCACAGAGCATCTACAAACCATACTTTCACGTAGCACTTAGCTATCTTGCATACACCACATAGATGCACCATGTCTTCTATCTAGCCTAAGCAAATCCTTATATATTACAAAATAGGCCTAAACATGGGTAAACCCATGGGCCGACATCCCAATCCCGTTACATAATCCCCAAAACCCAAAAAGGGGATGAGATCCCGTGATCTTCGCTTCACCTTGCGCTCCTCCTTCGATAGGCTGTCTAAGTCCAAAATAGGTCAACATGACCAAGAATCTCCCAAAACTTGGTCAAGGGCCAACAAAACTCAAGATGAAGAGGCCATTGCAAATATTGCAGAAAAAAATCCAAAGGAAGTTATGGAAAATGTTTTAAATGTGGAACATATGGAAACATAGCATATGAATGCCCCAAAAAAGGTAATATGTACTATGTGGAGAAAAAGGGTAATAAAGATCAAGATAAGCACCAACTTTATATTTAATTCTACATAGAGGGAAAATGATCATATGTGCACTCTCAAAACCTTTTGGAAAGAAAAAAAAGATGGCACATTTACCCAATGTATCACATTCAAAGGTATCCTAAAATGCATAACACTAAAAAGGTACCAGAAAATAGAATTTATAGTTTAAATGTTGATATTCCATGACTAATCCATTTAAGGAGGCTTGTAGATACCTTGACATAAAAAATATCATCTTTTACAAAACTTAGAGGCTCTCAATAGACAAGGGATAATATGTGTAGGGATTTGAGTCTTGATGGAAGAAACTTTTCAATCCGTTGAATTGTTATATGCATAAATCCATATCCATGGAATAATCCATACTAGCTCATGGCCTAAAGTTTGATCATATATATAAGGGAATGAACCCAAGTCATATTAGGATTCCCTCAATATGGCCATACAAATGGAGGATGAGATGGAGCTAAATACATATGAGAAAGATCACCACAAAGAATAGTGTGCCCAAAATAATATATATGAAGAAAAAAATCATGAGACAAAACATACTAAGGAGGGAAATAAACTACATGATAGTGGGTGCACCAAAAAATGAGACAAGAACTCAAGGAAATTGAATCGGTTCAACTTTTGTCACACATGTAATACCAAAAAACATTATTGGAACAATCATAAGTTCAAGCCAAAGAACCAAGGCTATTTTTTAGATTGGAAAGGTGAATGAGGTGATTGATATACTATCCAAGCGAGGGATTGATACTAAGGACTTTCACAAGGTCAAAACATCCTCTAATCAAATCCCAAGAATGAATTATTTGGTAATGGCCAAGGAAATAAAAAGAAAGGACTGTAAGTGTTTCATCTTTAGGAAAGGGACACATCATTGATAATAGTATTTGTAGCATTGGCTTGGGTATTTTGTTACTAGGTTGTACCAAAATAGCATATTTAGGAGTTATGTAGCCTAATTAGTAGAAAAAATAAAAGAGAAGAAAAAGGAAACACACTAGGAAACTTATTATATAATGTATCCAGTGCAATGAGAAAAGCACAAGTAAAAGACATGTGTCTAAGTTATAAAGGATAAGATGATGTAAACAATAAGGAATGCTCTATTATGTCAAATGTTAAAAAGGACTTAAAAACATCACCTTAATAATGGTTGTTGTATAAAAATGGGCTCCAAGGCCACTTTAAGGCAAGGTTCCATTTAATCCTTGTGTTCTCCAACTCTAAGCTTGATGGTAGAAGTGAAATTCCAAACGGTAGAGAAAATATGGCTAGGGTGAAAACTCTCTGGTGGAATGTCAGTGACATCACCTTAATTTATATTGTGTATGAAATGGGTGAATTCAATGGATTTATTTATAGGTTTAAATTTGAAGCTTTCTTTAGAGCTAGTGATGAAGATGGGATCTTCTTGGTACTTTCTAGGTGGAAAACATTGGAGGAATCAATTTGAAGGGCCATTTTAGTGGAAATTCCCAGTTTAAAAATTAGGGTTTGAAACCTTTTGGATCCATTTTGAAACATTAAATGGAATTATTTGGAGTTACAATTTCCAAAACTCCCACACAAACCCTTGACGATGTTCTACACTTAAAGAACTTTCCAACCGTGCATAAAATTCCTCAATCGAAGCTCGTGCAAAAGTTATGCCTCCTGCAAGTTGACCTACCTTATTGACTATCATGATATGAGTGGATATCATGTCAAACCCCATTACTCACACATATGGGGCTAGCCACATGTGGAATTTCAAGAATATTTTAGAAGGTCCAAATCTGATCACTAATTGAGCATTGAGGAAGTCAAAATCCTAACCCTATATGGCTATCATGCTATGTTAAATACTGGGCCGCTAGGAGGAGAAAGTAGTTCCATTATTTTTTATTGGAATTGTTCCATAGTTTAGTAGAGCATATGAGGAGTGGTAATTTCAGAGTATAACATAAAAGGTAAGAGATTTTGTAGTAGACATTCATACCACAGTGTCAAAGACAACTCCATAGTGAGTGTCTTTTTCTTTGTACTTGTTTTCCATAACTAAAGAAAAGAGGGCAGAGGATACGATCGCCTTCTACTTGTATTTTCTCCCTTATTGGGTTTCCTAGGATACATATTATGTTCTATTGTGTGGATGGTGTGTGTTTGTTTTCCTATTATTTCATTTTCGTATTCAATGATTTTCATAAATTCAAGCAAAGCCAGTAATTGATTAATTTGGGATCTAAGGAAAACAAGCTACATAGTCTAATATTTCAGAATATTATAAGATCTATTGTGATGAGTTGTTCCAATGGAATATCCATGGAAATTTCCAGATCATATTGGTATCAAAGTAGTTTTCTTTGGGGTATTTATGGAAATTTATAGATCTAGGAATTGTCTTAGTAATCAAGTCATCGAACCCTATCCATGGCAGATGAGTCTGTCACAACAACCCTCAATATCCAATAGAAGAGAGATTTGCGAGGATCAAAGATAAATTTGTGGATATCTCTCTCAATATGTCCCTCCTCATGGAATATCCATCAAGAAATATAGGACCATTCGGGGAGGCTGGAGGCTCTAACATGAATATTGGATCAAATGGTAAATTAGGAGAAATTGAATACCCAAAAAATGAGTCAAGGAAAGAGCTTGAGAAAGAGAAGCCAAGTTCCAGTTCCATTACTTGTCCCCTTAAAAATATTTGTTTAAAATGTAAGAGAAAGTGGATATGAATCCATACCAAGGTGATATCAATGCATGAAAGTTGAATAATTGGTTGCAACAATTAGAGGTCTATTTCCGTGTTCACAATATAGATGAGGAGAAAAATATTTCATTTTCTAGACTGAAATTAGCGGTCCACGCATTAACCTGGTGGGAAATACAGACATCGACACTTAGGCTAGATGGTTATCCACCATTAACTAAGTGAAAGGATTTCAAAACCCTCATTAAGTCCCAATTCTACCCTATCGGGTATGTAGAGGACCAATTGATCTATTGGCATTACTTCGGGAAAATATAACTACATAGTGTGTAGGAGAACACTACCAAATTCATAAATATGGATATCATTTTGGTTATCTCTCCCAAGAGCCTATATGTAATCCTCAAGTATCTAGGGGGTCTACATAGTCATTTGTGAAAGCAAGTGATTCCATTCAAGCCCAAGAAAGTTGATGAGGCTTGTGTGCAAGAATAGTATCTAGATAATATAAGCTATAAGAAAGGAAAACCAAGTGGTTCTAAGTAGAGAGATAACCAAGAAACTTGCTTCCCAGGAGGGGAAGAAGAAGTGGAAAGGGAAAGACAAGAAGAATATATCCACTACACATGAGGGAAAGGATCCAAATAACCAATGTAACCATTGCAATATCAATGGTAAAATTGAGGAAAAGGGTTGGAAACTACATATAGAGATGAACCATAAGAATAGTAAGAAGGATGCCACTAAGAAAACATGGTAGTCATGGATTCAAGAAATCAGGTAGAGAGAATATCAGATGTGGATAAGAAGATTTCCTACACTTAAATGTAGAAGGAGGTGAATCTAAGTAGCCTTCATCCCAAGGAAGAGAATGAGATTAAACTACTCATACATATCAAGATCCAAGTCAAGAAGAACAAGGTATACGCTCCATTCAATTATGGTTCATAGGTCAATATCATATCCACCGATTTGGTTAGAAATATTGGGTTGGAGTTTTGTGATCATCATATCCCATATCCACTAGGGTGGGTAAACAAGGATGCAAAGATCAAGGTCATGAAAATATGTAAGATAAAATTTGTTGTAAGTGTATATTTTATTGATGAAGTGGAGTTATATGTAGTACCCCTTGACATGTGTGGCGAAGTGTTTGAAATCCCCTACATGTATATGACAGATGAAATCTTCATTTGAAGAGAAAACCAATACTGCTTGATCAAGGATGGGAAGTATTTCCTCATTAATGTGCATAAAGGTAAATCCAAGATCTCACTGGTAAGTGCCAACAAAGACAAAAAGTTGATTAGTGCAAGTAAGAAGTATTTTTTAATTTTTCTTATGATAGAATCAGTCGGGTGATGAATCGATAAGAGTAAAGGAATCCCTACAGGGATGCACTAAAAAGAAGAAACAATAGTTGGAGTATTTATTGCAAGCATACATTGGAGTGTTCGAGGAGTCTAAAGTGTTGATATTATGGTAGATGTTGGAGGTATTAACCTCTACGTGTAACCTTTGATGAGACTATTATATTCCGGGAAGCAAGACAAACCCTAAAATTATGGATAATAACCTTAGAATCTCTTTGTATTTCCTTTTAATCAAAGGTTCCTTTCACTTTTTCTTTATTATTTTCCATTTGATCAAAGGTCATTCTTCGAGCTTCGTCCAATTGCATCAGTTGATCAATTCCCCCTTGCAATGCTTCTTTATCTGTAACAAATTGTTGGGCTATTTGTAACATTCGAATCTAAAGATCCATAGGAAAGTGAGATTCTAACCCATAAACCAAATCAAAATGGGTTTTTCCAATAGAGGTATTAGTAGTTGTGTGGTCTTCCCAAAAGTCATACTTAATTTTGTTGTCCCAACTCTTCTTGTTTTCCCTAACAATTTTCTTCACAACATTCATGATGTTTTTGTTGCTAGATTCTGCCAATCCATTTCCTTGAGGGGCATAGTTTGAGCAATGTGATAAAATAATCCCATACTTAAAGAAAAACTTGTTGAGCGCCATTGAGCTAAATGATTTGGCGTTATCAGTGTTTATCTTGGCAGGCACACTGAATCTAATAACAATATTTTTCTTGAAGAACTTCATCACAAATTATTTTGTTTATTTCTTTGTTGGGACAACTTCCACCCATATGGTGAAGTAATCAATGGCGGTCACAATACATTGATACGCATGACTATAGTTGTCGTTGAACTCACCAATGAAATATAATCCCCATTTTTTAAAAGGTGTGTCTACAATGAATGGCTTGAGGGGAAGAGAAGGAAGGTGTTTCTTTCTGGTAAAAAAATGTCAGGTTGACAGGATCTAACTTATCGATGTGTTTCGGAGAAAATAGTAGGCCAATAGTATCCTACCCTTAAAATCTTATGGGAAATGGTGCATGATACAAAATGGCCATCACAATGCTCGGAATGAAGGCAGACCATTAACTTGTCATCTTATTATTTATTCAGACATATGAGGATTACCCCATCAGGGTTCCTCCACCCGAGACGATTCTCTATTAGGAAATACTTCATGCATTTGAGTCTCAGGGATCTCCTTTTATGTTCTACTAAATGATCGGGGCAAGTGAGGTTCTTCAGGTAATAAATGACATATGAGTACCACTCATTTTTCTCAATATCACTTGCGATAAAGTTGATTTTCTCATTCTCTCCTACCTTGATGGCCTCTTGATTGTTTCTATGATCATTTTGGCCAATCCTTTCCCTTTAATTATATTGCTTGGTTTGATCTCCAAATCATATTCCTATATCTATGAAACCCACTTTCCTATTGATCCAAGGAAATCTTGTTGTGATAAAACGTCCTTTACATCAGGGTAGGGGACGAAGGATTTGATCTTGTTGTACCTTACATAAGTTCGAAAATGTTTGAGAAATTTGACCAGAGTGTAAGATTTTTTTCTTTAATGGCGTAATTCAATTCTGAGTCTCTAATATTTTTTCTCATGAAAGCGATTGGTTGTTCATCCCCTTGATAATTATTATGTAATAGAACTCTTGCAATGGTGTCCTTTGAAGAGAAATAAAATATCATGAAGTCATTGGAAAAATCAGGACTAACCAAGACTGGTGCAAAAATTATTGCTTCCTTGATACACTGGAAGGAAAACTTACCTTCATTTTCCCACTCGAAATGAGAATCCTTATTTATAAATTGGTCAAGGGGGTTAACAATATTGGAAAAGTTTGGAATTAATCTCCTCACAAAGTTAATCTGACCAAAGAAATATTGCAGGGATTTCTTGTCTTTAGGGAGAAGCATATTCTTGATGGCTTCAACCCTGGCAAGGTATATTATGATTATGTCTTTAGAAATGATATGACCCAACAACTTCCCCTTGTCAATACCAAAAATTGATTTCTTAGGGTTGAGAGAAATGTCACACTCCCTACATCTTTGGAAAATAGTTCTCAAGTGTTGGATATGTTGTTCCTATTTTTGGAGATGGCGGTTAGATCATCCTTATAGATCTCTATAAGCTTTTTGATCAGATCCATAAAATCATAGTCCATGGCACGTTGTAAAGTGTCCCCCATGTTGGTCAATACAAAGGGAATTCTTAAGTACTTATAAGTTTCCCAAGGGGTGGTGAAAGTAATTTTTAGTTGGTCATCCTCCTTTACCAACACTTGATTATATCCTGAGAAACCATCAAGGATGGACATCATTTCTTCTCTAGTGTCCCTTTGCAAAAGATACTCAATTTTTGGTAGAGGATAATTGTCCTTGAGTGAATCCTAGTTTAAATTTATGAAGTATACAGATATCTTGATTTTTCTATTATTTTTCCTTACAATGGTTGGGTTAGAAACCCACAATAAATATCTAATAGGCTCAATTATTCTTGACTCGACCATCATTTGTAACTCCTTTTGTACATGTGGGGAAACCTTTGGGTTCATCTACTGGAGTTTCTATATGAATGGTTTTGTGCCATTTATAAGGGGAATTATTTGTTGTATGACATGTCCTCAGTAAGCCTTCAGATCTTTGTAAGACCAAGTGAATACATCCTTGAAATATCAAAGGGAAATCAACTTCTCCCTTTCATTGGTAATTGTTCCTTTTCCAAACTTGATCATATTTTGGGATTCCTCGTTCCCAATGTTGAAATCAATGATCTTGTCATTGATTTTTCTTGAGGGATTCCCCTTATACATGTCATTCCAATCAAAAAAAAATTATAAAGGGATGATTCCTTTGGGTATGGGTCCGTCAGCTATATCAATTACCCCAATATTCTCCTTTTCCACAAATACATTTATGTAGGCCTTAGAGAATTCACCTTCATTTTGGAGAAAACACAGAATTTTTATTTCACTATAAACAACTTACCAATGTTCTAAGTTGTCGGGTAGCGAGGGCATGTAATTTACTTCCACCTTATAGAGACCGATTTCCTTGAAAAGTTTTAAGGTGGAAGTGGAGACAACAAGGCTGTGTGCCAAATGATTCTCTTCCCTAGGAATGGATTCAATAGAAAAGTTGTAAAAATTCTTTATGGCATCCCACACGACATCCCTGTATTGTTTCAATCTTGGGATTTTAGCAGTAAATTTCTTGTTAACTTGTGAAACGATTAAGTCAGAGTCCCCTCTCACATGTAGGGTCTTGATATTCATATCAATGGCCATGGTAATGCCTAGGATAAGGGCTTCGTACTCGGCAATGATGTTTGTGCAGTTGAACTCAATCCTATATGACAAAAAGGTAGTCTCGTTGTCCGGTGATCTTAAGACTATCACTACACCCGAGCCTATGCTTGAGTGCACACCATAGAAATCTAAGCCCCAAGATCCTTCCTTATTTTCCTCATCAAGTAAAAGGGAGTTTGCCAAAATGAAGGTGCTTTTAATTCCTTCTTCCAGAACCTGATGGGTTATATTGACATGATCCACATTACCTTTTGTTTTGGTATTTCTTGGGGAAAAATTATTCTCTTCAACTTTGATGATATCAACTTCTCTTTCTTTGTGAGGCTCTGCCAAGACTCGTTGAATATGTTTCAAAATATTTTCTTCGGATTGTTTTGCTACTTGTCTCCTTTCAACCTCCAAAATCTCATTTGTTGGGAAAGGTGTAGTTCTTGGTGTTACATCCTTTTCTTTTCCCAATAGATTGATCATGTGATGAGATTCCCTTTTAGCTTCCTTCTCTCGTTCCTCTTGTAGGTATATTCTAACATCGAGGGGAAAGTCTAGTGAGACAAAGTCATCAATCTTATTAATCTAAAAGGTCTCTTTAATACATTCCTCTTCTTGTATGAGAGATGAGGTTATGTTCTCTTCTATTTCACATTCTCTTTACTGAGCTTCAAACAAAGTTGTAAGGAATATCCTAATTAAAACCCCATATGGTTATTTCATGGTCGATATGTAATACTTCATGATAGTAGCCTAGGTAGGTTTTAAATATTGAGGTATGAGGGTGTTGAATCTATCATTGAAATCCATTATAATTTCCCCTAAATTTCTCTTGTAGTTGTAGAGTTGATCATAAATGGATTGGTAATCTTTGTTCTTTCCAAATATTTTGGTAAAATGTTCTCGAAAGAGGTCCCAATTTATGATTGTCCATGGGATAATACTATCAAACCATTCCTTGGAATTTCCAACAAAAGTGTAAGAGAACAGTCTCATCAGGATATATTCATGTTGGTCATAAGGTTCCAGAGTCTAGAGGAAGGAATCTAAGTAATATTCGGTTGTAATGAGATATTCTTTTGAAATGATGGGGAGCCACTCCTTGAAGTCCTTTGGTAGTTTGTGAGGATATCCATGGATATTTTTCATGTCCAAAGGTTTGTATGGGTCTTTGGCCCATGGGATCCATGTAGCACTCGGTGAGGTGGCCATGGGTGAGAGTAGAGGTGTGGAGGTAGTAGGTGAGGATGGAGGGATAAGAGAATCAGAGGGACAATCATGAGAAGTGGGGGACGATGGAGGACTAGGACTTTAGGGTGAGTGATCACGATATCTGGCATTATTTTTGGGGGTAGGATAACAATTATTTCGGGTACGTCCCATGGTGGAGTCGCCATATGATCTTCAGGACAAGATTATTAAAACTGAAAAGGGAATTTCCCTTGGGTGGAGTTGTCAGGAAATCTAGGGAAATGGATTTGGGATATCTTACCAAAGTTTCATTATGGTTTGGAAGAGAATTCAAAATCCTCCTCGACAACGATACCAAAATGTTATCGCACAAGTTGTAGGTCGGGAAAATCCCAACCCAACCACCAAAATGATGACAACTTAGAGAGAACCTATCCACTGTCACCTTAGGAATGTTTTGTTGGCACAATTCATTTTGGGGAACAACGCAACAATTATTGAAGACAATTAGAAAGGGACCAGAAAAGGGGTGCACGACGGAAAATAGGTAAAAGAAGTGTGTCAGACAACAGGTAAAAGAAGTGTGAGGAAGCAGGAGAGTCAAAGGAAGGAAGAAGAATGCAGAGAGATGAGGAAACAATTGGATTGTGGACTAGTTGCACGCATGAAGTTATAAAGTGGAAAAACCTAATCCACTTAGGCTTAGGGATTTGGTTTTTGTTGTAACGGGTTTTAACCCATTTTTTTGGAGTATAAATATGTATTATGAGATCTGAGGAGAGAGAGTTGTGAGATAATGTGTGGTGATATCTTAGATATATTTTTGGAGACAGAGTTATGAGTTGTAATCGATGGTAAGGTCACAAGTTGTGGATCTTGGTGTGATATTGTCAGCCTCACATATACATGTGCATCTCATATACACTTATAATGTAATGCGTTCAATGCTAAAACTTGATGAAGATTAATAAAAGAGTGAATAATGCTAGATCTTTGTGGATGTAGCCCAGGGTGTGAACTAGGGTAAAACTATGTGTCTTTGTGTGGAATGTTGTATTATTTCTTGGAGTTACTCTATTTATGTTTAATGAATGAATATGGTGGAAGTAAAATGAAGCACACACTAGAATAGTAATGATATTTACTATAGAATGATAGATATGATATATCAAAGGTAGAAAAATGTCTAACATCCCTTCCACGATTGCATAAATCTGGGTACTGTAGTCACCCATAAGCCATCTTGGGTGAGACTTCATTGTACACTCTATGCACAATGCCACCTTCTGGTCTCCAGAAGGGTATATGGTTTGCAAGTTCTTTTTGGAACCATAAGGTAGAACCCGAGTCAGTCGTCACATCCAACAAATGGTTTTGTTTCTGGCTAGAACTCAGAATATCATATTGGAAAGGATTTGATGAGGAAAATGAAGAGAATGGACTACTAATAATATTTCACGTCTAGAAAGAGTCAATAATAAATTCACGCGCGCAGTGGATTTTTGGTTAGACAATATTATTGTAGGATTTATTATCGAGTTTGCAGTCGATACTTTGAAGTCATACACTGTTGCAGAGTAGGATTTTTTGAAGGGTCCAAGAGGAAGGTATATTACATCACTTTATACAGTGATCAAGATTTTATTGCATGATAAAGGCGTGATAACAATGGACTCAAACAACTAAATCACTTTGTGTTCATGGGGAGACTGGGGGAAGCACTAAGGATGATCTGAGATATGGAGAGGGATATGGAGAGAGGTAAGAAGAATGAAGAAATGGACCCTATTATTATGGATGAATAATATACCAAGGAAACAATGGATAGATAGGGAATGACGTGCAATGGAAGACCCTACTAGTATAATATTAATAGTAAGAAGAGGGAAGTAGCCAAGCGAGAGGGATAGGAAAGTGATGAGGAAGAGGTAGAGGATCTTTGTGCTATGGGGAAGATTGAGTAGATCATGCATGCCACATATGATAGGAAAACCACAGGTCAAGGATCTGAAGCAAAAGAAGGATCTCCATTCCATATCAGAATTAGTATCAAACCCACAAGCCCATGTGTGACTAAGACATTGGATTAGAAAGAACTATTTACACAACTAATAATCAATAGCAGAAGGATTTTAATAGGTTGAGGGACCAGTGGAAATTGAAGTGGAAGCAAAAATTCAGCTAGCAGTATTCATTTATCTACATCACATAGAGGTGGTAGTACAACAAACTTTGCAATGGTAGGAGTAATTCCAACTATTTGGTTACCAGAGTTTCATGGAGAAGGGTCGGAGGACCCAAAGAAGAATTTGTTTATTTGTGAGAAAATTTTGGAAGATAAACATATCACAGATGAAAATACAAAAGTGGCGCAGCTTGCAATCATATTCAGAGACCATGCACTGGACTGGTATATGGGCCTCATAGTAAATATTCCACAAGGATCACCTACAACCATCACAGATGTGAATAAGGAACTAATAAATGAATTCCAATGACCAAGTTTAGAAGATTAGTTTATGAATGAGATTACAGAAATCAAACAGAAGCGAGGAGAGTCAGTTTGGGAGGTCGATCAAAAGTTGAAAGGTAAGTTGAAGTATCATATAATAGATATGCAACATAGGAATCTATTTGTTAATTCATTATTTCCACATCTTAAGTATCCATTGAGGCAACAAAAGTTCCATACTTAGGTTGAGCCTTTGCAAGAAACATTACAATTGGAGGAATATAAGTATAAACATACAAATCCACCTATAAAAAATTTGAGAGTGGATCTAAAGAATCTGACATTTCAATTGAATCAAAACAAAGGTAAATAGAAAAGGGAAGTTTTATGGTGTTCATTATGCAGAATAGAAGGACATAATAAGAATGAGTGTGCAACATTTGGGCAGTACTTGGGAGCAGGAATGCCAAATCCCTTACCCACAAGATGCCCATGGTGTGAGATATGTAGAACACATGGACATGGTCCTTATCTTGTCCAATGATGTAGAAGTTGTTACACATCAACATTACTCGCTTTGATAAGTGTCACAAATGTCGCATGTTTCTCACAAGTGTTGCAAATGTCGCATGTTGCTCACAAGTGTCGCAAGTTTCAAGAAAAGCATACTGCCATGATGATGACACTAAGGAGACACTTAAAATTCCTCAAACACTTGATTTGAGGGAAGAGGGATGGTTAACTGAAGTCATCTATCTCTTGCCACCTGAAAGAAGCTTTCAATCCAAGGTTTTAGAAGAGAGCGCTCCCCTATAAGGTGCTAGGGAGCGTTATAACACCAAACACCCCTTCTGATGGAGCGCTATAGATCTTTAGAGCGTTGGCGCCCCCCTAAATCCTACTAGGGAGTGCTATAGTGCTCTGATGGCCTTTTTGAGGGAGCTCTACCTATTATGGGCAGCAGTTGATCTGTTGAGGAGAATAAGGGGAGGATCTTTCAATCTTGGAAGGCAGTTGCATTCGAATTCCTGGTTCAGCCATGATCTTAGGAGAAGATCCCTGGCTTAAGGAGGGAAATCTTCAACTTATCCTGAAGATACCTCAAGAGGTTAAGCCTCTCTAAACCTATATAAATAGGCTCTATCATGGTGGAAAGAGGGAAGAATTGGAAGCATAAAACCTATGATCTCATAGGAAACATACAGTGAACTGGAGGAAAGTAATCAGTGAAGTTGTTGTCACCCGGATCGTGGATCTTTTGAGCAAGGGTTAGACAAAGGGGACTTGATGAAGCTGTCTCATTCGCATCTATGGTTGTAAGTTACTTTTGTCATTGTTCTCATCAATATGACATGCTTGGCCTATTTCTTTCTAGTTTGTGTTTGATCTCACATGAACTTGTCACTGATAGATAGATCTATTTTCAAGCTAATATCAATAGAGTAGGAAGTGGTTGTACTATTGTTTGTCTACAGGGCTCATCGAGGAGAGAAAGATCAGAGCTCAACTCGGAGCGTGCAGGGACAAACATCGGTAAAAGGTACTTCTTTTCTCCTTCCTCCTCGCACATTAGTTTGTCTAGATCTGAAAGGAAGTCAGTGTCCATGTTAAGCATCTTCTGTCTTAACAGTTAAGAGTCTAGCTCTCAAGAGGAGATCTACCTGTCCACAGGGATATTTTCCTTCAACAGAAACTGGCGACTCCATTGGGGATACCCTGCCCGTACGTTCAAAATGGACTGTCGACTGTACCCACCCAGGGGCTGACTGCGAATTGGTAACCTTAGTGGCCATAATATTTAGGGTCTTACACAAGGTGACAGTGAAGGGAAGTCTCACTATACCTAGAACAAACATTGGTCAAACTCACTTGGGCTCCTTGGAGGGTAAATCCACAATTACTGCGTGGAAGCTTGCACCAAGGTGAAAGTCCGTTAAGCAGGTCGCCATTGTAACTGTTCCACCATATCCCCACCCCTTATTGACTTGATCACATGACGTTGGATTTCATCACCAACTAGTACGGCCATCGAGAGAAGGTTTTGTTTTCTTGGTTGTGATTCCTAGATTCTATTAGAGTATGCTGCTTCTTTTCGGTAGTTGGCCATAGATTTTTTCCGCCGACTCTTTTTCGCCAACATCGACCCTCCACGCCATTCGCGGAGGTTACAAGGAATTCCTCCAGAAAATATGGAAGAGAATACCCCTTTACCCCCTCATTCTATGGAGGAATATCCTCAACAGAGCCAGGTTCACGACATTATAACCTCCCAAGAAGAAGTTCCCACTTCTTTAGAGAATTTTTGAATTATTTCAGAGTCTCTGGAGGCTTTACGCATTCCATAGGGATATGAGAGACGTGTTCTCCAACTCAATTTAGCTAGTGAATTCGTCGTCATCAATCCTTCTGATGTTCCGCCTGGATCTCATTCAAACCCTCTAGTCGACGACCCCTTTTGGACCGCAGACATTGTTCGAAGTCCACCGCGTATGGTGCAGGATATTTATGGAACAGGAATAGGTGTTGACGCGCCTATCACCTACACTGTACCCTTAAACCATTTTATCGATACTACCATTTTTTCAGCTACATCGTCCGTTGATCTGAACACATCGTTTGTTGGCCCAAGGTCCACTTTTTCTCTCTAGACGACTCACTCTACAATGGTCCCTCACGTTCTGACTATTCCCACTGGTAATGCGGTGGTTAGCCAAGCTACAATTGGCACACCAATAACACCTAGACCTTCATCATCACTCCCTTTTGGGTACAGAGCACTGAATTCTTCCACTGTCACTACTACCCAGGTTAAGCCTGGAAGTTCTATACCTATCCAACAACCCGGAGGGACCAGTCTTGGTGGCTTTAATCCGTTAAGCATCACCGGTCAGATGTTTACGTCTGGTTCTCAAATTCCAGGAACTCCACCTCAAGCTGGGGGGGATCCTCCCACCGGAGGACAACTTCCATTTGGAGGGCACCCTCATGCTGGGGGGCAGCCTCAATCCAAAGCCTATCATCAACCATACAGACAAAATGTGTCTACCACACCCAATCCGTGGAATATCCCTTTTCAAGGAAACCCGCACTTCTCGGGGGGACACAATTCTCAAGCTCCACAACAACCTCTTCCTCCTCAAGGGACTCATCTATATCCTCCTTATGGAAAAACGCCAAATCTAGCTTATAATCCTCAAAACCCATCCGGTTATCCCCCGCTCGCACATGTTTCTCGAACTCCCTCAAATCCTGTGTACCCTGGTCAACACCAACCCTATACAAGAGGACCCACTGGTTACAATTATCCGCCTAACCCAGTGTATGGTCCTACTGGTGTTCCTATTCCACACTAGTATTACCCGCAAGTTAACCGACAACTACCTTTCCTAGCGACTCTGGACCTCCCAGACTTGTCTTGGTTAACGAATGATCCTATTTTTCATTCTCCAGTTTGGCCAGCTATCCCAGCTAAACTTCCTTCTGATATTCCAAAATTCGACAGAAAGTCTGGAGAAGACCCAAACAAACACATGATGACTTTCCATTTATGGTGTTCATCCAAATCCCTCATGGACGATTCTATACGTTTGCGTCTTTTCCAACGAATGCTTATGGGTTCTGCAGCAAAGTGGTATATTGAACTACCACGTGCTTCTTTTCACGATTTCAACTCCCTTGCCATGTCCTTCCTCACACACTTCCAACTACCCATTCGATACGAGACAAGTACTGAACTATTGACCTCCCTTCATCAGACAACCTCCATACATATCTCTGATCATATTCATGAATGGAAACGTCGATGAAGGTTAATCAAAGCGGTCATTCCTGACCAATTATTAGTGGAATGGTTCACCAAATCACTGTTACCCCAGATCGCTCGTGATGTTGCCATGGGTGGTGTAGTCACCGAGGAAGAAGCTATTGCTCAAGCATAATACTTAGATTTGGTTTATTCACAATCTAGTACTCTGTACGAGTTGATACCGAATGCTACCCATGCCACTAATGATCCATCCAAACCATCGTCTACCTCGCACACGGATGGAGTCATTGGCTTTGTCAAAACCCAATCTACTTCCCATTCGACTGGAACAACCCAGCAGTCCGCTTCGACGTCTGCTCCCAGTTCGACTGCACCCTCTTCTACCTCCCCTCAAACTTAGGTCTCTGAGGTGAATACGGTCCAATTGACCCCTTCACAACAACTTGGGGGCAAGAAGAAAGAAAGAAATAAACCAAAGAAAAACAACAACAATGAACAACCAAAAAATCAACCTCAAACTCCAGCTGTCGAAAAACAACCACAACGGAAACCAAAATTCCCATGTCTCATTTGTGGCGATGATCACTACACTCGAGACTGTCCACATCGCGATGAAGTGGCCAAGATTTTTAAGGGAAATTCACAACCCGCTGTGCTTACCCATCCTCTCCCACAACAACAATCTTTGGTTGCTCAAACCCCCACTCCAGGGGGTAGTTCCAACCAATCCCATGATGAGGCCTCGAAAAGTGCCCACATTTACATGTTTAATGGGATTAATCTGACCACTCTCACTATGACATATGACACACCGATTAAACCTGATAAGCCGAAGCCCACTAACGGTTCCTTACCGAACCCATTACCATCTTTCGTTACTCCTTCGTTTGCTAGCCCTCCGTTTGGGCCACTTCAGATTGAGAAAACTTCGTTTGAATCCATTTTACGCCCTCCTAAGAGCACTATCCGAAAATATACCTTTAATCCTAGTTCATGGGCTGCCCAAAACTACAACATTATTGAAGATTTGGCTCAAGCACCACGTGCTATGTCTTCTTTGGAAGTTTTGCAACACTGTCCCAGCCAACGTAGAATGCTCTTAGCTGCCATCGATGCTTTCGATCATGAGTCATATAATAAACTCATGTTTAATATGGATGATCATCAACCTCGACTCTCCCACCAACTAGCTTTTCAGGTCGATGTTGTTGTTCACAATCAACAAATCCACCAAACTATCTTGGACGAGGGAGCCTCTACTTGTGTCATGTCTTTAGCTTGTTGGAAAGGCTTAAAATCACATGCCCTTAACAAATCCCCTACAATGTTAGGCACTTTCAATGGGAAAGGTTTTCATCCTCATAGACTTTTACAATCCTTAGTCGTTCAGTTGGGTGGCAGAACTGTTACTATTGATGTCGAGGTGGTCGATGCCCCCCTCGATTACAACCTACTACTTGGAAGAATTTGGTTCTATGCTATGACTGTCATCGCCTCGTCGGTGTTTCGATGTGTACAATTCCCCCGTCAAGGAAAAATTGTCACTATCGATCAACTAGATTTATGTACACCCAACGCTCGTGCCCCTGTCACCAACAACATTCCTTTTTTGGGAGATCACCTAGTTACATATGAAAGCGTTGGTGTTGGCTTATTGAAATATTCTAGCCTTATGGGTACCTTCCCTACACCACTTCCACCGACCACACATCATATTGCCACCGTCAATATGATTTCGACTATGGCTTATCGATCTTTAGAATCATCTGACCCTTGGATTGTACCTAGTCCTATGGAATTCGATGTGCTCGGTGACACCATGCCACTTAGCCCAGCCGAGGCCGCATACATCGCTATTCAATCTGCCTCTCCCTCTCCGGACAACCCACATTTATTAGCACCTGATGCCTACTCGATGCCATTATGGTTGGATTCCCTATCGTCTGCAATCGATTACATTTCTCAAATTTTCCCTTTTGACGAATCTATACTGGAAATTCTTAGTATTGACAACGTACCTTGGGATGATAACCATCATCAATCCTCTTTTCTTCCACCTTTGGAAGAAATTCACAAAGACATACACTCTGTCTTCCCTCCTGATGTTACCAATTCTCCGCAATCTCCCATCCTCACACAAGATACTCTTTCTGAGGGGAATATGGGTAATATCTCTACTACGATCATTATCGATATTTCGATCAAAGAAGGCATTGTGGAAAACATCAACCTTGGTGCTAATTGTACACCCGAAGAAGTGGTCTCTTACACCGCTCTGTTTAAAGAATTCTGCGATGTCTTCGCTTAGAGCTACGAGGAAATGCCAGGAATTGACCCCTCAATCGCCGTGCATGAAATCAAGACATACCCAGGTGCAAAACCTGTTCGACAGAAACTCCACCCAGTTCATCCCAAGAAAATCGCAGCTATAAAGGCAGAAGTTGAGAAAATTTTAAAATATGGCTTTATCTATCCTGTCCCTTTGACAGAATGGGTCTCCAACCTTGTTCTAGTTGCCAAAAAACAAGGAACCATCCATGTCTGTGTTGACTATTGGGATCTCAATAAGGCTTGTCCAAAAGACAACTACCCTATGCCCTTCATCGACCAGATCATTGATAATTGCACTAGGAGTGTAATCTTCTCATTCATGGACGACTTCTCTGAGTATAACCAGATTGAAATTTTACCTACTGATCAACATAAGACAACCTTTATCTGCCCATGGGGAACTTTCACCTATCGAAAGCTACCTTTTGGTCTCAAAAATGCTGGTGCTACTTTCCAGTGGACCATGTCGTACACTTTCCACGATATCAAGCATATCGCAAAACCTTACCTCGACGACTTACCTGCCCACTCATCCAATCGATCAGATCACGTTAATCACTTATGGACTATTTTTCTTCGATGTCGGTTTTACCGTATCCGCTTGAACCCACATAAGTGTATTTTTGTTGCCGAATCTGGTTGACTCCTCAGTTTTGTTGTCTCTAAAGACAGGATTAGGGTGGATCCCTTAAATATTAAGGCTATTCTGGCCTTACCCCCACCTACTAATTTGAACCAACTCCAAAGTTTGCAAGGAAAAGCAAAGTTCCTTCACTGTTTCATTTGTAACTACGCTGAGATAACTAAAGGATTCATGCGGTTGTTGCAGAAAAACACCCCGTTCATCTGGGATGACATCGATCAACGATCATTTGATTCTCTCAAGCATGCCTTGACCCACGCACCTTTGTTGCACCCTCTAGAGTATACAAAGGACTACATCCTTTACTTAGCTGCCTCCACTTCCACTATTGCAATGGTGTTAGTTCAAGAGGACCCCAACAGTGAGGAACATGTGATCTATTACCTGAGAAAGAGTCTATCTGGACTCAAACTCCGATATTCACATGTAGAGAAACTGGCTCTGGCAGCCATCATCGTTGTCCAGATATTTCACCATTACATCTTACTATGCACCACCACTATGATTGCGGACTCAAACCCCATGTACCATGTCTTGACACATCAGGTGCTCGGGGGAAAATACTCTAAATGGATCGTCATCCTTCAGGAATTCGATCTTGAATTTACGAAGTCCAAAGCCAAAAAGTCCCTGGTGTTTGTGAAGCTTATCTACAATCTCCCCCATGCTGATGAAGACATCGAACCTAGAGATTCTCTCCCTGACGAAACTCTTTTCCTCATCAACACCTCTGATCCTTGGTATGGAGACATCCTCCTTTACCTCCAAACCCAACGTTTTCAGCCTAACACTTCCCATGAAGAGCATCGATGTATTCGCCACCATTCTCGTCGTTATCTCATCATCGATGACACCTTGTATCGTCGTGGTATTGATACCATCCTTCGACGATGTTTGATTCATGTAGAGGTTGAACGCGTTCTGAACGACTGTCACCTTGGAGCCTGTGGTGGTCACCTTTCTGGGATGGCCACAACCCAAAAAATTCTACATGCCGACTATTTTTGGCCTCGATTTTCAAAGATTGTATTGAGGTAGTCAAAAAATGCCCACCCTACCAAGTTTTTAACAACAAGGCACGCACCCACCCTACTACGCTGCACCCCATTATCTCCATCGGCCCCTCACCTACCTTAGTCGGGGGGCACAGTTATATAATCGTCGTCGTCGACTACTTTACAAAATGGGCTGAGGCTATGCCTACCTTTCTGAACGATGGTCATACCACAACTCTTTTTGTTTTTAACCACATCATAACTTGTTTTGGTGTACCACGCACCATTGTCACCGATCACGGTGCACACTTTAAGAACTAGATGATGAGTGAATTACATGCCAAGTTGGGTTTTCGCCATGAAAAATCATCCTAATACTATCCTCAGGCCAACGAACAAGTTGAGGCCATCAACAAGGTCCTCAAAACCATGATTCAATGCATGGTAGGGGAAAATAAGACATCCTGGCATCTACAACTTTTCTCCTCTCTTTGGGCTTACCGTACTTCCGTGAAAAACGCAACTAGGTTCACTCCTTTCCAGTTAGTGTATGGCATCAAAGCCGTTTTACCAATCGAGTGTGAAATTCCATCTCTGAAACTCAAAGTAGAACTCCTACCCCATACTTCTGCCGAAGAAGAATGTTTCTTATATCTAACCAAAATGGACAAAACACGTCGTGATGTCGATCTTGTTAATGAGGCACATCAGAAATGGATAAAAAATCAATACGACAAATATGTCCATCCTCGGACTTTTGCAGAAGGAGACTTAGTCCTCCTCTATGACTAGGCTCATGACAAACTAGGGACGGGTAAGTTAGAACCTCTATGGCATGGCCCTTACATTGTGAAACGTGTTCTACATAGTGGTGCCTATGAGTTAGTCGATTATGATGGAATTTCCCTAGGGAGCCCCGGAACGGGCTTTACCTTAAAAAGTACTATGCCTAGATCACCTAGCATGTGTACGTTGTACATTATTGTATTTTAGTTTGGTGTGTCTATTTCTTTCGCGTGCTCGAGTCTTTACCTTTGCCACTCATAACTGTGCCTTGTGTTTTCATGCGCAGATGATGTCTTCCTTTCCTATCTTTGTCGGGTTTGTGGATGGCACTAGTCGACACACTTGGAACATTGCTTCGGCAGCATGGGTCATTTACCAATTTGACGAGGTGGTGAGTTCAGGAGGTATTTTCTTAGGACCAACGACTAATAACATGGAAACATATCATGTTGTCATTAGACTCTTGACCCAAGCCTCCTCCCTAGGTATCTCTCGTATCATTATTAACCTAGACTCCCAACTCGTGGTCTATCAACTCAATCGTATATACGCTATTCGTAATCTTATCCTGCTACGTCTCCACCTACAAGTTCGTCGTCTTGAACGAATATTTGATTATATCGAATACAGACATATTCCAAGAGAACTCAACAATGTTTCGAATTCATTAGCTAATTACATCATGGATCGGTATCTTGCCCATAGATAAGATTTCATGAAGGAAAACAAATTGTACATCACATGTAAATTAAAACACATCACATTAAAGGCATCATCATGTACAAATGTTTTGGCACTGTAAAAACTCGAAATTGTATATATATATACATAGCGTGACTGAAAATGTTTTGCTCACATCAAAAAAGTATTTAGAAGAGCAAAATTTTGGGTCTTTACACCCATACAACATCGTCTAACAAGTCATGCAAAATATACAATCACCAGAGAGACTCTAATCTCCCTACATTGCATTGTGCTGAGAGTAACATATCACTGGGCGTACTACACGTCTCAGTAGAGAATTAACATTCTCTGACACTCCCACAGTGTGCCTCTATAGATGTAAAGACACTTCTCTTCTCCGTAGAGGAGGAATGACCATCGTGAGGCCTTGAAGGTTTCTTTCAACCTCCCAGAGACCTATCACTGGTGCCCCCGGATCTACTGCAACCGGAGCACCCCCACGACGTCCTGGTATTGGTATCTCAGCGGGGCGCACTGCTCCCTTGTATGCATGTTGAAAACAATACATCCATTAAAAACTCTTCTACGTACCCAAAAAAAATATATATGCGTTAAAAAACTTAAAACAAAAAATAGACAATGCGTTGCTTAGTCTCTCACCTGACGCATCCCAATCTTCCCCTGTGGGTAGAATCAAATCCATGCTCCCACGAAAGTCCACCTCGTCATATGGGAAGTCTTCTATCCAAATATATTGGTGTCTCAGCCAAGCGAAGAATTCATCGGTGAAACAAAACTCTGACTCTGCCACTAGTCTCGGAGACAGACTATTCCACCGTTCCATCCATGGTTCTCCCACTGGTCATACTGCCAATGCTATCTGAGGTTGCATCTGGGGGATGCGCTCTAAGAAGAATGATACCAAGAAAGATCCATATCCGAAGTGTTTCTGCCCCATCCTACACTCCGAAACCTATTCCTTCACATTCCGAAGAAACCCTGTGCTCCAGTTAAACAGTGTTGGCTCCAAACACTATACGCCATAAGCTACCTGTGATCTCGACGCCAAATGTGTACTAGTGCTTCCCGTCACACTCATGATGGTGAACAAAATAGATCGAAGGGGTAACTCTCTGATATTCTTGATTGGGATTCTACCCCCTACCAATCTTGCTCCAGGGACACAATGACGTGCCAAATACACGCCCACTTGCTCAGGAATCGCCCTCTATCTCGAAAAATCTATAGGAACCCCTCTTTTCGAGAGGCCAGTCAAGAAATATACATTTTCCAACTCAATGGTTAGAAGCTGTGTTCCGATCCAAAACCCTTTCTCTGCGACATCCCACAAGCTGATTATGTGCTCAAGCAGAAGAATCTCCTTCTTCATCTTTTGCAATTTGAAGAATTTCAGTAGGCCACAAGCTCTCAACGCAGCCTGCGTGCGAGGACTCTGCAAAGCAGCCAAATCATTGAGCTCATGCTCTCATTCTTTCCACTCAATCATGGTCATTGCCGAAATCACCTACAAACAAAAAAAAAACAAAGAACTTCATTATTCAATTTTTCGGCAATTTCTTAAGCAATTTAAAAACTTGAAATATAATGCCCACACTGTTCAAAAAGGACCACGCCCTCTTTTTATCACTCAATAATCATCACGCAACAATAAAACGTTATAAAATGAAAATAATTTTCATAATGGCTGCATGGGCATATTTTTGAGTTTTTTATGGATTCTTTGACAAAAACGACCCATCTACTAAAGTGTCAAGGTGTTGGCATCTTTGCTATCACCTTCTAAAAACGTTTTTGCAAAAGAATGTCTTTTTCCCATCGTTTTCAATAGAGGTCGATTTGATCTTTTTTGGAGCGAACTAGGGCTTCATTTTTAATATAAATATTGCTATGAAAATGAATATTGAACCATGTAATTGAAAGAAGGGGAGATGAAGATCTACTTGGTCCAAACGGCAAGAAAAACGGTCAACCGTAGCTCCAGTATCAAGCGAAACAAGATCCACCTCCAAAGTGAGAATCTCCACTGCTCCAAATCCTTATGCAAAATGAAATGGTAAATGAAGATTTTTCTTGTATTACTATTTATAAATTTCCATTTTTTATAAGGTATAGTTATTTGTGGGTTTCTTTGACAATATAATGGCTTCACTAAACCTCTGGATTGCAGTTTTGACACCACAGGTTTCAAAGCAGTTCTGATCGTTTGTCTACCTCGTCACATCCACGAGCATAGTCTTAGTTCATTCTCAAGCTCGAGAATATAAGAACGCACTGGGTAGACTTTTATCTCTTTTTCGGACCCGTATGGACACACGAAAAAGGAACCCCCTGGAGTCATCTTTAAACTCTTTTCAGACTCTCTAAATATGAAAAGATCGTCGAGTGATC
>JZKD02S2398933.1:150723-166448 GCA_000966675.3 Picea glauca
TAAACTCTTTTCAGACTCTCTAAATATGAAAAGATCGTCGAGTGATCTTGCTTCCTTTCACACTTGTTAAAAGGTTCGAAAGGGCATCTTTCGAGTGGTAGTTTATCTCTTTTTCAGCCTCGTGAGACTAACTGTACGAAAAAGGAACTGAGAGAGTTCTCTTTTAAGTGTTTTTCCAGACTCTATAATCATGAAAAACCTTTGAGTTTTTTGTCTTTGGATTCGCTAAAACAAACATCGACAGGCCCATACGGGACCAAACCCTTACTTCTTCCAGTTCATTAAACAAAGGAAGAGGAACTTACCGAAGGTGAGTTATATCGAGCATGTGTTACCCTCCTCGAGCTCGTTAAATCAAAAAGAGGTACTCGTCTATCTGGATGGGGGAAAATTTGAAAGACGCAAGCCAAGCAGTCTCTTGAGAACATTACCAAGTAATTCTTAGAGTCGCCCTTGAACACGACACTTTGTCTTTTGCACGCATTATAATCCACTGAACCTCTGCACTGAGCCAATCCTTGGAGTTTCTTTCACTCCTCTGGGTCACCTGACATAAGTCACAGCATCCACTGCATCATCAAGTTTTGGTCCATGTCATGTTTCTACTCTCATTCCTCAGTGTTCAAGGGAAGTATCCGCCTCTAGAGTCAGCCATCACAGATATCTTGTCTCAAAACCCGTGTCAATCCATGTTCATTTGATCTACCAATTACATCTCTATGTTCGTTTCGTGTCATTGATGGGGGATACATTAAGGCCCTCCTTCGACAAGCTTGTTCCTGTCGACTTCAACACATTATCCAGGAACTAGATTTAGAAACCAGTTAGTACTTTGGGACCTACATGCCTCAATGGCAGGTTTCCTCACATTCGAAAGTGGGTTTACATCATTGACCTCTGATCGAATGATTCCACGGATGTTCGACTTCAGCCCATCCATTCACATTCGTTGGAATGTACTAGGGTACCTTGGGAATCATTGACATTAATGGTGATCTCCCTCGCGCTTGTTAACGGTTTACATCATTGACCGATAATCAAGTGGTTTCTACCATGTTCGACATCAGGACATCTATTCACATGGTTAGATTCGTACTACATCGGGATCGGTAAGAAGACCCTGGGTTGAGTGATCACTTTGATATGTGCTTTTCCCAGGTTGAGAAGGAGTTTCTCTTGAACAATGACACATTTATACCGTTACATAGATCCACTTTGTATTGGTCGTGGCTATGTCTTGTTATCTCGTAGATCCACTGTGTATTCTTTGTGGCTATGATCAGTTCAGGTCATGTATAGATCTACACTGTATCCTCGGTGGCTATACCTTTTTATCAATACAATTATGGATCCACAGTGTATTTTATGGCGGCCATATCTTGCAAGTCTTTATCACCCAAGCATAGGTATGCCTGCCTTGGGTTTGAAACATGTCATAATATTTGTTGGATGTTTGTGTGCAACTTCTGTCAGGTTCTTCACGTATATACCCTTGCTTGAAAGTCTATAAATCATTTCAGTTATCAGTTCTCATCTTCTAACTTCATACTTTGGGGGGAAATCTATTACACATCAACATTACTCGCTTTGATAAGTGTCGCAAATGTCACATGTTGCTCACAAGTGTCGCAAATGTCGCATGTTGCTCACAAGTGTCGCAAGTGTCAAGCAAAGTATACTGCCATGATGATGACACTAAGGAGACACTTAAAATGCCTCAAACACTTGATTTGAAAGAAGAGGGATGGTTAACTGAAGTCAAGTATCTCTTGCCACTTGAAAGAAGCTTTCAATCCAAGGTTTTAGAAGAGAGCGCTCCCCTATATCACCCTTAGGAGTGCTGGCGCTCCCCTATAAGCTTCTAGGGAGCGTTATAACACCAAACACCCCTTCTGAAGGAGCGCTATAGATATTTAGAGCGCTGGTGCCCCCCTAAAGCCTACTAGGGAGCGCTATAGTGCTCTGATGGCCTTTTTGAGGGAGGGCTGCCTATTCTGGGCAATAGTTGATCTGTTGAGGAGAATAACGGGAGGATCTTTCAATCTTGGAAGGTAGTTGCATTCGATTTCCTGGTTCAGACATGATCTTAGGAGAAGATCCCTGGCTTAAGGAGGGAAATCCTCAACTTACCCTAAAGATACCTCAAGAGGTTAAGCCTCTCTAAACCTATATAAACATGCTCTATCATGGTGGAAAGAGGGAAGAATTGAAAGCATGAAACCTATGATCTCATAGGAAACATACAGTGAACTGGAGGAAAGTAATCAGTGAAGTTTTTGTCACCCAGATCATGGATCTTTTGAGAAAGCGTTAGACAAAGGGGACTTGACGAAGCTATCGCATTCGCATCTACGGTTGTAAGTTACTTCTGTCATTGTTCTCATCAATATGACACGCTTGGCCTGTTTCTTTCTAGTTTGTGTTTGATCTCACATGAACTTGTCTCTGATAGATAGATCTATTTTCAAGATAATATCAATAGAGTAGGAAGTGGTTGTACTATCATTTGTCTACAGGGCTCATCGAGAAGTGAAAGATCGGAGCTCAACTTGGAGCGTGCAGGGACAAACGCCGGTAAAAGGTACTTCTTTTCTCCTTCCTCCTCGCACATTAGTTTGTATAGATCTGAAAGGAAGTTAGTGTCCACGTTACGCATATTTTGTCTTAAGATTTAAGAGTCTATCTCTCAAGAGGAGATCTACCTATCTACAGGGAGATTTTCCTTCAACAGAAGTATCAAACAGTTCCTAATAGTACATTCTACAATCTCTACAAGTTTGTAGGACATGAGGACAAGGATTGGTGAACTTTGGAAGTAATGAATGAAATGACCTAAGATGCTTATAGGATGAATGATGAATCAATGACAAGTCCATCTACGTAGTAGTATAATAACGCACAATAGTTTACAGTGACACGGTAGTACAATAATGCGCAACAATATAATCAAGTACCACAATATAATACGTTGTGCATAGACAATCAAGGTAATAGAGGAGAATTCAAAGGAGGAGGCCATGGAGGAAGAGGATTTGGAGGAGGTAGAGGACTAGTAAAATGTCACAATTATCATAAACCTGGACATTATGCAAGGGATTGTCCACAACCACCAACAACATGCTTGTACTATCACGCAACAGATCATGATATAGAAGATTGTCCTACACTTTTGACAAGGATATAGGAAAAAATGAATCAGAACAATGGGAATGTTCAATGGATTTCTATGGAAACCAGAGAAGAGGATGGGAATAAGATCAATATAGTTACTATAGGTGGAACCAAGACAAGAGTAGATGCAACAAACCCAAATCAGGACTAGCACCAGTGGGTGAGAAAGAATACAACAACTGAACAACGTTTTGATGCGTGCAAGGAAAATGAGACATTAAAGCAGGCTAGACAAGATATTTTGCAGGAGAATATTTCTTCTACTTCATGTACAAATATAGGAGATGATGTACCAGTATATGACATGCCTCACTTATTTGATCAGAATAGCACGAGTCAATCTTCCGAACAAGTAAGTAATCTAAGAAAATATTGGGGGTCTTGCTTGAATATATTGAATTATAAAACATATTTACAAGTGTTACAAAGTCTTTTAGAAAAGTGAAATTCTGGAGAAGAAATATAAGTGGAACAAAATAAAATCAATCAAGTTTGTAAGAAGACAAGAAAAAATAGGGAATTCAGTTTGACTGAAAATATTGGAGACTTTAACTTGGGTGACATCATATTAGACTTAGGGTCTGAAGTAAATTTTCTTTCTAAGAATACATGGGAAGCCATGGAGGAACCTTGTTGGCACAGGGGTAGACTTAGGGTTCAACGCTACAATATCACACCAACAAAATCCTAACTATCAACCCTTTCGACAACACCTGCGAAGTAGATGAAGTCTCACTTGAGGTAGAGGCAGGGGTGGTTGCAGGACTCATATGTCTGCAACCTTAGCTGGGACATAGATATGTGATTCTAACACTTAACAAAGCACTCAGTAGTTAACATACATCAATATCCAGTCTTAGTTACAGTGTAGTTAAACCCTAATTATAGAGCATTGTAGTAATCAACCAGATCTACTATATTCAAGAACTAAGCACGTCCACATAGGTCAGATCCATGCTATTAAGCACAAAGCATTAACATATCTATCTACCATTCATCTATATCGAAGCACTAAGCTAGTTAACATATAAACACATCAACACATCGCACAAACAAGAGAAACACATCATGTACGTGGTTCACCCCCACCCTGGGGCTACGCCCACCAATTCTTTGTCTTATTTATTAGCTTATTCAATCAGTTACATGCACAGATCCATAAAAACCCTACTCCGTAGAGGACAAGAGATCTGTGCACCTTGCTAGATCCTCCTTCCTCGGGCTAGGTTACAACACTAATCCTCTTCTCAATCTTTTATACTCACTTTCACTGAGCTCTGCAAGCCTCATACAATATGCACAAAAGAATTTTCTACTCAGCATTTAGCACTTTCGATCACACAGAATGAAATTGTAGTTGTCTACTTACTTCGCCTAGATACTTATTTATACATTACAAAATAGGCCTAAGCATGGGTAAACCCATGGGGCGACATTTCCATACCTATTACATAATCCTGAATCCCAATAAGGGCCCTAAAAGGGGTCAAGATCTTTCAATCTCTGCTTCGTCTTGTGCTCTATCTTCAACAGCCAGTCGAAGTCCCAAAAATAGGTCAAACATGATCAAGGATCCTCAAAACTTGGTCAAGGGCCAACAGGCCCCCAACACTCACCTGTGACTCGTCTCGAGTCACTCTTATCTGGTTAATTTTGCCTGAAAAGCCTCGAGCTTGGCTTGATATGATTTGACTTATTGATGTGACACAACCTCTTGTTCAACGAATTCTTGTATGATGGCTTCTTTGACAGGTCCCTCTAGGCATTGTTCAAGTGCAGTGACAACTTTCTCCAGTTATCCTCCTTGACCTTCGATCTCTGTGAACAGTTAGTAAGCCTCATCTTGTACAGGCTGGAGTCTCTGAGTCACTTCCATTACCTTTATCTGAATGGTATGGATTTGTTTTTGGGAAGTGCATTGCTCTTGGGATCACTTCATTCTTTCAACATTTGACAGGGGCTTCAACTGCACCTATATTGTTTCTTCTTGATAGTTCACCTCCTGGAGCTGCGACTCCAGTGCCTTCAGTTCTAGATTCTCAGTGACTTTCTCATAGTTCTGGGCACTATGATCACTGAGTTACTTACATTCCATGCTGAGGGATTTTTTTCTCTCAACTATGCTTCGAGTAGTTGCTTCTCTTTGATCCCTTACATCCTGTGGAGTGTCGGGCACTGTGCAAAGCTCTAAGTCTGCTATTATTTGTTGTAGTTGTTGGATGGATTCTTCGAGTTGGTCTACTTGATGTGTGACTCGATCTTATACATGTGGATCTAAGCCTGTCACAGAGCGCAGTTCTTTGTTGACTGCTTCTTTCACTTTGAGTTGCTTTGCGATCAATTATTCTTTTTCTTGCTGCATCTGTGCTTTCTCTTCGTCAAAATTTGTCTAGAGAGAAACCTTCTCCTACTATGCAACTCAATGTTGTTCTACGAGTACTCCTTGCACTTGATTCGAGGCCTGGGTGGCTTGTTCTGTTTCTTCTTGTGCTTGCCGAAGGAAAGCTTCAACCGCATCAGCTAATAAATGGAGTTGGGTTCGCTCATCTCCCAACTCTGGTTCTCCCGATGCCAGGGGTGCAATGGATACTATGCGACTGGACTGAAGGGCCTGCTGTACCCCTTGGATTTCAACCTCAATTCTATCATAAATTTCCTCTTTCTTAGCTTCTTGTTTCTCCACGATTTCCAACAAAGTGTCGTTTAGGGATTCTATGATGAAGTTAAAATCATCGATAGTGAGCATAGTCTTCATCTTGGTCACACTGGCTTTGGATTTCTTCCAAGAAGAACGTTTCGAGGGAAAAACCTTCCTCTTCTTCAGGGGATCAACCTTGTCTCTGGGTAGTGTTACTTCATCTTGCTTATGTTTAGATTCTTTGCCATTTATCTCTTCTACTTCGTCATCACCCCCTTGGTCAGGTGATATTGAAGAAGTATTGTCTGAGGTGTTGCTTAAGTCCCATTGGCATTCATAGATATCTGGGTGAGCTTTCCACATAGGTTTATAATCTTTCCTCTTAATAACCCTATTCCTCCCAATGAAGTAATCATAGCAGGATTTCCTAGAGTTTCCCAAGTTCTTTCTATCATAATATTTACCTGTATTTTTTCATCCAGAACACAGTCAATGTCAAAGTCTCATATTCTTGCTTCTATTCACTCTTTTTCTTTGAAGATCTCTGATAAATTAATATGTCGGTGATCATTCAGGGTTGCTTTCATATGTAGCAATACTTTCTCTGATTCTTTCTGGGGTTCTTCCATAATCACAATTTCTTGACCTTTCTCGTGGTCTTCTTGTCTCATATTCATCCTTTCAACCTTAGCAATCATTCTAGGAAAATCCAATACTTCATGGTCCATAACTTTGCAATAGAGGAAACTAGGTCTTCTTCCAAGGAATTCCTTAGAAAGATGTCCTGGTTTTATGCAACTGTAACAAAGGGTTAATCCTCTCTTTCTCTTAAATGATCCCCAACCTCTCTTGTACTGTGCACTAGGATCATGGTAGCTAACCTGCAACAAATTCTTTCTAGGATCCTACATCTATTTGTTAGTCCAAACATTCTCTCTATGCATAGGTATAACATATATTTCACTATTCTTATCAAATCTACTCATATCAAATATTCTTTCATCTATCAGTGCCCTAGTTTTCAAGCTAGGACAAATCTTATCAAACATACCTAGATTCATACTCTAGAAACAAAAATTTTCCACTTATCTTACTTCTACAGAGCACAAAGCTTATAGGTATTACCTCTTTAGTCTCATTTTCACCTTTATCTGGGCACAAAGCTCCCAGGCCTTACCTCTTTTCTTCAGATATGACATCTTTTCTTCAGATTTGATCCTTCCTCTTGGCACAGAGCTCCATAGATCAAGTAGTGCTACGTATTAGGGCAACAGTTCTATGCACATAGCTTTTCAGATCTTTGCACAAAGCTTCTTCTTCCTTAGTTCCAATAAATCATAGTTTTAGGTCCCGGCAACAAAACCATTTGTTGGCATAGGGGTAGACCCAAGGTTCAACGCTACAACATTGCACCAACAAAACCCTAATTACTAGCCCTTTCGGCAACACCTGCGAAGAATATGAAGTCTCACCCGAGCTAGAGGCAGGGGTGGTTGCAGGACTCAGATGTCTGCAACCTTAGTTGGGACACATATATGTGATTCTAACACTTAACAGAGCACTCAACAATTAACAATAATCAATATCCAGTCTTAGTTACAGTGCAGTTAAACCCTAACTACAGAGCATTGCAGTAATCAACCAGATCTACTATATTCAAGCACTAAGCACATCCACATAGGTCAAATCCATATTATTAAGAACATAGCATTAACATATATATCTACCATTCATCTATATCGAAGCACTAAGCAAGTTAACATATATACACATTAGCACATCACCGAAAGCATAGCAACACAACATGTACGTGGTTCACCCACACCCTAGGGCTACGTCCACCAACTCTTCGTCTTCTTTATTATCTTATTCAATCAATAACATGCACAAAGCCACAAAAACCCTACTCCGTAGAGGACAGGAGATCTGCGCACCTCCCTAGATCCTCCTTCCCCAGGCTAGGTTATAGCACTAAGCCTCTTCTCAATCTCTTATACTCGCTTGCACTGAGCTCTGCAAGCCTCATACAATATGCACAAAATAAATTTATACTCAACACTTAGCACTTTCGATCACACAGATCGAACTTGTAGATCCCTACTTACTTCGCCTAGCTACTTATTTATACATTACAAAATAGGCCTAACATGGGTAAACCGATGGGCTGCGATTCCCATACCCATTACATAATCCTGAATCCCAATAAGGGCCTTAAAAGGGGCCAAGATCCCGTCATCTTGTGCTCCACCTTCAACAGCCTCTCAGAGTACCAAAAATAGGTCAAACATGACCAAGGATCCTCAAAACTTGGTCAAGGGCCAACAAACCTACACTGGGATATTAACCTATTCAACTGAAATTGGAAAACCAACATAGAGTTATACCAACTGGTAGATTGAAGGGCATACCAATGGATTTATATGGTGTGTGCACTATGGAATACTTTGAGATAATTGATATAGTGGATAACACTACACCATATCCAACATTGTTGGGACTAGATTGGGCATTTGACAGTCAAGCTATCATCAACTTGAAGACTCAGAAAATGATTTTTGAATCAGGAGAATATAGAGTCATTACACCACTAGATACTTCAAAAGGTGGAATATATGTTGAACGAACGACATGCAACTTTATCACAAATGAGGTAAATTAATTTTATAGAACTATCGCATGCGAAGAAGACTACATTAACCCTACAAAAGATTGAATTCTTAGATCGAGAAGCATTAGTTCTTGTGATTCAGATTCAGATACATGATTAGGGAATTGGAAACAATGTTTACATGAGATATCCACTAGAATATGTGCAAGAATGATGAATTCACTAGGATGGGATGGCACAGAGGTAAGAGAACCTTGAAATTTTTATGGTCAGGATGATTTAGAAGATTGTTTTACAAAGTTTGAGTTAGAATTTTTGGAAAGTCATAGGTTACCAGTTTTGGATATTTCCTTGAAAGCTATACCTGCACGTTGGTGGGCTAGTCATAAAGAAAAGATTCAAAATTAGTATCAAGGAAAAAAATTATTGCACATTATATTCGATGTAGAACATGAGAATAAATATATGGAGAAATATGATGGACTAGGACAACCCAAAGAACATATAGACAAATGCATAATTCAATGGATACTGGTACCACTAGAAGAATGGAGACATCACTTCATTCATACATTAGAAGGAATCCTGGAAAGATGGTATATGGAACTGGTACTACACAAAGGAACTACAAATTGGGAAGAGTTGGGACAAAACTTTGTAATTTCATTTTTATTTGAGCATGAGAATCCAATGGTAGATACAACACTGAAGTTGGTAAAAGAGAGGATATTTGAAGAACCTGGAGTTGAAATTGTAATATCTTATTAGAATCAGAATCGACAGATAGTCAGACAGTTTCTACATTGTTACCACGTCACAAAATATGATCCAGCGAAAGAAAACTCATGTGATATTCAGATAACAAAAGTTGAGGGAGAAAGAGAAGTAGAAGGACCATAAATAGAGTCAAAATATTTTTCTGCACCACTGAATTTAAATAAAGTCAATATTGGAACAAAAGAGAGTCTGAAGATTGCAAGTGTCAGTGACTATTGGGATAACCAAACAATGGAAATAATAACAAAACTACTGCCCGATTATAGTGATCTATTTCCAACAACATTTTTAGAGATGAAAGGGGTAGAAGGAGAACTTGGAGAAGCGAAGATCCCTTTGAGACTAGATGCCAAACCAATAAAATAGAGACCCTCTAGGTTGAATCTAGTGTATAAACATAAATTTTAGGAAGAGATCGATAAGATGTTAGAGGCTAGTATAATAGAACCCGTTGAAGAATATGAGTGGATTATCCCCATGGTAGTTTAGGAGAAGAAGAAAGGGGGAATAAGGATCTATGTAGACATGAGGAAGTTGAACAATTCCTTTCTGCATAATCCCTTTCCTACTCCATTTATAGATGAGGTATTGGATAATGTAGGAGGAAAAGAATCATACTCATTCACTGATGGATTCTCAAGGTATCACCATATCAGAATAGCACCAAAGGATCGACATAAAACTACATTTGCCACAAAATGGGGGCCATATTAGTACATAGTTATGCCTTTTGGATTGAATAATTACCCTGTTATTGTTTCAAGAGTAGTGGTAGTTGCATTTAAATATTTTATACATAACGTTTTAGAGATTTATCTAGATGATTGGAAAATATTTAGCATATTGAAAGATCATGTTGAAGTTTTAATATTGATGCTAGACAGGTGTAGACAATGTCAAATTTCCTTGAATATTAAGAAATGCATGATATTCAACACATCATTTGGAATTTTTCTAGGGCATGTGGTGTGTAAACAAGGTCTGTTGGTTGATCCTACGAAGATTGATGCCATTGTTAATTTACCAGCACCTCATTCAGTGCGTCAATTAAGAGCTACACTTGGTAATATAGGTTACTATAGGAAGTTCATAAGGGGATATGCACATATTAATTTTCCCATGGATAAATTTTTAAATAAGAATATCAAATTTCATTGGAATGAGGAGTGCCAACCAAGTTTGGATATCTTGGAGGAGAAAATGGTGACAACACCAATTTGGGTGTTTCCAGATTGGTCAAAGGAATTCCATGTTCATGTGGATTCTTCATCAATATCCCTTGGAGTAGTACTAACACACCCAGGAGAAGGTGATATAGATCACCCAATATCATTTGCAAGAAGGAAGCTTTCATATTTAGATCAAAATTACAATACAAAAAAAAGAGAAGGTTTGGCTGCGGTGTATGCATTGCAGAAGTTTATACATTATTTGTTAGGAAAAAAAATTAAAATGATCACAAATCATTGTGCTCTCATATACCTAGTCAACAAGATAGTGTTGGTGGGGGGTAGAGTATCTAGATGGTTGTTGTTATTTCAAGATTTTTATTTTGAAGTAGTTATGAAACCTGGAAGATTGAATGCAAGGCTAGATCATCTGTCTAGGATAATTAATGGAGAGGAACCAAGCAACTTGGAGGAAAATTTTCCTGATACAAAACTATTTTTGCTGCAGATTGTTGATGAATATTTTTTTGATATTATTGATTTTTTTAGTACATGATTTTCCCCAAAGGAATATAAGACTGCGTAGAATACGAATTTGGTGGTTAGAGCTACAAATTACAACTTATTGCAGGACACTTGTATAAATTAGGTGCAAAAAATATTCAAAGGAGATGTGTCATGGAACATGAATGCCCTAAAATTTTAGAAGAAGCACATGAAGGAATAGCTAGAGGACAATATGAAGGTAAATCTACTATGCAGAAGATATTGCATGAAGGACTATGGTTTCCAACACTTTCTAGAGATGAAAAGGAGTATTGTCAAAATTGCGATGTCTGTCAGAGGGTAGAAAATCCATCTAGGAGGGATGAGAATCCACTGAAAGATCAGGTAAATATTAAATTGTTTGATAAATGGGAAGTATATTTTGTAGGACCAATCAATCCACTATCTAGAATATCAAGAGAAAGGTACATAATTATAGAAAAAAAAAATATTTAACTAGATGGGCTGAAGGAACAACAGTGAAAGATTGCAACACAGAGAGTGCAATGCACTTTCTGTTTGAACAAGTAATTACAATATTTGGATGCCCTATAATTCTGATGAGTGATCAGGGGACTCATTTTATCAATAATGTATGTTATAGCACAAGTAGGAGGTTGAAAAATTCCGACCCAACCACAAACAAAAGTGCTACAAATTGGGAATCATACACCCAATGTCACCTCGATGCAGGTCCCACACTTGGAAGGCAACTAAGATCACTCCTGGGAGGTGATCCCGAAGACCCTAGGGGGAAATATAATGATGAAGGGAAGTTTAAGGAGAATTCCCCTTGAAGGTCAAGTGATGGAAGAATAGATTGGCTGAAAATGGTAAGTGAAGAGAGGTAAACAGATACCAAGTGAAGAAATAGTTTTTGGTGCACTTGTACCTTCCTGAAACAAAATATAAGACACCTTTCAATCTTATGTGTTAGTATGGATCAACAATTTAATATTTTTGTCCCTAATTTGCAGTAGTGGATGACAGTTTATATGAAAAACTAAAGTATCTAAATCACCATATAAAGCACAAGGTCAATTGGCAATATCATCAATGAATTTAGTAAATCAATTATGACTTGAGAATATAACTTTAAGACTGAATAAATAAAGCTGTTATAAAAAGATTTTCTTCAGTAAATTATCAGCCTTATGGATGTAGCATTCAATGACATGCAGCAGCTAAATCATCCATATAAAAATCCCCAAAACTAGCCTAAACAATGCACCCTAGTTAGTGGAATTAGTGGCCTAAAAATGGAGGAAAGTTAGGGGCTAGTTAGTAAGATATTAGCACCTAGGGTTAGTGATTTTCTGTAGCCTAATGGTTGTAGAAAAAAAGTTAGTACAGAAATGATAAATTATCGAAGAAAAGGAATTCCCTTAGGGAAGAAAAACCCCCAAGGCATCAAGATCATTATCCAAAAGAGAAATCTTGTAAAGGTTGAAATTTCACATTTGTCAAGGCAAATGTTTTGTATCTCCAATGCAAATTAAAATATGATTGGTGACTTACTATTGGATTTATGGGGTCAATGAAAAAGATGGCTTGACTAAGCACTTGGGGGTGTATTTCCTTGTAGTTCCCAAGTGTATCTAAGTCAAACTAGAAAATGCCAAGAGGTTGTACACCCTTGTACTTCTCTTGGCACAACCTTGAAAAATATATTTGACCTTGAGAAGCAAAACTTGGATTGAAATGTTTGATCCACAAATCCCTAGGGGTGCAAGCCCTTTTACTTCCTAGGGTTTGCAAAACAAACCAAGATGACGTTGGAGGGTGTACGCTCTTGTATTTCTCCAAGAAAACTTGTAAATATTAACCTTTCTTAAGAAAGAGAACAAACCTTGGGGAGGTTGTACGCCCTTATACTCCTCCAAGGGTTCTAACCAACAACAATTATGGAAAAAATCAAGACAAAAGATAATAAATGCAGATTTTCCCTTACCAATTCCACAAAAAATCTAGGTCAAACCTTAATCTTCCAATTTAAGTCCATCCACATGCATAAGAAAGTGTCTCCAAGCATAGTGCATCACTTTTCACCATCAATATGAAAGATAAACTATAACAATGGCACAAGAAATAGAAAGATCCAAGAGGGCTGAAAATTTCAGATAAGTATCCTTCTCCACAAGGGAGAGCTATGTTTAAAATGAGATCTAATGATCTCTATTTATACTAAATGTAGCTAATATAGTTTGTCCAAAAGATAAGGAGTAACCCACAAGATTAGGGGTATGCAACCCTAATCTTTCCCCCTTAACAAAGTAGTATTAAAAAATTGACTCAAAATTTCACTTTTTTCACAAATTAAACCCTAATTTAGGAGGACGTCACCCCTTTAGGGGAATTTTTTCCACTTTGAGGAAGTCATTGGTGTTGGATAAGAATGGATGGGCCTCCAAAGTACATGTGTCAAGAATATAGGCACTCATATCATGTTGAATACCCTCTTATCCTCAAAATTTCCATGTGTCAAAGAGTGGCACCTCACCACCATGCCCTAGCCCCCAAGATCATGATGTCAAGCTCAGAAGTGGAAATTTTTATCCCTCATGGGAAAATCGTTTGGAAAGTAAGGGGTGGGATAGGTTTCCCAAGTCATCATCAAGGCCATCCAAGTCTGATCTCTCTCATATGGCATGTGGTCCCCTGACATCCAACTTATGGTCTTGTAGCCCCATGGAATCCCAAGCTAGGCTTTTTCTCCCAAAATTGTTCACTAGCTAGGTCCTATAAAGACAAATGATCATGCCCTCAAAGTATATTAAGCCATAACATAATGATAATTGAATCCAATCAATAAATAATCCATCTAATCACATGAATCAAAAATTACTATATCAAACAATTAACCGCTCAAAGACACTATGCGACTTGTCAATCTTGAATATGGGAGCATTGACGAGGTGTCATATTGGGTACATCATTCCCTAAGTCAAGGAGAGATTCCAATAGATCCATCTCTAAGCCATGTAAAGTGGATGAAGTGGTTGGGGTTAAGGCTCAATGGGCATAGGGACCATGACATATAAGGGATCGTAGTGTCTCATTCATGGGTGACTTTGTAGAGGGTGTGTGGTACCTTCATTTGCAATGCTCCTTTTCCAAGCCCATCAATTTCCTTTTATCTTTATTTATTTATATATTATTTCATAATAGAATAAGGAGAGATTGAAGGTCACTGTCATGGCATGGTGACCAGGTGGTGGAAATATCATCCAGAAACACCTAATGGAAATGAGAAGGTAGGACCATGATGAGACCCCCTTTCTCTTAGCCATGTAACTAAGAGTCATTTCCCTAGTTTGGTGACCAAATGATGACAATGTAATACCACTAGATATCCATGGACATTATAAGTCAGCTCATGATGAAACCTTCTATCCTTCAACTAAACTTTTAAGAATTCTTTATTATATTGTGGGTCCCATTTACTTAAAGATAAGTGTTTAATTTCTTTCTTGGGTGATCCCTAGGTGAAGCATATGGAAGGTTTATATAAGGATTTTATATTTTACCCAACATCAACCCTTCTGGGCCTTTAGCCCCTTCTTCCCATAGAATGAGGGACAACCCCTTATTGGATCGATACGCCCTAAAATCCCAAGAGATAAGAAAATGGAGGGGAATAATGATGGAAAGTGGTAAGTATGGTTGGGAATGGTACGCTGTCTCGTTAAGGGAGTTCCCAGTAGAAAACCCATCCCCAAGAAAAACCACTTACTAGGGAACAAATTCAACCACCAAGATGAAGCAAGGTAAAAGGAATAATGTCCAAGAACATGTCATCAAATTTAGAGAAATATAAGATACAACATAATAAAATGGCTTAAATATTGAAATGATGCTCACCATAATATTGACTTGTACCTCATGGAGAAAGGCTCATTGACTTCTGGAAGCCAACCGGTGTAGTGGATGCCATCTACAAACCTGTGACCATCTGTGGTGGTAAGTGTGTTTTCCATTTGTGCAAAGGGTATTGTTGGTCCTGTAGTCTCTCGACACTCAATATATGCAACCTAAGGGACTCAAGATATCATCTCCTTAGTTATCCATAAAATGGGGATAATAGTACCATCCAAAAAATGACTAAAGAATTTGAGATACACCATCAGAAGAGAACTCAATACCATCCTAAATATAATGGAACAATGGAAGCATTTAATAAAATATTGGAGAATTCCTTAACCAAGATTTGCAATGTAAACACGAATGATTGGGATTTGAAGATACCAATAGTATTATGGGCTTACATAACTACATGAAAGAAACATACAGGGCATACACCTCTCATACTAGTGTATGGTTAGGAAGAAGTAGTCCCTTTGGAATATTTGATACCTAGTCTACGCATTGCAACTATTACAAACATGAAAAAAAGAGGCATAGTACAAGAAAGATTGACTCAAATTATGGAATTAGAAGAAGACATGATTATGGATGGTTTCCATTAGGAAGTACAGAAAGAAAAGGAAAAATCTTGGCATGATAGGCACATCAAGAAGAAAAACGTTAATGAAGGATATATGGTTCTTCTCTATGAGAGTAAATATTTACAACACTCGGGAAAATTTAGGATGCATTGGCTAGGGCCTTTTGAGATCAAGTTTGTCACAGATGGAGGTGTTGTGCAACTACATGATTTAGAAGACAAATATATTTAAGGATTGGTGAATGGTAGTCGACTGAATGTTAAGCCCTAATATTGGATCATTACCCCTTAATTGGGGCATATTACATTAGTAATGTTATTTTATTTATGTCAGATTTATTCCATTAGTTGTAATTATACCTCCTAGTCTCC
>JZKD02S2398933.1:181986-206694 GCA_000966675.3 Picea glauca
TTTGAATATTTTTACAAAAGTATCGCCAAACATTTTACATTTTGCATATTAAGGACTACTAAGATTAGCCCAGGTTTCTACATTTTAATCTAGATTTCCATCCTTAAAATTATCAATGTTCAGTAATATAAATCATGGTTTGATATACCATATATCCCTCTACCATAGAACCCTCTGGACGTGCTCTTTGTCTAACCAAATCCTTCAATGATTTCAAGTGCCTCTCAACCATCCACATTGACCTTGTGTGTCAATTTCTTCAACTCAGTGTATGAGGTAGTGTTATTGTTCGTTGAAAAATGTGAGAGGTAGATGCTTTTGCATTTCACACATTAGACGAGGAATTTGTAACCTCCAATACTTTATATATTCTTTATAGATTTCTTTATATGACAACTATCTACAAATGATGCAAGTAAACCACATGTTTCAAGAAAACAAATATAGTACTACATTACAAGTAAAACACATGCAGTGAAATATAAGTTGTACAACAAATTGAAAAAATTACACTTTTCATTTAAATCATCACTTACCTCGTGTATTTGTAGAGATCATATATAACTTGTTTGACATTGTTGTCAAAGTTGTATGGGAGAGATAGAGATAGAACATACTATAACATAAAAAAAAATGAATCATTATTTAGTCCCAAATTAGTAGATTAAAAAAACACGAAAAAGATGTTTCACCAATATATAAATGTATACACCAAAATAATTACCTTAATTGAGGTATGTCAATCATGAGTTTTTAACCCAACTAATTCACCTTTCTTTATAAGGATATTATTTATGTTTGAAGAAAACCCAATGGAAAAATTAATTTTTTCAATAACCTCTTTTACATCCTTGTTTTGTTGCTCTGTCAATAACCATGGAATGATTCTTATATTTTGGCCATCTGCATCGCTCTTTGAATGAACGACACTTTGCATTGCATGATTGGCCTCCTTGATGTCACTACAAATCTTGACAATTTTTTCTTTGTCACTGCTTCCATCTAAGATTCTCCATAATGTTTATGTTACATTCTTCCTAATGTGCATTGTATCAAACAATTGAACAATTTTTAGGTGCTCATAGTAGGGGAGCCTACTAAATTGTACAAGATAAATTTTCATTCCTCGTGTAAGAACCCCATTATTAATTCCTTCATGACGACCTTCAAGGTGAAGCAACTAAATCAAATATATTACAACAATACTTGTTAATTCGTACAATGAACAAAATGCAATAATAAAATAAAATATTATGATCATTTCATGTATGATACATAGACGATTTGATCCAATATACCTTGATGATTTCTATTATATTGCAACTTCCATAGACGAGGTGCCATTCTCCGTTGTTTTAATTCATTCTCTTATTTACCATTGAAAACATGTTTCTCGGTACTTCGATACCTATGGTTCTTAGAGAGGAAGTGTTTATACTCATCACACACCTCCTTTCCTAAACTTCTTGAACGATGATATTTTATCTTAGGACCACAAACTAAACCTGGAAATTTACCCTTTGTTTGACGACTTGCAAGAGAAGGATTAAATTTTATACCAATTATTCAAAGTATGTTTAGTGAAGGGATTATATAAAAAACATGCATGATATGAACTTCATGAAATTAAATGCTATTAAAGTGTAGTGTAACGTTAAAATATACCACAGAAATGTGTTATCCCTGGGGCATCGTGAATTGTCCATACAAGCATTGCATGTAATTTAAATTCTCTTTGCACACCTACTGGTCTAGAGATATCATACATAGTGAAGCCCTTCCATAACTCTAGTAACTCATCAATAAGAGGCCTGATATATACATTCATATCTTTGACTTTGTACTTGCCTAATTGATTTAGCATGCAATACATAATTACTACATATATGAGTAAATAAAAAAATATCAAACATAATTATAAGATCACATAATTTAACATATATGAGTAAAAAATAAAATATAAGACAAAATTATGAAACAAACAAGACAAATGAGATGTTACCCCGTTAAAAAAAAATATTCTAAACAAACTTCTAGAACAATGATTTGCAACATTATGTACTCGCTCTTTATTAACATCCATGGAGGAATATTATCGTTGATAAAAAAACATTCCACACCGAGTAAGTATATTTGAGCTCTCCAAATGGATTGACATTGTCACCTGCCAATGAAATACTAATATTACAAGGTTTATCTTTAAAATTTGGCCATATTTCCTTTATCTTCTTAAATGCATATCCATCAACAGGAATTCAAACAACACCATCTTTACTCTCATTCTCTGCATGGTAATCCATAAAATATGTTATGCTTTTGCACCTGAACAATTTCTGCAAACATGGAATTATGGGAATATAACAAAGAACCTTGCAAGGCACCATTTTTGTTAGTTGATCGGTTCGATATCTACTAATTTGACATTTCGGGCATTCTTATTTCGACACATGTTCTCCATAATATAGAATATGATCATTATGACATGCATGAATAGCTTGATACTCCATTCCAATATCTTTGATAATGGCATGTAAATCTTGATATGTGTGGCATACAAAATTTGATGGTGGTAACAAAAATTCACCTAACAATCTACAACATAAATCATCAATACTGGTTAATGTAAAGAATATTAATCGTACATATTACATCCAAATTTTACACTTGATCAACTAAAAATAAAAAGAGAGGAAAAAAGAAAACATTTATCATCATGTACTAAGTTTGATAAAATATATTACAAACCTTAGCAGTTGTGTCACACAAGTGTTTGACAAAACATTCATAACCTTTAAGTTAACCAACAACAATATAACAAAGAGAAGACTTGTTTTGGAGTCTTCATAAAGAGGTTGACTTTCCTTCTCAAGTACAAGTATATCAAAAACACCATCAAGCTTACCATCATCATCATCCATTCCAACATTATTAAATGTCTCTTGGATCAATATATTTGTCCCATATTCTTCAGTTATGATACTAGAATTAACATATTCTTCCATAGGGTCATTAAATTGATCTTCAATATTTGATCCATGTTCCTAAATAGGCACTTGTACAAACATGTATTCCTCCACGAGTAGTTCCTTAGGGCATTGTTCCTTTATAATTACAAAAAATCAAGTAATATTAGTGTATATAATAAATATTAAAATGATACAACTGTTTACAAATATAATATAGGAAAACAAAGACAAAGACATTCAACTAGTGTGGAATAGCTACTTTCCATTAGTGATTTATGTTTAAAAAACCCTAACTTGGCCTAACCCCTTAATCCATAACCCTAAACCTCTAACCCCTACTCCCTAAAACCGCATTAACCTCTAAATCCCCTAGTATTACTCATGGCTTGACCATTATTCTAAATACCTTGGTATTATTCATGTCTTGAACATATAATACTACAAAGTATAATGGCCACAAAACAATGATCAATTGTGAAACTATATTTTTTTATATTTTAGTGATGTAAGCATGAAAATAAAAAAACATCAATTAGATTCGTTAACTACAATGATACTAAATAGAAATACAAATATAGAAAAGACACACACATTAATGGACAAAATCGTTTACCCTGGAAAATCAATAAGGGAAAACCAATAATTAATGAAGGACTGTGTTTTTTGTTTTCTTATATTATGGATATTACAATATAGATTACACCATTTTGCAAGATTACAACGGTGCTATGAGAATATTCAATATTCTATAGTCTTATACAATATGAACATTTATATTTCATTTAATTTATGGAATTAAACATTTATATTTCATTAAGGGGTTCATCTATTATTCACCTCATCACAAAAAGATATTGCAAGCTTGGATATTGGCCACATCCTTAACTAAGAGACATAGCCATTGGTCCAACATTGTACTTGGAGGAAAAAATAGTGGATGTGACTATAGTAGGTGTACTAGTGGCAAGTGAAGGTGAAGTAAAAAATCACCATGTGCAAGTGGCATTAGATAGGTCAGGTACTCTAGCCAATGGCTACAATCACCAAGTCATCTTGAACTAGTTTATAGATACATGATTGAATAATGATCCAATATGAAATATAACATACACATGTGCATCTTGTAAATTTTAGCAAAAACTATGGATGTGACTAAAGTAGATACATTGTTGGATGTGTCTACCATAGGGTGAGTAGCCCATAGTAGGAAGGGAAGTCAGAACACACACACCATAAGGGGAAAATAATGTGAAATAAATTACTTAACTAATTATAAATTCAATATAATTATGAAATATCCTTGATCCCACTGATCAAGATATTTGCTACTGTTCTAATGCTCTATCTCGCAGATCTGATACACTGGGGGTTTCTGGATGCATTTCAGTTGTGTGTTTGAGATATTTTTGGTTATTGCAAGTGCATGTTGGTTATTTCATGTGCATGTTGCATATTTATGGTTTAAATATTATATAAAGGATGCATGCGGAAGTAAAGAACATGAACTGCCCAATATATGTATTATGCGACTCAAGCATGGAAATACAATAGCATACTAGAAAAATAGAAATAATCATCAACTAGATCTCATGGATCATCACTGGAATACAAACAAATAACATCAAAATACCCGTGATTAGAAGATGATAGAAGATATGATGCATGCACAGATAGATCAGCAAAAATATGCGATTCTAGAGAAGTACGGTAACCGCTACCAGCTGGAAACTTCGTCTGAAAGAATAGACCATTGGAATGCATTGGATACTACTCCAATAGAAGTGCCCTAGTCTCTAGACTAAAATGGGTGAGTTCCAGATCCTGAATCTGGTCTCTAAGGCACTGGATCTAGACCCCTGGGGGGTTTGCGCACCTCCTGGAGCACTGGATGCGCCCCAAAAGATTCCACCAATGAAATCTGCTGCTATATGGCTCAAAACGACCGTCTCTCCAAAAAAGGAAATGGGTCGGAAGGATTTGTCTGGATCTGCTCTGAAACTCTGCATGCAACACCAAATGTCTATCTGGAAGAGCTGCACCCTAAATGGCTGAATGAGTCGATCTACAAGATTCCACCGTCAGAATCTAATGATAGATGGCTCAATAGAAGCACCCTGGTTGGATCTCAAATGGGTTGGAAGGAAACTGCAACCTGGATATGGATCTCGTGCAGCTCTCCAAACCCTCAAACTGACTTGCACCCTCACTGGCTAAGTTGCACACTCTGCAATGGATACTCCTGAAAAGCACAGTGAAATACCTGGATGGTATCTCCGATGGGCTAGGGTGTGTCTCTCAACACCAAAACTGATCAATGGTGGTGGTTTGCTCCAGAAATCCACAAAACAGTAAGGTCGACTCTCCTCCTCCTCTGGGAACTCTCAACATCAAATCATAACAATGCCTAATGAATTAGGTTGTTTTACCCTTCCTTTATAGCTTCCCAAAACCCTAATTCATTTTTGAACTTTTCCCTCCAAGTGACTTTTACTTTATTTTATTATTCCTTGATTAAATCACTTATTTAATTAATTAATTAATTAACCATTTTACCTCTAAAAATTGATTTATCCATCCTAATGGCTTCTCCGGCCGTTGAAAGTCACTTCTCATCATCTTATCCTTTTGTTCTTTTCCTCCTGATTCCGATGAGCTATTACGCTAATACGTTTCTCCAAGTAATATGCCCATTATGACCTTTTTAGTGAATTTAATTAAGATATGACCCATAATAACTCAAAATTACGAAAATCGTCAGAATGCAATGAAACAAAAACCCAACTATGCGGAATGGATCCTGATGATGATCGATGCAAGTCAGGCCCAAATAAACCCCTCAATATCTCACGAACTCTCTGTCACCCCTATCTGGATACTTGGGTAGGCATAACACTCTGAAATGTTGTAATGTTATAATGTCCCAAAATGGGGACATTACAAATTAAAACATATCATTACACATACCTCACTTAAAAATCGACCATGGGAAATATCTCATAAAAGACTATGGAAAATATAGCCAAAAAGCATGCATGGATATGAATAACAACTACAACCATTGGTATCTGATAGTATGCCCTCACTACTAGACGATGTTATGACCAACTAGGATTTGATGGTCCTACCATACTAGTATATGATGACACCATACAATCAATGCCTCAACAAATGTGTCATGACATAAAATCATTTCTATCAATTGGAGAAATTCTTCTTGTGTTTGTGGAAGCAACTCCTTTGGAAGTGGGAATTCCAGCAAGGTCAAGGGATTAGGTATTTTTCATCTTGGTGCCTCGCATTGGGTCATTTGTGTGGAATATCCAAACAAGAATCATGGAATTCTAAGTGATGAAAATAGTTAACAAGTTTCCCCAAAACACGCTTTGTATACATTTTCCTCAAGAAACATAGTGGGCTTTCCCTATTGTTATGAGGTTGAACATTAAAAACCATGTATTACATATCCATCAAATTATCAATAAATGGTTGATAAATGCACCATTTGATATATATATATGAGGTCTGCTAGTGTTTGACATTTAACCTATATAAGGGCCTATGAAAAGGGAAAATATATTCTCTAGTTTTCTACTCTTAGTTCTTTTCTTGCAACATTATCCAAACCATCTATACATTTAAGATAAATATTCTCTCTATAAGAGGTAATATTGATAATGCCTCATTTTTTTAAGTAATTATATAAATGATTTCATATAAAATTTGGGAAAGTAAGCATCCAAGTGGGTATATATATCTCAACATTATTAGGTTGGATATCACTCTATTAGCTAGCTTTTTTCATTATATTCGATTGATGGTGGGGCATTTACTTGGGGATTTACATTATGAATTTATAAATTTGGGATTTTGGAAACCATTTCTAACAACTTCAATGAGATATTTAAAAAAATAATGTAAATGAATATCAACAAAAATTCGGCAATAAACATTACTTGCAAAGAATAATAAATGGGCTTTATACCACCTACCTCACAAATCTTACTACCCACAAATAATTTCATAGATCAATGCCAATTTCTTTAGATAATTTTAAATCCATGAGCTTGTAGAAGTGTGATATCCAAAATAGTGGTTTCATTTTGGGCTTAGCAGTGAGGAAAAACACATGCAGGAAATGAAGAATCAAGAACACTAGTGGGAAAAATTATTTTTATTTTATAGCAAAGGAATTCTTATTCATTTCTTTTGCATACAAATTTTTAATAAAATAAAAATTGCACACACATTTTAGTGAAGAAAAATATTAGGCCTCCTTGTTTGAATGAGGTTCTCATAAATATTGATTATTGTGAGAAGTTTTTAATTTTGAAACATTGTTGCTCTCACTAATCTCCATGTGGCCAATGCATTTCCCACTTCACACTTGAAACATTGTTGTTTTCATTTGTTTGTCAAATTCTTTTTGTGAGTCATATTCGAGTCTCGAAACCCTCCCATACCATCAATGCATACAACTACTATAACCATGTCAAATTTCAACATTGGCCCCATTCATAGGTCACTCTGCTCGGGGTCAAATTAAAGAATAATTTCCACTAATTACAACCTTGTAATGGTGCCATTATCATGAGTACACATAGGCCAAAGATTCCATTTATAGGGCCTATGTGGTGTTTTTAGACCCTGTGCATTGTTTGGGAGTCCTAAAAGTGTATTTTATGCCTTAAGACATTTATAGTTCCTCCTCATACTATGTCCATGACTTGGAGAAGCATACCCCTTACACCCTATAACCCTAAACCTTAAACCCATCAACCATTAAACCACACCCTAAACCATAATTAAAATATACATCTTATGTATACTTCTTCTCTTATTAACTTACTCTCTATTTGTTCATGTTTACGTAGAATATATCCATAAAGAAAAAATAATAATACATTATTTTTCCTCTACATTTAACATATAAAAATTTACAAATAAATCTTCAATATAAAGACATATCATGAATAACTTACCAAGGGAATATATTCATGCCCTCCTTCAAGGTGTCCATAATCACTACAAGGTATTTTAGTTGTTTTTATTAAAAGTCTCCTATTATAGACCCTGCATTTTTTACAAGAGAAATAACATTTTCGAACACCCAAAGCATCTATCAATGTAGATCTCAAGTCTCGACCTTGTCCTCCTGGAGGAATGTTATGTGACATTTTTCCTTACTAAACTTTCAATGATGATCATTATCTTAAAAAATCAACCTCTGTAGTTTAACTATTTCTAATGCAATTAACAAAAAAACAAATGTATTTCGACCTAAAAATATCTTTTATAACCTCTACAAACCATCACTAGTATAGGAACAATGTCAAATGCCTTTAATATTTCGAAATTTTAAATTATATATCACTTTTTTTGTTGGACTTCCGACAATAGGTGACCAGAGAGATATTGATTAACAAAACAAAATATTGAATTTGTCAATAGTTGGTAAGAAGAATCATTGACTCTTTACATCGCCAAATATTCGATAGTTAGTTACTTGTAACCGTCAGATAACTGACGATAAATACCATGTCGTTGAATAGTCAACGAATGTTGGGTTTAAAAAAAAAAAATACAAAAAAAAGAAAGTAAAATACAACAATACGGCCAATTTTATTTGTATTATCGGAGTACGACATCGGTTTTTCCATACATAAGTAGTAGTTCCTTAAGGTTCATGGAAGTTTCATCATTGTACTCCCTCCTTTGAGGTGCAAGAGAGTACCATTTTCCTTTAACTGTCTACTACAATATTTGTCTTTACTAGATATTGAATTATGTGGTAAGATTGATATGTCTTGTTGGTTGTTGCTAACCATTGTCGAGGATTAATCCACCAATAGTAAATATTTAGTCTTCTAGTTTTGTTTTGATTGGACCATCTATGCATAGAATTATTTTTCTTACCACAAAGTTGACAAGGATGGAGATCAAAACATTGATATTCCATGTGACCAGTTCGTTGACAATGTTGGCACTTGGGTTTTTTCTCATCGATTTATGATATTTATTTATTAAGAAATCCTCCACTCTAAAACTTAATAAATTTGGAGTAATATCAGATACGAAATATGTTTCAATTTCCATATCCTAAACTGTGTCAATTTTCATTGAATTGTATTTCTTCACAACACCTTACAATGTAGTTGGAAAAATCATGTTGAACTTGATCATGCACAACTTCATCATCATAATTGTTTTAGAAAGATTTGCCTCACCCTATGCACTATTGCACATAAGGCCTTTTTCCATTTCCCTATGCAAACTTATCATCCTTGTTTGTAAATTAAAGAGATAAAAATACATATTTTTCCACATGTACGCACCTTGCCTACTATATAACATGCGTATACGCAAGCTGCACCACTGCAACCCCACGTACATTGGGATTTGAGCCCAAAAATGAAAATTAATGTCAGGTTTCCATGTCACGACAGGATATCCATGATCCTTGGCCTTCCATATACTGGAAACGTTCTGACTCGGCCCTTCAATTCCATTTGAAGGCTATAAATGGGCCAATTCCAAGCTATGGAATGGAGGAGAAAGAATTCAACTTTGAGATCAAATTTACTCTTGAGATATTAGATACTTCATATTGAATTTCCATTCTTTTGTCCTTTAAATCTCAACACATTGTTTAGCCCCCAAGATCTTCCCTTATTTGAGTGAGAAATTCATTGTCTCTCTTCTATGAGCTTGCCTTTGGTGGAGGATTGAAGTGGTGGAGGCTCAGTTGGAAGGAACTTAGTTTCTAAATTCTGAACCATGCCGACACGGAAGTCTGTAACATTTTCACTTATGTTGATCATATATTAATAGAAAGACTCTTTTCTCGTCCAATTGATATCTTGCAAATATATGAATTATTATTCCATGGGTGTATTTGTCATGTTTACTAATGGATTATGCTATTGAATGTGCTAACATCATTTATTATCACCATATGCTTTATTTGCTTGGTTGTTGAGTACTAGTTGTAGGTATATATCTTTGGGTCAAGTTCTCAACAATGGACTTCATCGAACGTCTCTACGAGGTAGGCCTTTTATCTTGTCTTGCTAGCATATTTGTTTATATATCATACTTGAGAATAGAGTTGATTTTTGTATTGATTTCCATCTATTGTGATTTACCCTAGCCATAGAGATATTTTTCTCGTAACAGAATTGGCGACCCCTCTGGGGATTGACTCTTCTTTCTTAGGGTTTGGAGTATTTTCTCTTTATATTTCTCTTGTTACTATTGTGTTTCTTTTAGTATCATTGCTTGAAAGCCTCTATTCACTCTGGATCTGAGTTTTTCATCCTTCTCCCTTGCCTAGCCTTGTTTTTAAAACATATACGCGGTTTTTGGGTTGACAGTCACATATGTACGCAGGTTGTCCCTCTGCAAGTTGCGTACATATGCTCTGTTTCCTTGAACATTCACGTACATCAGAATTATTTTCTTGTTAGCTAGGTTTGGTGGTTGTTGGGTGGGATTTGATGTTTGTTGAGTTTTCTTAGGTCTCTGCAGTGGTTGTTAAGTGTCTGTGGGATGAAAGGAGACCTGTCTTTGGTTGAATATATGGGATAAATATTTCTCATCATCTTTTCATTTTGATTGTCCTTGTATACTAGGTTGGGTGTCTTGCTGCTTGATATCCTACTTGAGTTATATTTTCTATTCACAATAGATATTTATATATCAAGTTACTATTCAGTCCATGGATTTTCTCTTTTCTTATATTGAAAATACAAAAATATTAGGCATTTTGCATTGCTTGGCATTTTATCTTTTGAGTCTTTGTCATTAGCTTAGTGCATGTAAAGAAAGATTGCATTTTTACTTCAGAATTGCAGAGCTGAAATTGAAAATTGCATGTGTTTTTAGAGGCATATCATTCATTGAAAATTGAAGTTAGGAATTTGCATTATATTCATATTTTGTTTTCTTGTTGAGTCTAACATCATGAGTTTCATAACCATGCCTTTTTGAGTAAGAACGACCACTAAAATTAATTCTATAATTTAAAATTGATTAGTAACGATTTTATTTTCTAGGGTGCACAAACTAGCTTAGGATTTAGTGCCTTGGAATAGGATTTTTGTAAGTAAACTTATCCAAGGAAATTAAATCAACATATGTGTCTGAAAAAGGGAGTGAAGAAATACATTGTATAATTGGTAAGATCATGAGGCTCCGCTCACATCGGAGTTAATCACGAGGTCGCACGAGGTCGGTTGAAGGGATATCCCCCCAATACCTTCTTAGCAGCAAAGATATTTTTGGGGATCTATTCGTATATGGGGATCTTGTTAGTTCCCTTACCTCTATGAGAGGCGGTGCTTTCAAGGTTTCGGGCTTTGCTACCCTGCCCATACGATGGACCTGAATTATGAATTCTTTCCTATGCATCAGTTATACAGTGGTTTATTAGTTGCTTGACTTAGGTTCTACATAGGTTACTTGTAGGGGTTATTTTGCAGGTACCCTAGGCCAGATAAGGGTCGAAAAAAACACAGCCTTTATGGAGGATTACCTCTTTGGGGGGATCTGACCGACTAGTTTTTAATCCCACGAGGGCCCTTATAACTGATTTTTTTACCTCCGATATTTAGAAGGGAGTCTCAAGCCCCTCTTGGGTGAGACATACCTTATTTAGGGAGGGATTCCCATTTCAACCACTTTACCCCGTTTGTGTGAATATTGGTCATTTGATTTTTGGTGTTCTCTTTGATTACTAGTCAGTCGTAGGATTTATTTTTTTTATCTTGAATCTTAAGTCACTGTGGAATCAGACCAGCCTCCTCACCAGTCCCATCGCTTGTTGCAGTTACCACTAGATTTTGATTCTTTGCCTTCTAAAAAGCGTAGAGTTATTAGATGTGGTACACACACTTCCACTGTTTAGAATTGTGATTCCACAAGGATGAGTACTAAACCGAGTCTTCAAAACACTGGGATCCCTTCGACTCCCATAACTAATATAATTAATGGCACCCCTTCGACTCCCATAACTAATATAATTAATGGCACCCCTTCGACTCCCGCAACCTCAACAGTTGTAGTGTCGAAGGAACCTATCATCACTATTTCCCGTCCTATAGTGAATGCTCAATCCCTTGACTCGAAACCATTTGGGTCTCTTGGTCACTCACCGGGTTATGATGTTCAGTCCATTCCTATGGCCTCTAGTCCTTTTTTGTATGGTATTCCAAATTTTACTTCGCAGTTTTCAACCTCCATCCCAGCTACTGGCCCTAATGCTAACATTGGCCTTTGGGTCACTACACCTCCTTATACTCCTTTTTCATTTGGTGGTTCTCAAATCCCCCAAACAACTCCTAATATAGGAGGCATTCTCACTTTCCTCCTTGGGTATAACCCTCTTGCTTCTGGGTGGAGCAACCAACTTGGTGGACAAGCTTCTGCTCAAGTTCTATCCTATAACCCTACCTCCTTAATGTTGATTTCAACCAACACATTTGGCATGAAAAATCCACCTCTATCCTACAGATTCACACGCGAAGGAGGTCATCTTTACGCTTTGGAAAACCCCCAACCTGGATCCAATCTGACTGGGGGAAATTTGTATAAACCCCATTAGAACATTCCTACTGAAATGATGCCCAAACAACCTTTTATGAATCATCCTAGAGGAGGGTATTATAATCTTGGACAAGTCCATGGTGCCTACCAGAATCCTAGATGGGATACAGTTTCTCAAGCACAATATTTCCAAGGAACTTGGGGCCATATGTCACAACCCTGTCTCCCTTTTCTAGCCACGCTTAATGTACCATACTTGTCTAAGTTTATGAATGACCCTATGAGTCATGATCCTACATGGCCTCCCTTCCCCACCAAGCTTACTTCGGACATCCCTAAATTCGAAGGTAATAATGGGGAGGATCCTGGTGATCACGTTACTACCTTTCACATATGGTGCTCCTCGAATTCCCTTAATGATGATTCTATTCAATTAAGATTATTTCAATGCACTCTCATTGGGGTCGCTACGAAATGGTATATCGAGCTACCTAAGGGGAATATGGGACCTTTAGTCAAATGGTGTTGGTCTTCCTTAACCACTTCCAATCGTCGGTTCGTTACGATGTTGGCCTAGAAATTTTTTCGACCTTATGCCAGGACACAACCACTCATATCTTGGATCATATCCAAGAGTGGAAAATATGGAAGAGGTTTATTAAGACCTTAATACCCCCGACCTTTATTTTAGAATGGTTTCTTAATTATTTTCAACCTGCTATCTCGAAGGATGTTGCTACATCTAGGGTTACCATTGAGGAAGAAGTGATCTTCAAATCCCAACAGTTAGATCTTTTATATGCTCAATCTCATATGTTATGTCAAATTATTTTGGATGCACCACGGTCAACTTATGACCCTAGACAAAATCACGTACCTCATGTTGATGGCATTGTAGGTTCCACCAATGTGAAATCTACAGACTCAGTGACATGCCATTTGCAAGATTTGTCTCTAAACTAGTCTGCAGGAGGGCCAACTTCATCTGTGTCTTCCAATCCCACTCAGTCGGTGGATGTACATTCTGTAAAATCATGGATCGGTCGAAATGGTAACCAACAACTAGGCGGGAATAAGAAGAAAGGACGTAATAATCATAAGGGTGGGAAAAATAATAATAAACCCAAGGACAATGGTAATAATGAGAAGACAAATAATAATGCTAGAGAGGGAAAGAGAGAAAGATGTAAGGTGAAATTTCCCTCTAAGATTTGTATGGATGATCACCTTACTCATTTGTGCCCCAAACTTGTGGAAGCTGCAAGGCTATTATCTCTAGTGCCCACCGTGCTAACGAATTCTTTCCCACACAACCAACACATGGCCTCGAGCTCCTCAATAGTTGGAAATGTGGATGGTGGGAGTCAAAATCGATCATTACAAGATGACGACATTTTGTGTATCAATATGGTCATTGTAAAAGTTAATGTAGCCACTCGATCTCGCGATTATAGTTCTTCATAGGCTATATCTAGTCTAGAATCTCCTCCTCCTCCTCTAGAGATGCATTTACAGATCGAAAAGCTAGATCCACCACCTCGTATTCCAAAAGGAGTACTCAAGCACTCTACCCATAATCCAAATGCTAGAGCCGCCCAGAACTACTCTATTGTTGAGTACCTAGGCCAAACCCCTTGTGCGATATCAGATTCGGAGGTACTCCAAATGTTTCCTTCACAGAGGAATTCCTTTCTATCTGCGTTAGGAGCTCTAGAACCTAGTGGCTCAAATGTTATCAAGTTTGACGTCACAGATGTGAAGCTCACTTGCCTTACCACGTGGCATTTCAAATACACATGAGGTACTCGAATTATACCATCAAACGTGTGGTTGTTGATGAAGGCACTATTACATGTGTGATGTCCCTGGTCTGTTGGAAAGCTCTTGGTTCTCTGACTTTTTCGAAATCCTAGAACATGTTGACTTATTTTGATGGTTATTCCTTCTGCCCTCACGATATTCTTCCTTCCTTTCCGATCCAGTTGGGTGGGAAGATGGTAGAGGTGGAGGTTGAGGTAGTTGATGTGCCTCTTGATATAACTTGTTACTAGGACGCAATTGGACCTATGCTATGGTTGTCGTTGTGTCAACTGTCTTCTTTACACTTTGTTTTCCTCATGAAGGGAAGATCGTGACAATCGACCAATTATCCTTTGTGTACGATAGTCCCAATGCATCTGTTGGACCATCGATCCCTGTGATCGAAAATTCTCAGTCGACAACTGAGAATATCAGTGTCAAAATTTATTCTTCATCTTGTGAAGGTTATTCATATGTTGGAATGACCATGCCACTATCGACAACGGATGTTGTGTATCATGTTGTTCTTAACACTTCCATCGATCCTAATCCTATTACCTCGTTGATAAACGAGGAGGATCCCATTCTTACATCTGTATGGGCCACTTTGTTGTCTTTTTCACATGATTTCCTCGATGAGACTCTCCCCTTAGATGAAGCTATCATCGAAGCCATGAATGGTTCAGACAAACCCTAGGATGATATGCATCATCGCACTTATTTTCTCTGAGAGCTTGAAAGAATCGAACAAGATGAATTTTGATCTACTTTGATTCAAATAGTCAGTCACACCATAGCTCCGCTTGATATGCATGACATCTATGCCGAAGGAAATATGGAGAGCATTTATCCTACCATCACGATCGATATCTCTTGTACCCCTGGAAAGATTGAAAACATACATATCGATGCAGATTTTTCGCTAGAAGAAATCTTGATCTACATCAAACTATTCAAGGAATTCTGAGATGTATTTTCTTGGTCATATGAAGAGATGCAAGGAATCGACCCTCTTATTTTCGATCATGAGATTAGAACTTATCTAGATGCTAAAAATGTTTGACAATGTCTTAGAGCTATCAATCCTCAAAAGGCCCCTGCTATTAAGGCAGAGGTGGAGGAGCTACTTAATGCTAGATTTATCTACCTAGTTCCTTTAACTAAATGGGTATCCAATCTCATTCCTATGAATAATAATCAAGGAACCATCTGTGTATGTATGGACTTTCTTGACCTGAACAAGGCCTATTCTAAAGAAAACTTCCCAACACCATTCATCGATTAGATTTTTGACGAGTGTGCGGGAAGCAAAGTGTTTTCTTTTATGGATGGATTTTAAGGGTATAACCAAATTCAGATTAAACCTAAGGATAAAAAAAATATGACATTTTTTTTTCCTTGGGGTACTTTCACATACCTAAAAATGCCTTTCAGCCTTAAAAATGTCGGAGCAACCTTCCAACGTGCTATGACCTTCACATTCCATGATCTTACTGATCTTGTTTCTCACTCTTGTAAGCATATAATCGAATCTTACCTTGATGATATTGTTGCTCACTCTCATAAGAGAGTGGACCACGCTACACACCTTCAACATGTTTTTGAAAGATGTCGTTACTATAGAATTCAGTTGAACCCTCATAAGTGCATATTTTACATTAGGTATGGTTGTATTTTGGGATTTCTAGTGTCTAAGACCGTGATCATGGTTGATCTGTTAAATGTTGAGGCAATACTTCGATTTCCTCCCCCGCGGACTATTTGACAACTTTAGGGTTTACAGGGGAAAGTGAAATTTTTATGTCGGTTTATAGTAAATTATGCCAATATAAATAAGGGTTTCACGCGTCTTTTGAAGAAGGACACCCCTTTTATCCGGGATGGGTGAGCCCAAGAGTCCTTCGATTCTTTGAACAAATCCTTGGTATCAACACCTTTGTTGAAGTCTCCTGACTACAATAGAGATTACTTTATTTATATCGTCGCATCCGAGGAGATGATTGGTATGGTTTTGGTTCAGTAGGATGATGAGCACCGCGAGAATTTAATATACTATCTTAGTCGAAACTTAGTCGATCCTGAGATTAATTACTCTCATGTTGAAAAGATAGCTTTGGTTGTCGTTCACGCAGTCCAACGTTTATGTCATTATATATTTTTTTGAAATACTATTGTGGTTGTCATTGTCAATCCATTTCAATATGTTCTTACCAGGTGTATCATAGGGGGGAAATATAATAAATGGATTGTCATTTTAAAAGAATTTGATCTCTATTTCGCTTCTATGAAATCCAATAAATCACTAGTATTTGCAAAGTTAATATCTGACTTTCCAAGATTAGATGAGGATGTTATCCATGTTGATTTGTTTTCGGATGGACACGTTTTCCTTGTCTCGTCACCCGACCCCTGGTATGGAGACATTGTTCTCTATCTTCAAACTTTGAAGTTCCCTCAACATCTCTCGCGAGATGACGAAAGATGTTTTATATACCAATCTAAGAATTAAACCATCGTTGGCAACACTTTGTATCGCCAAGGAATAGATAATATCTTGCATCGTTGTTTAACTCACAGAGAGGTTGAGTCAGTTCTAAATGATTGCCATAGTGGGGCTTGTGGTGGTCGTCTATCTGAGCTTGCGACAGCCCATAAAATTTTGTGAGCCAGTATTTTTGGCCAACTATATTTAAATGTTGTGTTGAAGTGGTTAAGAAGTGTCATCCCTGCCAAGTGTTCACTCAGAAAACACACTCGCCTCCAACCCCTCTTCACCCTGTCATTACCGTTGGTCCCTTCACCAAGTGGGGGGTGGACTTCTTAGATTGCAACCCAACTTCAGTTGGGGGGCATCGACACATTATCGTGGTCATCGACTACTTTAGTAAGTGGGCCAAGGCTATGCCTACAGTTAAATCTGATGGGAAGACTGTCGTCTTCTTCATTTTCAATCAAATTATCGCCCGGTTCGGTATCCCGAGTGAGATTGTCACTGATCATGGAAGTCACTTTCAGAATGAAATGATGGAAGAACTAGAAGCTAAGTTGGGGTTTAAACATGGACATTCTTCTCCTTATTGCCCTCAGAAAAATGGGCAAGTAGAGGCCATCAATAAGTCTCTCAAGACCATTTTGCAAAAAACAGTCAGCCAGAGTAACTCTGATTGGCACATTATGCTATATCTCACCCTCTGGGCATACTAAACCTCGGTCAAGAATTCCACTGATTTTTCCCCTTTCAAGTTAGTACACGGTGTGGAGTCAATTTTACCTATTGAATGCGAAATCCCTTCTCTTAAATTGGCAGTCGCGTTCTTACCTGGCACTTTCGATCTTGAGCAATGTCATGTACACCTAGAGAGTCTTGATGAGAAACGTTGAGACGCCTCTACGACTATCAAGGAGAACTAAAGACGTGTCAAGGTCCAGTACGATAGGTCAATCTATCCTCGGTTGTATGCTGAGCATGACTTGGTCCTCTTATAAGATCAAGCCAAAGAACTGTTGGGGGCATGAAAATTTAAACCCATGTGGCACAGTCCCTATATCGTGCGATGTGTCTTAGAAAAAGGAGCCTATGAGTTAGAATATTATGAAGGGAATATGTTGGTCGAGCCCATAGATGGGCTCTACTTGAAAATTTATTACGCTTGATCCCCAAGCTTGGGCAGAACTCTTTGTATAATAATGTAATTTAGTGTATATATATTTTTTCCCTTTCTTCTTTTTTCGTCTTCATCTTGCTTATCGAGTTTTTCCTTGGTTGGCAGATGCCAATGGAGTCTTTTGTCTACCTAGGATTCACAGATGGATTCAGTCGTCATACACGGAACTTGGCTTACGCCGCTTGGGTGGTTTACTCACCCAAGGGTCTACTGGTGTCTTCGGGTAGCGTATGCTTAGGGCCATCCACAAATAATGTGGTCGAGTATATTTTCATTATAGAACTTTTCTGCGATGTTATATCACATGGTCTTTTCTCTTTATAGGTTCACTTGGATTCCCAGTTAGTAGTATGTCAGTTGAATGACAGTTACCGCATCCGTGATCCTACTTTTCTCTGACGATTCCTATGGGTACATATTTTAGAATGGCAATTTGATTTTATTACTTATTATCACATTCCTTGGAGTTCTAATAATGTATCTGATGCTTATGCTAACTTCATTTTAGATTGGAATTTTTCACATAACTAAAGAAAAGAAAAGCATCTCATCAAGCACACCAACCACTTCTCATTGCATGGCTTCCAACAGATCATCTACCTGAACCATCAGAATTCTATGATTCAAACGAGACAAGTTGCCATGCACATTTTGAAGGACTCTCCCAGCTTCTCCTCTCACCGCCTCGTCTCCCTATTTCCTCCAACGATGTCGAGGAAGCCCTTCCATCCATCGCAGACCCACGTCTGCATCACACAAATTCTAGTTAGTACTTACGCATCATCCAAAAATATTTGTGTTCTACTATACCAAAATAAAAAAAAATTGAATATTTAAAAACATTTGACATATCTATGTCCCAGTAGGTGGTCCCAAGTGGGAGTGGCATGTCAGGTTCCCCTCTGAAGTTGATCCTTGCATAGGCATAGTCATCCAGAGAAATGATCTATCACTTCCACTAGTAGAAGAAATCCTCGTTGTAGGGTGTGGGCACCCTACCTCCCCCTTTCTGTCTCATTACCTCGATCCATCGTGCCATGGATGGATCACGAGGTCCTCTAGGAAGAATCTCGACTCTAGGTCCCAAACCTGGAACCCACTCGAAGAAAATGCTACATAATATAGAGGCAAACCCAAAGTTCCTCTTGATGCCCTCTTTGCAATCTGTCAACTGGCTCTTCATATTAGCCATTAGTGAGGTACACCAATCATATATTGTGGGTCTCAAGCACTCTATAGCATAGAACATGAGCAACCTCGATGCCTGATGCAGCAAATCCGAGCATGTGATCTTGGTCAACACGAGGAAAACAATATTGAGGCTGAGATTGTTTATTGCTCGAATGGGGAGTTGAATCCAGACCTTCAGAGTCCCTGCCACACAGTGAGCATCTATGTACTCCTCTATTTTAATTCCGCTCCCTGCTCCCCATGATTTGAGGTTTACAACCTCACCCTGGCGTGATAATCTAGTCAAAAAGTAGATATCCTCTTCTTCAATACTCAATGGTTGCCCATCAAGGTTGAGGCTTTCATTGTCAGGGTCCCAGTAATCCACAAGAATCTCAAGAAACCTCACATGGGCCCTCATCCCTTTGAGTGAATTTTTTTTATATAAGCCACATATTTTAAAGGCCATTTGGCCCCCAGATTTCTTTCCAAAACAACATCTACCTCCTTGTGCTCCCTTTCCCTCCATTCTAGCACCATCCTGCCAGATAAAAGTAAAAATTTGAGTTAGCCACCATAGAATTTTTGAATTATGGACTTGTACGTGAGTTGCTTCATTTACAGTCACGTATAGGGTTGAGTATACACAGCCTGTGGTTTTCATAGTTGTGTATAAACTCACGTATACGTGACCCGATAAGTGGCATCCCACGTACACCGAGTTACCCAAATTGCGCCCTAATTTAATCAAAATTTGAAACCTAATTTAAAAATTTAATCTACTAGAAAGGAAGAGGAGGGGAAGAGGAATTACCTCGTCTAGACGGTTTCGTATTTCATCGCCTGATGCTCCCACAAACACTAGTTGAAGATCATAGGTATTTTGGTCCAATTTTTACTATTTGGGTAGAAAATCAAAATGGCAGTAATTTTTGGGTTTTTATACTATTTATAACATTTTTTACCCAGTTTCTATAGTTTTGAGTCATTTTTTCGCCTAATGGACTAATATAGACGTGGATTGAGTTGTTTTTTTGTAGTGTTCACCAAGGATTCTTATGGATTTCAACATTATGTTGGTTGTTCATAACCATGGGCAGATATTTTCAATACCCATCATATAGGATAGGTATCCATTCCATCATGCATTTCTACATCATCCTATAACTATCACTTTTATGCCTTAGGTAGGAACCCATTTGTTGTGACCTAGAACCTTCCATCTATTATAAGTGGTGTTGTTATCAATTAATACAGACTTACCAAACATGGGTGATCTAGTTAGATCCTTTGCTTCATTTGGTGCCCATCCAGAGTTTTTTCGTAGAACTGGGAGTATTGTATAAGATAATACATGACTTTATGTTGAGCCTCATTTCTCACTCATAAATATGTTTCCTTACACCTGGAGGACTCCAAGCTGAGTTTAATTTAATATCTTTTCCAACTTGTCTTAAAGAAGTGAAAATATTTCCGAGTAAACTTGTCTCTTTCACACTCGTAAATTAGATTTGAAAGGATGTCTATTTGGTACAAATTTATCCCTCTTTCAGAGCAAGTAGACTAAATGTCATGAAAATGGACATTTTTTGTCGTTAATTTGTGATTGCATCCCATGCCATTGCTTTCAGTTTTGAGCCTATAGTCGGTTCTCGCTTTGCGTTATAAAGCGTTTGCCTCAGCAGTTTTTACTTTCTCAACCAAGCAGAGCCTCATTTATATATTTCGCAATTTGGCACTCTATACCTAGGAGGGAACATTCCCCCTAGTGTCTATCTCCCACATCAATCTCCTTGCATTGAGCATAGGTATGTTCCACTTCTGGAACTAGTTTTTCTTACTTGCGACACTTGTTTCCTCCTCTGTATCATAACATTCATTTGTCTATGAAAAAACAAAAAAATATGGACAAAAAAGGAGTATTTTATTATATTAGCAGCAGTCATGTCGCCTTTGAATAGAGATCAAAGTTATTGAGTCCATTTTTCATCATAATTTTGGGTTTAGCATGTACTTAGGAAGTTTATCTCGTTAGAGAGCCTTCTTGTTTCCACAAGGGCAGTCCCAGGGTTCAACGCTTCAACAACACACCAACAAAACCCTAACTACCGTCCCTTTCGACAACACCTACGAAGCAGATGAAGTCTCATCTGAGGTAGAGGGAGGGGTGGTTGCAGGACTCAAATGTCTGCAACCTAGCTGGGACACAGATCTGTGATTATACCACTTAACAAAGAACTTAGTAGTTAACATTCATCGGTAACTAACCCTTACTCACATCGCAGATCCAAACCCTAATTACATAACAACGAAGTATTCTACCAGATCTAACACATATGAGAACTTATCACATGGGAAAAGATCAGATCTATCATTTATTCACAACATTTAAGCACTAAGCTATCATACTAGATTCATCTAAACATTCATTACTGCACTTAAGCTTAAATTATATACACAAGACAATAACCAGAATGCACAAAGCAACCATAACATAGGATATACGAGGTTCAACCCAGTGTGGGGCTACGTCCACCGACTCTTCTCTTGTTTATTCTCTTCTCTATATCTTCTACAAGAACAGAGCATCAAAAACCTACCCCACAGAGGATAGGATATCTCCGTGCACCTCGCCAAATCATCCTTCCCCAAGCTAGGTTTAAGAACAAAGCCTTCCTATTGTCTATACACAAGCTTCTTACAATCACTTGCACTTAGCTCTACAAGTCCTTAACACATAGCATGCACAAAACATCCAAAACTATTCTCACTTGGTGCATTGGCCTCTTCCTACATCGCCCAGATATCTATTTATACATTAAAAAATGGGCCTAAACATGGGTAAACCCATGGACTGACATCCCATACCCATTACATAAACCCTAATCCCAAAACTACCCTAAAAAGGGGCCGAGATCCATCCTTTCAAAGTCCCAAAATAGGTCAAACATGACCAAGGATCTCCAAAACTTGGTCAAGGGCCAACAAGCCCCCAACACTCACCTGTGACTCGTCCCGAGTCACTCTGGTCAGGGTAACTCTACCTCAAAAACCTCAATCTTGGCTTGAGTTGCTTGAACCTGTTGTTACACCAAAGCCTCCTACTCGACGAACTCTTGAATAACTGCCTCGCTCACAGGTCCTTCTAATCATTGTTCTATCGAAGTGACTACTCGTTCCAGCTCTACTCCTCGGCCTTCAATCTCCTAAAAAGGTAGGCAAGTTGCATCCTAGAATGGTTGGAGGTTTTGAGTCTCTTCCATGACTTTTCTTTATATGGCATGGACCTGTTGTTGAGTCATACATTGTTCTTGGGATATTTTCATTCGTTCATCTGCTAACAAGGGACTTAACTGTTCTTGTACTGTTGTTCCTTGCTTCTTTTCTTCCTGGAGCTGGGACTCCAGTGTTTTCAGTTCAGGGTCCTCGATAAGGCACTCATAAGTTTGTGCACTGTGACTGCTTAGTTGTTTACATTCCAGGGCTAATGCTTTGATCTTTTCAACTGTGCTTCGGGTAGTTTCTTCTCTTTGGTCTCGCACTTCCTACGGAGTGCTTGGCACTGTTTGTATCTCCTTTTCTATTATTCTTTGTTGAAGCTTTTGAATGGCTTCCGCAAGCTTCGCCACTTGACTCCTCATTGGGTCTTCCTCCATTTTCTCTAAGCCTCTCACAGAGTGAAGTGCTCTGCGGACTGCTTATTTAACTCCAACCTGCTCTGTGAACAGTTGTTCTTTCTCCTATTGGATCTATGCTCTATCCTCTTCAAACTTGATTTGGAGGTCGTCCTTCTCTTGTTGAGAAACCTGACGTTTCTCTAGGATTTCCTCTTGTGCTTGCTTCAGGGCCACTGTGGCATTTTATTTTTCTTCCTGCACTTGATGAAGGTGAGCTTTGGTCGCATCAGCTATTCTGCGGAGTTGGTCAGGCTCATCTCCCAACTCTGGTTCTTCTAGTAATGGGGGCACAATGGACACTACATTGCTGGAGTGAAGGGATTGTTGTACTCCTCTCAGCTCTGCTTCAATCCTTCCATACATGGTTTCTTGTTTGGCTTCAGTTCTATCCAAAATATTTTCTAAGGTATCTGATATAGCTGCGATAATGAAGTAAAAGTCATCGACCGTGAGTACAGTCTGGAACTTTGACTTACTCACCTTGGACTTCTTCCGCGATGTATGTTTCGTTAGGGAAACCTTTCTTTTCTTGGATGTCTCTACCTCTCCAAGGGGGTTCCTAGGCAGTGTTACTTTGCCTTGCTTCAGCTTGTCTTCTTCCCCTTCTTTATCTTCTTCTTCCACTTTGTCGTCTCCTCTTCCGCTAGGTGAATCTAATGCAGTCTCTTCTGATGTGTTGTGTATTTTTTGTACATCTTCCTTCTTTTTCTTCATGCTACTGCTGGGTGCATCATACTCTTTGTGAGTAACCACCAGAATTACAATGAGGTTGGGATCAAATAGTGCTTCCTGATCGACTCGTATAAGGAACTCTGCGGGCCATTCCTTAGTGATTTCTTTCAAGTCCTCCTCTGTGAGCTTGTAGTAGGACTGAAGCTCTTCTTTAATTTTGTCTATGCACACAGTAATATAAATAAAATTCCTATCTGCGAGGAACTTCATAAGGGGCCTGAACTTGTCCAGGGTATTCAACATCCTACAAGGTAAAGAATTAATAGCCCTCTTCAGTTGCAGGTACTAGGTATGGAATACTGCGCTCGACTGCCATTTTTTCCCCACATCGCTCGAATACTAGAGCATGGTGAACATCATAGCTAGTGGCTCGAACGAATCAATGTCAGGGAAGGTCACACCTTTCGGCATCTCCCAAGCAGTGAATGTGATGAGTATCAGTAGCCATCTAAAATGGAACTCACAGTCGTGATCCTGAGAATCACAACAATCCAGTTCTAACTGATTGACTAGGTAACTGGCCAAGTTCATCTGTATTCCTTCCATGCATTTTACTGCGAGGTCAATGACAAACCCTACGACCTATGTGGGTCTATTCTTTTGGACTAGCTTACTAGAAATCAACTGGAAAGCAAGGTGCACTGCGTCATTCTGAATGGAGGCTACCTTGTAGCCTCGTGTCCCTTTCTCTACATCATCGTAGGTTTCTTTGATCTTTTGTGCCAAGGCGTAGTCTACAGCCTTCCCTGGATAAAAGTCTTGTGGGTCTATTCCCTAAATGCTCAATCTGGTGATCCTATGGATCAACGCCGGATCGACGGTGATGTGTATGTCTAATCATAGATACCTGTCATGGAATCATGACAGTAGGATATTAACGCACGCATTAACATCCTGGTTCCTTCCAAAATGTGGTATCTTCATCATGTTCAAGACAGTGTACCTCACGATGTACATAGTCCATGGCTGGGGGATGATCTTCGACTTCTTCCCCTTGGTCTTGGTCAAATATTTTTGATTTGCGAGAATTCCATATCTCTTGCAGTCTCCTAGGTTATAGTCACTGATCTTCAAGGTTGGAATCCTCTCCAACTACGGTCTGACTGCTTGTATTCCCTTCGGGAGTGTTGACGGGAGAAACAGTCCGTCCGTCAACTG
>JZKD02S2398933.1:206744-219314 GCA_000966675.3 Picea glauca
AAAGAGAGAATTGATCTGAGCTAAGTAATCTAAACTAACTAAACTAGAAACTAATAAAACAAACTAAAATCAACTAAAACAAACTAACTAATTAATAAAAGAAATTAAACTAATTAACTAAAAACAAGCAAACTAATATTACACTAATCTAATTAAAACAAACTACTAAATAAACTAGAACTAAATACAACTATTCTAACTATTATATACAATCTATAATAACTCAAATCAACTATCTAATTATCAGATGTAATATTACTTATTCACAAATGTACACTATGAACAACCTACAGATTTATTTAAAACCTGCAAAACTGATATGTTTTCTACCCTAAGACAGCCAAGAATCTTTTTGATTTTATATATTTTATGAAAAAGAAATAAACATTACTGAAATTAAACAACCTAATATATTTTATTGAAATTAAACAATCTAATATAAATCTAATTAAAATTATATCTAAATTAAACTACTTAATGAAAATAGTAAACAAAAAACTAATTGACCTGGAAACGCTCCAAGTTTGCCCTGTGTGTGATAACTTCTAAGCTGGTCGGAGGAAGAAATTCGCACCGGTTAACCCCAAATCTTCTCGTAAACGATTTTCTATGCTGCTTCTTGAAGTGTTTTATAGGACAAACAAGACATAAAATAAAATCATCACAATCTTATGATTATAAATTCCTACAATAAGGGGAACCTGTTATGCAAGAAACTTATATATAACAATTCAATCTATGAAGAAGATAAACCTGTCGTTCACAAACTGAATTAACAATTGTTATGTCTTTTATCTATTTGGAAGAGAAAAGATATGGAGAACGGTGATCAAAATTATATCATTTGCATTTGATTTAGATAGCTAAAGTAGTCATAAATCATACACAAAATTGATATACAAGACATGAAACAAAATGTTGATATATTGAAAAGCTAAAGCTGTGACAAAACATCAATTCTGCTCCTGTCTGCATTAGAGTTCCATATCCTTGTTCTCCCACGAATGAGGATGAACATAATTACAAAAATCATAAGTTTATATAAGTTTCACCACACGGTAAAACATCCCTGTGGATAATCATCAAACAGTTTTACATAATCTGGGAAAAACTCCCAAAATCTACTAAACTAAGCAATTTAAAATGTAAGTGAAATCCTTGAGATATCCTCCAACTTCTCATCAACTCATTTGCAATTCGAATTTACCTACAATAGGACACTAATATCAAATTAGAAGGATATTTCAGTAACAAAATACAAAAAAAAAATGACCTTATAGACTTAGCTACAGAATCATCTGATTATGTAGCTAGTCTTAAAATACCACACAGGACCAGATAGCAATCAAATAAAATCAAATCCAATCATCTTTTTAATAATCCTCAAAACGAATTACTAATAATTCAAGTGAAATTATCATTTAGATCAAATCATCACAAAATAAATGCAATTGAAACAGAGTATAGAATGCTCTGTTTTTAGTTACCATAAAACATGGTCAAACTTTGACAAGCCTGTTTCGAATTAAACGAAATTAAACAATGAATCAAATCGAATGAGATACAATATAATCGTAATCAAAACAATCATAATCGAACATAATAATAACCATATCAAATAAGATTTTCCACAACATAACTATAATCGATATCATTGAACACAAAATATATGTTACAGTTGTAGCAATATACATAGATTTCATGTCGTTTCAATCAACAGGTTGTAGAGATTAAGCACAAGATTCATTCTGTTTCGATCAAATACGGGAAGGCTGTTACGATATACATCAAAACGAAACATGCATAACAATATCGACCAAAAATCATCGTCGATTTCAATTGTTGGGTGTAACACAGTCAAAATCGAACAACATTGATAACCATAACCTGGGCAACAATCAAATAAAATCGGGTCTGAGCTAATTATAGTACAATTCATCATCCTAGGCATGATCATTTTGTTTTACAAATCCATTCGTAACAGAAAATACATTGTCATTCCAACTCACAAAAGAACAGGGTCGACTGGCCTCAACGAATTGACTGGCTGGAAGTTGGATGATTGTTACGATTTGTATCAATTCTTGATATAAAACAAAACCTTTTCTTAGAGAAAATCCAAACCGTATCCAGGCTGTTCAAAGTGATATGTAAATCAAAATGTAACAGATAACGGTGTGTCTCATAACCAATTCAGATCACAACATAAATCGTGTCTCAAGGTTTGAAATGAAAAACAGCTTGTCTATAATAAATACAACAGAACATTCAATCGCAACTAATTTAACACAATCAAATCCATTGTTATGATTAATAGAATCAAGACCAAATCCAATAACAAAATTCAATTTACCAAAACAAGTTATATGCAGCGATGCATGTTTATGTAACAGAGCAGGTCGATGATGTACACAGAGTTTATGAATGTGCCATATAAATGGGTGAAAGTTATACCAGCGAGGTTGTTGAGGCTATTGCAATTCCGAATTGACAATTGTCGTGGCTGACTCGACATTCTTGAACAAAATTGAACCCGTTGTTCGCTGCTTCTTGTCAGTGGGTTGCACCTTCGCATTACGACCAATGAGCTTTGCCACTTGATCTTCCAAAGCATGGATTCTGGATTGCAAAATTGGCACATCTAGGTAGTATCTCTCCAACCATAAACCACATTGATCGCATGGGGGAACAGCTGGTTGAGCAGATGGGGGTTTTGATGAGTCACCGAGGGCTCCACGAGGTAGTTCAATGCCAGGAAAGTTAGGATCATCTCGCAAACAGGGTGTTAAATTCTTGACAAATCCATATGCAGGTTTGTCACATAGACCCTCTAAGTAAGGATACTCATTTGCGAGAAAATGTTCAATCTCCAAATCGGAATCTTCGCTAACCATGATAGGCTCAGAGTTGGCAGGGGTTTTAGGTTTATTTCTCACCATGCGAGAGATTAACCGAGCGTTTTTCTTGCCTTTAGAATCAGCATTAGTTTTATCTTTAGGTTTTCTAGTTGCGGGTTCAACAATTTCGACCTGTTTGGTCACAGCCATGGGCAAGTTCGTAGGTGGGTCGGGTAGAGGTTTGGGTAGAAAAACACTGTAAGGCACAGGGGGAATAGGCTGGGTTTCATTCACCATAGGTTTATCAACCTGTGGAGGGTTTGATTCTTGAAATCCATTACAACCGAGAAAATCATTCCAACAGTCACGACGTAACCCCAACTCATAAACCACAATCATTTTAATCAACCCGACATGGAAGAGGTTGGTATCGGCCTGGTTGTGTTTGTACCTTTTAGCCATCTTAAACAGACTTCTATGCAGGTAGTGGGGCATACTAAGTTCGAAACCCATAAAAACCATCAATAGACGAAGGTGAAACAAGAAAACGAACCCGTACCTTCCCTCGCAAGTAATGAATTTCTTAATTATCATTAGGAGATCATGCCAGCGTGGTTTTAACATTTTTGCAGGCAAACCTTTGTCACAGGAGTTCACCATTCGAGATTGGAATAACAATGTCCACGGGACATCATCCACCTTGCAACTCTTCGACCACTTCTGTCTAGTAACAGGCAGACTGGTTGCCGAGCCAAGAAACGGTTCATTAATCTCAAGTTGCACATCTCCAACTTTGACTCGGCAGCCATCGAATGATAACACAAATTGCCGAGCCACGCTAGGGTTATAACCATCGAATTTCCTTATGAACGGGAGCCATCCAAATTCTTCCAGGTTGCTATAAGTGCCATTGAACATCAGCAATGCTTGGTAACCGTTGGGCTCGAACCTGACGACTGGAGCCATGGCTTCTGTGCATAGTAGGGTTTGAATCTAAAAATACAATACACAGAGTCGAAAATCGTTATGGCTAACAGCTGCAGCGCTCAAAGAGGAATGGATTAATTGTATGTGTGCGAAGGTGGTGGGATTACCACCGCCATGCAGGATAATAATGGCACAGTACAGTGTTGTTCCATCCACATAAAATCGTTTAAACCATATGAATCGGCCAACCGGATAGTTTGGGCGGTGGTCAATGTATCAACTCGCCATAGTATTGTTTGAAACCAGGAACATAGAATCAAACCTATAATTAACATGCGCCATATCATATGTTATATCAATGGATAACTTAAAACCATTCAATCAAAACCCAAAGTTAACCAACGCACCATCGTATTAATCATTAAATCAAAAACAAACGTTTAATCCAATGTTAATCCAATCGTGCCATTGCATAAATTCAAACTATCAAACCAAAAGTTTACCCGATCGGGGTTTCATAACTTCAAACCTTTGCCTTGCAAACTGAAATCGAAACTCATATATTGATCATGCGCTCATATCATAGTAATCAAAGTCTTATAAATCATTATGACAAAATATCTCATAAAATTGATAAGTCAAGAGCTCAAAACAATAAGGATCATATCATATATAAAACCAAAATCAATCATGACCCTTATAGAATCAAATGTAACCAATAAATTTGCATGCTCAATGGCTTATTAATCAAGTAAATCCAAATGCGCAATCAAAGTAAGAGTAGGCCAAGGGACATAGTTTGAAAGAACCCTTTGCAGTCATATGATAAACTAATGGTAAAGTGCCCTTCAAAATATTAATAAAAGACAAAGACAGTCCAAACAATGATGGAGGGGTTTTCACACTTTCAGTTGTGAAAACTGAATCGAAACCAAATTGCAATTGTCGCAAAACATGAAACAAATGTTTAGTTGCAAAATGCAATGATGACTTGTCGTTTAGAAGACAATTAGGTGTAGGCAGTTTTTTTTTTTAGGGCAAATAAAAAAATGAATTGGCTGCCAACAATGGCGACATGCAGGGAGAAGCAGTTATCTCTGTCAAAAGAAATGAATTCAGATTAGGCCAGTAAAGAAAAATTCAACTTAAAACAACAACCATAAAATCGTACTAACATCATCATCAACTATTTTTTTCAGCGATGTTTCAAAAGATCTAAACCAATAACAGTCTCAAGATCGGCAAGTCTTGATTTTTATGATAAAATCTTCAATACTGTTGGCATGGCCACTGCTGCCAGCAGGCGTCCATAGCCTCGACAGGGTTTCCATTTAACCCACTCGGACGTCTGTATCCTGTCAAGAACTTCCAGATCAGAGTAAAGGACTTTTTACAGAGGTTTCTTATATTTTTTCACAGATTTTCATGTACCCGACATTGCTTCGCTGCCAGCGGGCCCGTTCAGTACCCTGACCAAGTTGTCTTCGCGCCATGCTTTCATTAACCCGCTGCCAGCGGACCTGTTCAGTATCCCGGCGGGTCTACAAACACTTCCCACAGCTCTTATTAACATTTTTATTTTGTTTTTCTTTTATGGATATATAGCTGAGCGGGGTGACGCTGAAAATTCTTGATATTTTAGCATATTTTCATACCTCATCAGAATATTTTCATATTGTCCTTTGTTCAGCTCCATAAATGTTTTATATCTAAAACAACTTACTATGACAGGGAGACATCCTTTTGAGTCATTCCTCTATGGAAAAGGGACAGCGTAAAAAGATTAAAGATGATCATGACAAACTTCACTCAAAGATTGAAATCAGAAAACTTCTTTCAAACAACAAGATTTTTTAACATGAATATCAATATCAGAAATATACATCACTGATGTTCGTACAACTTTTCAGAAGTTATTTCAGTGAAGAAATGTTCTGCGGTCTTTGTCTGGATAGCTCAGTACACCAACATGCAAATGTTTGAAAAAACAACACAAAACTGATCAATCCAAATCAAAACCAAAAACAAAAATAAAGGAAAAAATCAAAACAAAAGGAAATATTTACATAATATACAAGGGTAGTAATCATGCGAAGTATCTTTTCAGGGCTTGGCCATTCACCGGATAGGTATCAAGCTTCCCTTCAATATTCTGTAAACGAAAGGAACTAGGACCCAACTTTTCAGCAATCAAAAATGGCCCAAGCCACAAATTTTGAAACTTGGTGTGCTCACCCTTTCCTTCGTGTGGTTTGTCCCACTTTAAGATGAGATCGCCTACTTCAAAATTCCTATCAGAAGCATAACTAGAATCGAACCAGCTTTTAATTAGTTGTTGATGTTGGTCTAACTTACATTTATCTTGGGTTCTTACTTCTTCTAACTTCATCAAAGCGTTAATACGTCTTTCTAAGGGGGGACAATCTTCTTCTTGAACTTTTTTTGATAATTGAAGCAAAGGAAGAAGGATGTGAGGTGGCAGAATGGCTTCTCTTCCATAAACAAGGAAAAAGGGAGAGTTACCTATAGCAGCTTTGGGTGTTACCCTATCAGTCCACAATGCATTAAGCAGTGCATTGTGCCAGTTCTTGTGATTTTCAACCACAGTTCTTTTGATAATCTTGATCAAGTTCTTGTTTGTCAATTCTGCTAAGCCATTTCCCTGGGGGTAGTAACTAGCAAAATACTTAAGATTTATTCCTTTCTCTAAGTTGAACTCACTCATCTCAATAGAGGAAAAGTATGAAGCGTTATCAAAGACTAGGCAGTCAGGGGTACCGAAACGAGTGATGATATTCGAATTCAGAAAGGCAATCACCTGACTTGTATTAACAGTTTTTAGCGCGGCGGCTTCAGACCATCGAGTAAAGTAATCAGTGGCTGTCACAATATAATTGTGTTTTTGTGAGGATGGAGGGTTAATAGGACCAATGATATCAAGGCCCCATTGCTGGAAAGGAGAATCGACTGTAACGGGTTGCAAGGGGAAGGCTGGTTTTTGTAACCACCCTGATGCTTTCTGGCAAATAATACATTTACGACACAAGGCATGGGCGTCTCTAAAAAGTGTAGGCCAGTAGTAACTGACTCTTAAGACTTTATGAGCAGTGGTGTCGCCACCAAAGTGACCACCAACTTCTCCTGCATGCAACTCAAGCAAGACTCTTTCTGCTTCGTCTTTTTCAAGACAACGCATCAGTACGCCGTCAAAATTCTGACGAAATAGTATACCGTTAACTAGATGAAAGGAGGGGGACTTTAGTCTCAAAGCTCTTCTCTTGGCGGGGTCGAGGTGACGGGGTGTTGATCCATGTTCGAGACAGTGTCTAATATCGTCATACCAAGGACTTACGAGGCTTTGTGTGCAACAAATCAAATTATGATCGTGTTGTTCTAGGTCTGACGTATCACTATCTTCTTGTTGTTTGGTTTTTGAATCAACAACCAACTTACACAACCCTTGGCCTCTCACGATCTGTGCCGGGGTGATCTCTAAGTCATACTCCTACAAGGAGGTGACCCAGTTGGCTCTTTTCTCTCCTAACTCCTTTTGCACTAACAAGTTCCTTACGGTAGGGTAGGGGACAATGATCTTCGTCCTCGACTTCAAAAGATATGACCGGAAATGCTTGACTGCCTTAAAGACAACGTAGGCTTGTTGATCGACCGCTGGGTAGTTAAGTTCAGCACCTTTGAAAGCAGAGCTCATAAAGGCGATGGGTACTTCGTTGTTCTCATAATTCTTCTAAGTTAGTCGTGGCATAGGAACGATCAGAGGCAAAAGTATAAAGTGTAAAGTCTTGAGAGAAATCAGGGCTCATGAGAGACGGAGCGTCAATTATGGCCTTCTTTATGTCGTTGAAATCTTGGTTTTCAGTAGGTCCCCAGTGATATTGGGTGTCCTTTTTAATCAAGTTCTGGAGAGGTCTGACCATTTCGGAGAAACTGGGGACGAATCTTCTCACGAAATTGATCTGGCCTAGGAAGGACTGCATGGATTTTTTGGAGGTAGGTGGGGGAAGTTTAGCGATGACTTGGGTCCTCTCAGGATCAATAATCATTCCATCACTAGACACAATGAATCCTAGTAATTTACCCTGTTCTACTGCAAATATGGACTTCTTGGGATTCAAAGAGATGTTGTATTTACGACATCGTAGAAAAACGGCTCGTAAGTGAGCTAGATGATCGTGTTTGTTTTTAGAGTAAACCGTTACATCATCTAAGTAAACTACTGTGGAGTGATTGATTAAGCCTCTAAAAGCAATGTCCATTGCTCTCTGAAAGGTAGCGCCGCCATTAATCAATCCAAAGGGCATTTTGCGATAAGCATAAGTGCCCCACGGGGTACGGAAGGTAGTTTTCAGTTGGTCCGACGGAGACATCAAGACTTGGTTATATCCAGAAAAACCATCCAGTAAGGACAGCCTCTCGAAACTAGATACTTGTTGCAAGATCTGTTCCATGGGAGGGACAGGATAATTATCTTTGTCAGACACTTTGTTGAGGTTCCGAAAATCGACACAAAGTCGAATTTCCCTGTTTTTCTTCTGCACTGGGACGAGGTTGGACACCCATTGAGTGTGTCTAACAGGAAAAATTATTTTAGCACTAAGGAGTTTATTTAATTCTTTTTGTACGGTCGGTTCTAATTTAGGATGCATTTTCCTCAGTTTCTGTTGGAAGGGCAAGGTTTGGGGCTTCATCGGGATGACATGTTGTATAATATTAGGATCGAACGTTTTAAGATCATCGTAATTACAAGCAAAGACATCCTTGAATTCTTTAAATAATTTGACAAAAGAAGCTTTTTCTTGTTTACTACATCCCAGGCCTAAATTGATACACTGAGGATTTTCACTAGTTCCTAGATTAACTTTTTCATAAGAAAATGAGGAACTGTTTGTTTTGCAATTGACTTTTTTTTAAATTTATCTTCAAAATCATAAAACTTTTCTAGTCTAACAACAGATTTGGGTATGAAATTTACAATGTCCGATAGAGCTTCAAGAGATTTCAGATTAGGTATTACCATAAAGTCATGCAAATTGTCGTCATGTGTTTGTTCATCTATCACTGCACCCTGGAAGGTTTCTTCCATGTGCAGAAAGTTAATGATCTGCTGATCATCATCAAATACTCTCTAGTTTTTGATATTGTCAGGAACTGATGGTCAAAAAAATATCTCCACGGAGAATGCGTTCGGGGATAAGCCTTCTGCAGGAAGAAGTTTAGAGGCAACATTAGCTAGTAAATCTGCTTCAGCATTATTTAACCTAGGAATGGAATTTATATTAAAAGGAGAAAATTTGTTCATTAAACTCCATACCTCAGACTGGTAACATTTGAGATGAGGGGAAAGACAATGTATAGAATCTCTCACCTGCCTAACCACTATCTCAGAGTCACCGAATACAACTAGATTTTGAATGTGCATGTCTAAGGCTTTTTTGAGACCTTGTAATAAAGCCTCATATTCTGCAGTATTGTTAGTGCACTCAAATTCTAGTCTACAAGCCAATAATGTTTTGTTACCTACCGGATCAATCATGATGCAGCCTGCACCAGCTCCTTCTTTAGACTTGGAACCATCGAAATATAAAGACCAAATTTGATTTGCATCAGGTTCATGGGATTGTTGCATAGAAGCTGTTGGTTGCACATATGCTATGATCTCGGACTGTTGTTCTGGATTTTTGATAGGTGAAACTTCAGCCATGAAATTTCTGAAGAAGGTGTCCATCCCTTGGACTTCAGGTGAATCAGTCGGAGGTGTGTATGGCTCATTGGGGTCATTCAATTCTGTTACCATGAACTTAAGGTAACGCTCATGGTTCACCCTGATCTTGTTGGGCTTACCGTTCTCTGGAAGCCATAAGTGAGACCAGTCCGTTGCAAAGTAACCATGTAGCTGCTCCAACCAGTCCCTGCTCAAAAACACGCCATATACTTCTGGAATATCCACCACAATTATATCAATAAACTGATGAACCTTTGGGTTAGACGATAATCTAATCAATACATTTTTCAATTCGCCTATGACTTTGACATCTGTTCGATCAAGTTGTATTATTTTCAAAGAAGATGGTTCTACTTTGGCATTGATCTTTTGGCAGACTGACCAAGGCATCACATTTGATGATGCTCCCGAGTCAACCATACAATTATGCACATTTCTGTTGAAGATTTTGAAAGTTAAGAGAAAAGGAGGTACATTCTTGCGAGTACTTAGAGTTGTATCTTGTGGTTTTTTACTCGCATTCTCTACGACTACTTTATCTGAATTATTTACACTATTTACATTATTTACATTGTTTATAGGTGTTACAGGAAGGCTTCCTTTGTCTTGAGAACCAGGATTATCTTTTGTCGAAGTCTTCTGAGGAACTTTGTTTTGTCCAACCTTGTTACCATTTGAATTACCATTCTTGCTATTGTCTAAAATATTTTGCAACATCTTCTGTAACAAAAATGGAAACTTCAGCAACTCATAAATGGAAATGTTAGCCCTTAATTTTTTAAGATATTCAACAACATCATAATCTAATTTAGGACTGACATTACTCTGTTTAGTTTCTACTGATTTAGATGGTTTAGGAGGTAAAGTTGTAGTGTTCTCGGCAGGAGGTTTGTTTGTTGTCTTACTCCTAGTGTTGTAAGGGTGAACAGTCTCGAAGTTAGCTTGGAAGATGTTGTTCGAGAAGTGTCCAAAGATGTTTGGAGAAGACTCTTCTTCTTGGGTTGTTTCCTGCTCAACTTCCTCTTGAGGGATCTCAGGAGGTATCAAGTCATCTTGGGCTCCTAGAATTGATTGGAGAGCGTATTGCAAACTTTCTAGGTTCATGCCTTCAGGGTTCGGATTAGGCCGGTTGGTTTGAAAAGGCTTTCGGAAAGGAGTTTTGTAGGGTCCTTTACTCTAAGAAGCTTCTTCTGTTGACCTTTTTAAATATATAACTTGATTAGACAATTTTTGTACAACTTTAGTTAAATTTTCCAAATCAGAGTTTTCGGGTTGTGTTTTGTTTTGTGTGGGTCTGGGAAGAATTCCAATCTTCTTTTTGGAAGAAGAAACAGTCTCAGTTTCATTGCTAGAAGAGTCCTTGAGACTAAGTATATCTTTTTCAATTTGAGTAGTTTCTTCAAAGGCTTCTAACAACGTGGCCTTTCTAGATCTTTTAACCCAAATAGCTATACTTTGATGTAGAGCTTTAGTGTAGTAAGCTATTATAAGACTTTCCGCAGGCATAGAGTCTGTAGGGATTCTATTTTTAAGGGTCAAAAATCTTTGATTAAAATCTTTAACTTTTTCTTTTGAATTCATTTTTAAATTCGAAAGGTCCATGACTAAGACTTCCGGAGGTTTTCCATCTCCGAACTTTTCCAAAAAAATTGACTCAAACTTTTCCCAAGATACTATGGTATGAGGTTGTTGGGCAAAATACCAAGTGGATGCATTACCCTCAAAGGTGTAAGGGAACAACCTATAGACAACATCTTCATGTTCAACATTACGGAGTCTGATGGCTAACATAAATTTCTTAATATGGTCTTCTGCTATCTGTTTAGAATCGGGATCAAACTTAGGAAGCCACTTCTCCAGATGTTTAGGTAAAGGGTTCTGGGCTCCAGGTACAACTACAACATCCTGGTCCAACCAGGGTCTAGCAGGGTTGTTCTGATTTTCCATTGGGGTAGTGGGTGTAGGAGGACATGAAGGTGGATTGCCTTCGTCAGAAGAGGAATCTGCCCGTGAAGAGGAAGGAGATGAGCGAGGAGGTGAAGGAGGAGGTGAAGGAGGTATCCCAGATCCTCCTACAATAGGATTTGTGCTCGGATCCGTAGGATTCACAGTGAGGTCTATATCGCCTAACTATTCTCTGATATCAGAGAAGTCTAAAAGGTTGGCCCCACGAGCGGTTTGGTTGCCTAAGACGGGCTAAGGCACTATGTGTTTTGATAAGAGACTGACGGATAATCTCATGGGTGCTACCACCTGTAGGATTAGGGGTTGTTGGCTCAATTGTGGTCTGTTGATCTTCGGTTGAAGTAGTTGTTGTTTGAGGGGGGATATTATCTTGTGAACGGCTTCTAGTCACTATAGGTGTGCGATTAGGTGGGGGATGAGTCTTGCGACCACCTCGTGCCATTAATTAAGTTTAGGCCCTCCTTCTAGCGCCATTTTTTGACGGGAGAAACAGTTCGTCCATCAACTGGGAGAGTGGAACCGGTATGGGGTTGTCTAAATAACCCAAGCCGTTTGGAATGGACCACCCTGACGAGTTTAACGGCTCTGTTGGTCGCTCTAAGGTCTCCTAAGAAAACCAAAGAGAGAATTGATATGAGCTAAGTAATCTAAACTAACGAAACTAGAAACTAATAAAACAAACTAAAATCAACTAAAACAAACTAACTAACTAAATAAAAGAAATTAAACTAATTAACTAAAAACAAACAAACTAATATTACACTAATCTAATTAAAACAAACTACTAAATAAACTAGAACTAAATACAACTATTCTAACTATTATATACAATCTATAATAACTCAAATCAACTATCTAATTATCAGATGTAATATTACTTATTCACAAATGTACACTATGAAAAACCTACAGATTTATTTAAAACCTGCAAAACTGATATGTTTTCTACCCTATGACAGCCAAGAATCTTTTTGATTTTTTATATATTATGAAAAAGAAATAAACATTACTGAAATTAAACAACCTAATATATTTTACTGAAATTAAACAATCTAATATAAATCTAATTAAAATTATATCTAAATTAAACTACTTAATGAA
>JZKD02S2398933.1:222737-240124 GCA_000966675.3 Picea glauca
AAACAGAATTCTATGCAGGTAGTGGGGCATACTAAGTTCGAAACCCATAAAAACCATCAATGGACCAAGGTGAAACAAGAAAACGAACTTGTACCTACCCTCACAATTAATGAATTGCTTAATTATCATTAGGAGATCATGCCAGCGTGGTTTTAACATTTTTGCAGGAAAACCTTTGTCACAGGAGTTCACCATTCGAGATTGGAATAACAATGTCCACAGGACATCATCCACCTTGCAACTCTTCGACCACTTCTGTCCAGTAACAGGCAGACTGGTTGCTGAGCCAAGACACTGTTCATTAATCTCAAGTTGCACATCTCCAACTTTGGCTCGGCAGCCATCTAATGATAACGCAAATTGTCGAGCCACGCTAGAGTTATAACCATCGAATTTCCTTATGAACGGTAGCCATCTGAATTCCTCCAGGTCACTATAAGTGCCATCGAACATCAGCAATGCTTGGTAACCGTTGGGCTCGACCCTGACGACTAGAGCCATGGCTTATGTGCATAGTAGGGTTTGAATCTAAAAATACAATACACAGAGTCGAAAATCATTACGGCTAACAGCTGCAGCGCTCAAAGAGGAATGGATTAATTGTATGCGTGCGAATGTGGTGGGATTACCACCTCCATGCAGGATAATAATGGCACAGTACAGTGCTGTTCCATCCACATAAAATCGTTTAAACCATATGAATCGACCAACCGGATAGTTTGGGCAGTGGTCAATGTATCAACTCGCCATAGTATTGTTTGAAACCAGGAACATAGAATCAAACCTACAATTAACACGCGCCATATCATATGTTATATCAATGGATAACTTAAAACCATTCAATCAAAACCCAAAGTTAACCAACGCACCATCGTATTAATCATTAAATCAAAAACAAACGTTTAATCCAATGTTAATCCAATCGTGCCATTGCATAAATTCAGACTATCAAACCAAAAGTTTACCCCATCGGGGTTTCATAACTTCAAACCTTTGCCTTGCAAACTGAAATCGAAACTCATATATTGATCATGCGCTCATAGCATAGTAATCAAAGTCTTATAAATCATTATGACAAAATATCTCATAAAATTGATAAGTCAAGAGCTCAAAACAATAAGGATCATATCATATATAAAACCAAAATCAATCATGACCCTTATAGAATCAAATGTAACCAATAAATTAGCATGATCAATGGCTTATAAATCAAGTAAATCCAAATGTGCAATCAAAGTAAGAGTAGGCCAAGGGACATAGTTTGAAAGAACCCTTTGCAGTCATATGATAAACTAATGGTAAAGTGCCCTTCAGAAAATTAATAAAAGACAACGACAGTCCAAACAATGATGGAGGGGTTTTCACACTTTCAGTTGTGAAAACTGAATCGAAACCAAATTGCAATTGTCTCAAAACATGAAACAAATGTTTAGTTGCAAAATGCGACGATGACTTGTCGTTTAGAAGACAATTAGGTTTAGGCAGTGTTTTTTTTTAGGGCAAATAAAAAAATGAATTGGCTGCCAACAGGGAGGTACGTAGTGATGACTATATATTCGAAGTCCCTCGGGACACTATCACGACTCACCACACCAGCCAGGTGTGGGATGTAGTCGGGTAGGATGGATGGAATTATCTTCGCATTCACCAAGTCATCACGATCCTTAGTTCTTTTCTCGGTCGCAGCTCAGGATGGTCCAGCTCCATGTGCAGTCGATAGGGAGGCTTGCACTCCTCACGTGGATGAGGCTTGGATGCCTGCAGACATCACCTTCTCGGCCATGAGGTCTATTAGAATCTCTTCGACATATTTTTCTGCTACACTAATTGTGTCTGACATGCACACTCAAGATTTGATATCTCAGATCGGTGAACAATACTCAATGTAACAGATTGGATGGCAAGGTCTCAATGATCACTGCGTCAAATAAACTAGTTCTTTATGGGCTTGGATAATCATAATTGGAAAAAGTGTTCTCTGTGCAATGCTCGACAGGATAAATATATATTTTCGTAATGGTTTCTTTCAACGGCTCTCAAAGCCTTATTCAATGCAATTCCATCCATTATGGCACGGTCCCAACGGTCCAATGACAAACTTTCGGGCCATAACTGCTTTCCTAACCATTCAAGAGTGTCGATTGAATGGTCGTATTGCCTCCAACAGTCATATTTCTTTGTCATGGCGAAGTTCCAATCTGTGTTGTATTGATATTCTGTCGAAGTTTGAGTTCTGAAAACTTTTCTTCTGCGAAGTATTCTGTGGAACTTATTGCAATTTTTCTAACTTTGCCCTCTTCTTACTGAGATTTCTGGCCTTCTTTTCTGTTATCTGAATCATTGGTTTCCTCTTTCCATTATCGTTCTTATCTCCTCTTCGCATGATATCTTCTCACTGTGGAGGGTCTTTCATAGGGTTCAAGGGTAATACTTCTCTTTCTGGGGTAGGTTCTTTAATCTCTTGTGGAGACAGGTGTCTCTAGTATTCCTATGTCCTTTCAAATTTGACATCCATATCTTTGGTCTTTAGTAGCTTCGATTGGTTCTCTTGTTATTCTAGTAAGTGCACTATTCTCCTAGCCATGAAATATCTTAGTTCTTGTTTTTTCTGTTCTAGATCCTCCTCTTCTTGTTTCCTTCGTATCCGATCTTTCTCAATCTAGGTTTTTCCTAGCAAGATAGAAAATGGGGCGTTGTTCTCAACAAACTTAACGATCTCAAATTATTCTTCTGTCGAAGTGCCATGAGAACTCATAGATATCTGGGTAAGTCTTCCACATAGAGTTATCAACTTTCCTCTACATAATCCTATTCCTCTTAATGAAGGAACCATAGCAGGCTTTCCCAAAATTTCCCAAGTTCTTTTTGTCATGATATTCACCTCTGTTTCCTCATCCAAGACAAAGTCTAGGTCGAAGTATCTTATTCTTGTTTCTATGTACTCTTTCTCTATTAATACCTCTGATAAGTTGATATTTATCTGGTCATTCAAGGTTTCTTTCATCTGTAGTAATACCGTCTCTGATTCTTTCTAGGGTTCTATCATATCCTTAGTTTCTTGGCCTGTCTCATAGTTTTCCTGTTTCATATTCATCTTTTCAACTTTAGTAATCATTCTAGGACAATCCAAAACTTCATGGTCCATAGCTTTACAACAAAGACAACTAGGTATTCTATCAGGGCATTCCTTAACAAGATATATTGGTCTTTTGCAATTGTAACAAAGGGTTAATCCTCTCTTTCTCTTAAATGATTCCCAACCTTTCCTGTACTGAGCATTGGGATCACAGTAACTAACTTGCAAAAAATTATTTCTAGGATCCTACATCCATTTTTTAGTCCAAACATTCTTTCTATCCATAGGAATAACATATATTTCATTGCTTCTATCACATCTATTCGTATCAAATCTTCTTTCTTCTAACTGTTCCCTAGTTTTCAGACTAGGACAAAATTTATCAAACATACCTAGATTCGTTCTTTCGAAACAAACATTGTCACTTATATTACCTTTCTAAGAGAAAAAAGCTTCAACATCTTACCTCTTTTCTTCAGATCGGACTTCTCTTCTCAGCACATAGCTTCACAAGGCAATGCTATGCACTAAAGAAAATATCTACGCACAGAGCTTTCTTTTCTTCAGTTCCCAACAATCACAGTTTCAGGTCCCGGCAACAGAAGCATTTGTTGGCACAGGGGTAGACCCAGGTTTCAATGCTTCAGCAGTGCACCAATAAAACCCTAACTACCGGTGATTTCAACAACACCTGCAAAGCATATGAAGTCTCACCCGAGGTAGAGGCAGGGGTGGTTGCAGAACTCAAATTCCTGCAACCTAGTTGGGACACAGATATGTGATTATACTACTTAAAAAATAACTTAACAGTTAAAATTCATTGGTAATTAACCCTTATTCACATCGCATATCGAAACCTTTATTATATAACAACGTAGTATTCTACCAGATCTAACACATATAAGCACTTAGCACATGGAAAAAGATCAGATCTAGCATTTATTCACAACATTTAAGCACTAAGCTATCATACTAGATTCATCTAAATATTCATTACTGAACTTAAGCTTAAATTATATACACAAGACAATAACCAGAATGCACAAAGCAACCATAACACACGATATACGTGGTTCACCCCAGTGTGGGGCTACGTCCACCAACTCTTCTCTTGTTTATTATGTTCTCTCAATCTTCTACAAGAACAAAGCATCAAAACCCTACTCCGCATAGGAAAGGAGATATGCACGCACCTCGCCAAATCCTCCTTCCCTAAGCTAGGTTTAAGCACAAATCCTTCCTACTGTCTACACACAAGCTTCTTACAATCACTTACACTTAGCTCTACAAGTCCTTAACACATAGCATGCACAAAGAATCCACAACTATTTTCACTTATCACATTGGCCTCTTCCTACATCGCCTAGACATCTATTTATACATTACAAAATGGCCCCAAACATGGGTAAACCCATGGGTTGACATTCCATACCCATTACATAAACCCTAATCCCAAAACTTCCCTAAAAAGGGGCCGAGATCCCGCGATATTCACTTCAACTTGTGCTCCTCCTTCGACCAGCCTCTGAAAGTCCCAAAAGAGGTCAAACATGACCAAGGATCTCCAAAAATTGGTCAAGGGCCAACACTTATCCACCGATTGGTTACTCTTCTAGTCCCTATGGATAATTTCATTGATGCCTCCTGCATCTCACAGTTTCATCATTAAGTCTATGCTTATGGAGTCTTCCATATGTCTCATTCTCTTGTTCAAAGGAAGTCTATCAACCTGTGTTGGCCATTCCTTAGAACTCTTGACTTTGCATGTTGGCCATACCCTCAGTTTGTCTCATAATCACATGATACTATAGTCCTATCATGCACCCTAGTCCTACTTTCATCATTAGTAGGTAACCTTGAGCCCAGCAGTCAACATTTCATCATTGGTCGTTGACTAGGTGGTTTCCCTTGTGTTCGATGGCAAGACATCTATTCACACATTTGGATTCATGCAATGTCTTGGATTCCATTAGCCTTATTTGTGGTTTACTCACCTTTGTCGGCATTTTTCTTCATTGGATGTTATTCATGTATTGCCTACACTTGGTACACATGAAATACACACAAGGTCATTGGTTCATGAACATGGTCTTCATCCGATATCCTCCAAATCATGAAGCTCCTGCTTTATACCTCATGCTGAATGATGAGAGATTCCTTGATGATCTCCTTTCAGTGGGTCTCTTTCCATCGACTTTAGCTAATCTATTCTAGAAACGAGACCTAGAGTCTTATGAGTACCTTGAGGCCTGCAGTCATTAGTGGCAGTTTCTCTCGCTATCGAAAGTTGGGAATACATCAATGTATCTTGATCGATGGATTCTTTAGGTGTTTGACCCTGACTCTTTTATTCACACTTGTAAGAATGTACTCAGTGCCTTGATACCTACTTTCATTATCGATAGGTTGTCTTGCATTTGTTAACGGTATATCTCAATGACCGGTAATCAAATGATGTCTCATTGTGTTCGACCTCAACTCCTTTATTCACATGATGTAGACTTGCACCCTTAGCGGATTATCTAGAATACTTGAAGACATTAGTATGTGGGCGTAGCTTTCCTGATTTTTTGCTTCCTTTTCATTGGATCAGTACCTATATGACTTTAGTGATCATGGGAGATCAGATTGTACTCCATTGTATACAGATATCTTCAGATTGTTTTTTAGACTGGTTCTACTGGGCCTTGTTCGTGACTATGAAAACCTTTGGCACGTAACCGCATTACCAAGGATAATTGTTTGGTATATTTTCACATGGATCTGCAGTGTAATCCTATTGGCAGTCATGTATGCAAAGTCAGTAGAGAATGTAATGAGAAACTAGTCCTTCCATCTAGTTCCCCATCACTCCACTTATGGGTTGTTTATAATGTATTTCGGCCATCGTAGATGCTCCTCTGACCTCACAGATTAGGGGACATATGTTATAGAAATATTTGCCTCACCCTATGCAATCTTGCACAGAAGGCCTTTTTGCATTTCCCTATGTAGACTTATCATCCCTGTTTGTAAATTCCAGAGATAAAAGTACATATTTTTCCACATGTACGCACCTTTCCTACTATAAAACATGCGTATATGCAGGCTACACCACTATATCCCGTGTACATCGAGATTTGTGCCCCAAAATAAAAATTAATTTCATGTTTCCATGTCACGACAGGATATCTATGATCCTTGGCCTTCCATATACTGGAAGCATTCCAAATCGGTCCTTCAGTTCCATTTGAAGGCTATAAATGGGCCAATTACAAGCTATGGAAAAGAGGAGAAATAATTCAACTTTGAGAGAAAAGTTACTCTGGAGAAATTATTTACTTCATATCGAGTCTGCATCCCTTTGTCCTTTAACTCTGAACACAATGTTCAGCCACCAAGATATTCCCTTATTTGAGTGATAACTTCATTGTCTCTCTTCTATGATCTTTCCTTTGATGGAGGATTTAAGTGGTGGAGGCCCAGCTGGAAGGAAGTTAGTTTCTCGGTTTCGAACCATTCTGACACATAAGTTTGTAACATTTTCACTTCTGTTGATCATATATTAATAGAAATACTATTTTCTTGTCCAATTGATATGTTGCAAATATCTGAATTATTATTCCATGGGCATATTTTTCATGTTTATTAATGGATTATGCTATTGAATGTGCTAACATCATTTATTATCACCATATGCTTTCTTTGTTTGGTTGTTGAGGACTAGTTGTAGGTATATAGCTTTCAGTCAAGTGCTCAATGGTGGACTTCATCGAGCATTTGGACGAGGTAGGCCTTTTTTCTTGTCTTGCTAGCATATTTGTTTATATATCATACTTGAGAATAGAGTTGATTTATGCAGTCATTTATGTCTGTTGTGGTTTACCCTAGCCATAGAAATATTTTCCTCATAAAAATCATCTGCAATTGAAGTTGTTTCGTTGAGTTTCTCATGAGTGGAATTTTGATTTGAATCATTATCATCATCATCGAAAAGAGGGTTGTTCTGAAAAACGACTAGTTTAGAACACATCATCAAATGATGATTTTTGAGATCCATCAACTTATCATTTAAGAGTTGGGATTGAGCTTGAAGAAATCCAACTTTATCTTAAGTCACTTGCAAACAAGTTAGCAATGATTTAAGAGTATCTTTCCTAATGAGATCATGTTTTCCTTAGCGATGATTATAAGAGTATTTAGTAACTCTAATAACTCAATACCTCACTTCATTTGAAAAAATGAATGATGCCTCCATATGCAAGTTAGTCCAGATTACAATTGATTTGACAATAGAAAAGAGCCTCTTGCAACTTCATCTTGTATACTATTCCATTACTCAATTTAGAATTACAATGACTAAATCAATTCTTATCAATCCTATGAATCCTCAACTAATATTCTTCAAAGTTTTTGGAATTGACCATTCCATCATAGATTTATCTCTAATAAGGTCCACTTAGACACCTTCATGAGATACAACATGACCCAAATATTGTTATAGCAATATTTGTCTCACCCATGCAATCTTGCACAGAAGGCCTTTTTCTATTTCCCTATGTAGACTTGAAGTCCCTTTTTGCAAATCCTAGAGCTAAAAACATAATTTTTCCACATATGCATGCCCTGCCTACTATACAACATGTGTATATGCAGGTTGCACCACTATAACCCACGTACATCAAAAAATGTGCCCAAAATTGAAAAATAGTATCATGTTTCCATGTCACGTCACAAGATCAATGATCCTAGGCCTTCCATATACTGGAAACGTTTTGAATCGACCCTTCAGCTTCACTTGAAGGCTATAAATGGGCCAAATATGAGCTATGTAAAAGAAGAGAAAGAATTCAACTTTGAGAGCAAAGTTACTCTGGAGAAATTATTCACTTCACATTGAGTCTGCATCCCTTTGTCCTTTAAGTCTAAACACATTGTTCATCCCCCAAGATCTTCCCTTACTGATTCAGAACTTCATGGTCTCACTTATATGAGCTTTCCTTTGGTGGAGGCCCAACTGGAAGGAAATTAGTTTCCCGGTTTCGAACCATGCTGACACGAAAGTCTGTAACTCATTCACTTATGATGATTATATTTTTATAGAAATACTCTTTTCTCGTCCAATTAATATCTCGCAAATATTTGAATTATTATTCCATGGGCATATTTGTTATGAATTTTGATGGATTATGTTATTGAATGTGCTAACATCATATATTATCACCATATGCTTGTGTTTCTTGGTTGTTGAGGACTAGTTGCAGGTATATTTCTTTGAGTCAAGTGCTCAACGGTGGACTTCATTGAACGTCTAGACGAGGTAGACCTCCTATCTTGTCTTGTTAGCATATTTTCTTATATATAATACTTTAGATTAGATCTTATTTATGCAGTCATTTCCATCTGTTGTGTTTTACCCCTAACCATAGAGAGGTTTTCCTCATAACATAACTAGCGACCATATTGGGGATTGAATCTTCTTTTTTGGGGTTTGGAGTGTTTTTATCCTTAGATTTCTCTCATTCATATTGAGTTTCTTGTCGTATGATTGCTTGACAACCTCTATTCACCCTGGGACTTAGTTTATTAGCCTTCTCCTTAGCCTAGCTGTGTTTTGACACATATACGTGGGTTTTTGCTTGACAATTGCATACATACATGTGTTGTTCTTCTACAAGCTGCGTACATACGTGCTTTTCCCTTGAACAGTCATGTACATCAACCTTTTTTGTTATTTTTCTAGGTCTGGTGGCTGCTAGGTAGGTTTTGATGATTGTTGAGTCTTCTTAGGTCTCTGTGGTGACTGTTAAGTGTATGTGGAATGATAGGAAACCTGGCTTTGGTTGATTTTTTGGGCGGTTCCTTTCTCATCATCTTTTCATTTTGATTGTCCTTGCATCTTGGGTTGGGTGTTTTACTCCTTGATATCCTACTTGGGTTGTCTATGTTTATACACAGTAGAGTATTTATATCAAGTTGTTGTTCAGTCCTTGCATTTTCATTTTTCTTATATTGAAAATACAAAAATATTAGGCATTTTATATTGATTGGCATTTTGATCTCTTGAGTCTTTGTCATTTATCTTGGTGCATGTAAAGAAAGATTGCATTTTTATTTATAATTGCATAATTGAATTGAAAATTGCATTTTTAAGAAGCGTATCATTTATTGGAAATTGAAGTTAGGACTTTGCATTGTATTCTTATTCATTTATTTTTACTTGTTGAGTCATAACATCCTAGTTTCATGACCACACCTTTTGCGTAATCAAAGCCAATAAAATTAATGATATAATTTAAAATTGATTAGTAATGATTTTATTTTCTAGGGTGCACAAACTAGCTTAGAATTTATTTCCTTGGAATAGGATTTTGTGAGTAAACTTTTCCAAGGAAATTAAATCAACATATGTGCCTGACTAATGGAGTGGAGAAATATATTGTATAATTGGTAATATCAGGAGGCTCCTCTTACACTAGATTTAAGAAAAAGGTCATGTGAGGTCGGTTGAAGGGATATCCCCTCGATACCTTCTTAGCATCAGATATATTTTTGGGGATCTATTCGTATATAGGAATCTTGCTAGTGCCCTTACCTCCGTGAGAGGTGGTTCTTTCAAGGTTGTGGGCTTTTCTACCCTACCCATACGGTGTACCTGACTTATGATTGTTCACCTATGCATTGGTTATACCGTGGCTTCTTAGTTGCTTGACTTGGGTACCACATAGGTTACTTGCAGGGGTTATTTTGCAGGTACCCTGGGTCAGATAAGGCTCGGACAACACACAACCTTTATGGAGGATTACATATCCAGGGGGATCTGATCGACTGGTTGTTAATCCCACGAGGGCCCTTATAACTGGTTTTGTTTCCTCCAATAGTTAGCAGTGGAGTCTCAGGCCCCTATTGGGAAAGGCATACCTACTTTAGAGAGGGAGGTCGCTTTCAACCACTTTATCCTATTTGTGTGCATGTTGGCCTTTTGATTATTTTCGGTGTACTCTTTCATTATTAGTAGACCTTTGATATTTTATACCTTGCTTTGAGTTTCCATTATCATGGATAGTAGAGTTCCTATGAATCCCTCCTCTACTGCTACCCCCCCATGGCATTCACTCATTTCATGGGGATGAATCTGTCCTCTTTTCATAATGGTATGCAAAATTATGACACCCACTCCATGCCTTGGGTCTCTAATTATTTTCCTATTGATATGACAAACATTCCTTCACCCTTTCCATCCTCTCCCTGACACACTTATGTGAATCCTAGTTTTGGATACGGGGGCACCTTTCCCTTGCCGTCTATGTCTTCATTTGATAGGAGTCATGTCCCTCAACCAAATCTCATTGTGGGAGGTTGGAACCTCCCCTCTTATGGATCTGATCCTAGCCATGTTTTTTTAGGATACAATACTCAAATGGGTGGTTATTCTACTTATAACACCCCATCTGTGTATCCTTTGTTCGCCATGTTATTTCCTACGAACACGTTTCTTATGGTGGGTCCACATATATCCTCAGGTATTTAATATGGGGGGAATAAGTTTTATGGTTCGGTCTATCCTCTTCAAGGAACCCCTTCACATGGGGGAAACATATATCCTCACTTGAATAACCCTTATCATACTTTTATCTCTTCGCAAACATCTGCTTCAGTGATGATGCCTGTACAAACCTCTATCGATCAATTAGGTGGAGGATACTACCTTTCCAGATAGGGACAGGGTGTAAACCAGGACCCTTCCTGGACTGCAATGTCTCAAAACTAGTCTTTCCTGGGACCTTGGTATCAAATGCCACAACTCACCACCGCCGCTAGTCTAGTCACTGCTAGTAATATTGGAGCTACATCACCAACCACTGCTAGTCATGTTGGAGATTGCTCGACAACCTCTACAAGTCATGTTGAAGACCCACAACCAACCACTACTTGTCATGTTGGGGGCATGACTCTAGTCACCATGAGTCATATCAATATCACATCTCCAACCTCTGTACATCAAGTGGGAGATGAGCTTCCAACCTCTTCCAGTCACGTTAAGAGCATGTCACCAGCCATTGTAAATGACACTAGGGGAATTCATATAATTGAGAAGCTTAGATGTGTCATACGTAATCCCAAATTCCTTTGCAGGACCTGCGAAGGAAATCACCTTACTTGTTTGTTTCCTGCTACTGCCAGGATACCGAAAGCGTGGTTCTCACTTGGGGGCCCTTCGTCTTCTGAGGAATATGTGGTCTCCACACACTTTGTTTCTCCTTTGATTAACATAGAATTCATGCAGATGCAATCCTCTCTTAACCACACCCCCATTTTTGAGGGTGATGTGTCTCATAGCCTTGTTTCCACACATCCTTTTCAACCCAGAGTTGAAGAAGTGGTCGCACCGGTGCAATCTATGGTCAATACAACTCTCCTTTTGGAGGGTGATGCATCCTTTAATGATTTCGTTAGCATTTCCAATACTACACCTTCTGAAGAAGAGAGAATTTTACTATCCCTGAGTACTATCCCTTAGAGTCTTGGAGAAGTTATATTTGATTGGGATGGTCTTGTGGGGTATCAAATGCCTCTTCCTATGTCCTTTCAAGTAAGAGACATTATCCGATATATCATGGAGACGATAACCACCGCTATCACTTTATCCTACTTGACCTGGAGAGCTTTGGGTTTTCCCAATCTTATGTCAGCTATTCGTAAGATGTTGAGCTTTCATAGAAGTCCAGCATGAGATCCCTGGCCTCCCCCGTGACATGTTTCCTAGAAACTACCAAGTGATTATGATTTAAGCTCTTTTCTGACTCGTCTAAAAAAGTGAAAATATTGCCGAGTGAATTTGTCCCTTTCACACTCGTTAAATTGTACTTGAAAGGTCATGAGTCTTATTTACTCTATTTTCCGGCTCGTTTTCAAAAAGAGAAAAGACTTTCGAGTGAACTTGTCTCTTTCACACTCATAAATTGGATTCTGAAGGATGTCTATTTGGTACAATTTTATCCCTTTTTCAAGCCAAGTAGACTAAGAATACAAAAAAGGACATTTTTTGGCATTAATTTATGATTGCATCTCATTCCCTTTCTTGCAATATTGAGCCTATTGTCGGTTCTCTCTTTGCACTATAAACCGTTTTCCCTGACAGTTTTTCATTCTCAACCAAGCAGAGCCTTGTTTACATACTTTGCAAATTGACACCCTATACCCAGGAGGGAACATTCCCCCGAGTGTCCATCTCCCACATGCACCTCCTTACATTGAGCATAGGTATGTTCCAATGTTGGAACTACTTTTGCTTACTTGCGAAACTCGTTTCCTTCTCTGTATAATAACATTCATTTGACTATGAAAAAACAAAAAAAAATGGACGGGAAGGGAGTCTTATCTAATATGGGTAGCAGTCATGTCGCCTTTGAACAAGGCACAAATTTTTTGAGTCCACTTGTCATCATAATTTTGGGTTTAGCATGACGTTAGGAAGTTGAGCGCGTTACAGAGAGTTTACTCCCCCGACTAGTTACTTTTCCAATCCCTATGGAGAATTTTATTGATTCCTCCTACATCTCATGGTTTCATAATTGATTCTATGTCTCAAGAGTCTTCCATATGTCTCATGCTCTTTTTCAAAGAATGTCTATCAACCTATGTCGACCATTCCTTAGAACTCTTGACTTTGCATTTCGGCCATACCCTCAGTTTGTCTCAGAATCACATGAAGTTGTAGTCCTATTGTGCACCCTAGTCCTTACTTTCCTCATTGGTAGGTAACCTTGAACCCAACAATCGACATTTAATAATTGGTCATTGAATGGTGGTTTCCCTTGTGTTCAACGAAAATACATCTATTCAAACATTGGGATTCAGGCAGTGTCTTGGATGCCATTAGCCTTATTGGTGGTTTCCTCGCCTTTGTCAACAATTTTTCTCATTGGATGTTATTCAGAGGGTCTTTTTCATGTACAGATTGCACTTGGCACACCCGAAATACAAAGAGGGTTGTTGCTTCATGAACATGTTCTTTGTCCAATTTCCTCCAAATCATCAAGATCCTAATTTGTACCTCGTGCTGAATGATGAGAGATGCCTTAATGATCTCCTTTCAGTGGGTCTCCTTCCATCGAATTCATCTCATCTATTCTGGAGATGATACCTAGACTCCTATGAGTACCTAGAGGCTTGCAACCATTATTGGCAGGTTCTCTCGCCATCGATAGTTGGGAATACATCAATGTCTCCTGATCGATGGATTCTTCAAGTGTTCAATCCCGACTCCTTTAATCACACTTGTAAGAATGTACTCAATGCCTTGATACCTACTTTCATCAGCGATAGGTTGTCTTGTGTTTGTTAACAGTATACCTCAATCACCAATAATCAAATGAAGTCTCATTGTGTTCGACCTCAACTCCTTTATTGACACGATGTGGGATTGCACCTTTGGCAGATTGTGTAGAACACTTGAAGACATCAGTTTGTAGCCACAAATTTCCTGAGTTGTTGCTACCTTTTCATTGGACCAATACCTAAGTGACTTCAATGATCATGGGAGATCAGATTGTACTCCATTGTATACAAATATCTTCATATTAATTTTGAGACTGGTTTTACTGGACCCTATTCGTGAATATGAAATCCTTTGGAATGTAACCACATTTGTATTTTCCTATTCATGGCCATGGACAGTTGTTTGGTATATGTTCACATGGATCTACAGTGTAACTCAAATTGGCAGCCATGTATGCAAAGTCAATACAGATTGTCATGAGACACTAGTTCTTCCAGTTGGGTCCCCATTACTCCACTTATGGATTTTTATAATGTATTTTGGCCATCGAAGATACTCCTCTAACCTCACACATTAGGGGGCATCTGTTATAGAAGGATTTTCCTCACCCCATGCAATCTTGCACAGAAGGCTCTTTTCCATTTACCTATGCAGACTTGAAGTCCCTTTTTGCAAATCCCATCGATAAAAACATAATGTTTCCACATATATGCACCCTACCTACTATAAAACATGTGTATATGTAGGTTGCACCACTACAACCCGTGTACATCGGGAAATGTATCCAAAATTAAAAAATGGTGTTGGTTTTCCATGTCACTTCACGAGATCAATGATCCTTGGAATTCCATATACTGGAAACGTTCTAAATCGACCCTTTAGATCCACTTGAAGGCTATAAATGGGCCAAATCCAAGCTATGGAAAAGAAGAGAAAGAATTCAACTTTGAGAGAAAAGTTACTCTAGAGAAATTATTCAATTCACATTGAGTCTGCATCCCTTTGTCCTTTAAGTATGAACACATTGTTCATCCCCCAAGATCTTCCATTACTGATTGAGAACTTCATGGTATCTCTTATATGAGATTGCCTTTGGTGGAGGATCGAATTAGTGGAGGCCCAATTCGAAGGAACTTAGTTTCTCGGTTCTAAACCATGCCGACACGGAAGTCTATAACTCATTCACTTCTCCTTATTATATATTAATAGAAATACTCTTTTCTTGTCCAATTAATATCTCGCAAACATTTAAATTATTATTCCATGGGATTATTTGTTAAGAATGTTTATGGATTATGCTATTCAATGTACTAACATCATATATTATCACCATATGCTTGTGTTGCTTAGCTGTTGAGGACTAGTTGCAAGTATATTGCTTTGATTCAAGTGCTCACCGGTGGACTTCATCGAATGTTTGGATGAGGTAGACCTCCTATATTGTCTTGTTAGCATATTTTCTTATATAGCATACTTAAGATTAGAGTTTATTTCTACAGTCATTTCCATCTATTGTGGTTTACCCCTAGCCATAGAGATATTTTCCTCGTAACAAATATTCCACTTCTTAAACCCTAAAGGAAAACTTAGAAGGATTTTATTATAGTTGTTTCTTTTCCAATAGTTTTAACACCATGTCAACATCTTGTATATGTTATTCCCATGATTTGTTTTAGATTAGTATATCATCACAAAATACTCACAATTTTTCTGAGTAGGGGTTTGAAAATAGAATTCATCAATCTTTGAAATTATAAAGGTCCATTAGTAATGCCAAATGGAATCACCAAAAACTCTTATTGACCTTCATGTGTTCTAAAGTTTTTTTTGGGAATGTCTTTTTGACTCATTATGATTTGACAATATCTAGAGAAGAGATCCAACTTAGTAAAAAAAAAATCTCCTTGCAATTCATCCAATAATTAATCAATGACATGAATAGGAAACTTATGATTAATGATCATTTTGTCGAGTTATTTGTAATCTAGACACATATTCCATGAGCCATCCTTTTTTCTAACCATCACCACTAGTGAAGAGAAAGCAATTTATGTAGGTTGAATGATGTTGACCTCTAACATTTCTTGAATCACATGCTCAATCTTACCTCTTTTGTGCATATGGGTACCTATAAGGCCTATTGTTAGGTGGTACACTACCTTGTCATAAATGAATAGCATAGCCAAGATCTGAAGTAGGTGGAAGACCCTTAGGAATCTCTTCAAATACCTTGGAATGATTGTTGATAACATTTTAGAGATACCCTCGAATGGAAGGTCCAGATATTTGAACATTTACTAAGTACAATTGTGCAAGTACACCATGGTGTACCTTTTTGAGTAATTTTGTCATGTTGTTCAAGATTATCACTTTAAAGGGCTTCCCTTCGATACCTCATAGTTCAATTTTCTTTCCTTATAAGGAAACTCTCATGAAAATTTCTTGAAAGTTGAGAGACAGTGTTCCCAATGATTGTAATCGGCTACTGGGTCAGTTGTTGGCCACAAACCCTAATTGCACGAGTAGGTAGTGCAGGTGATTCTAATACGAAATCAACACCACCCATTTGGATTTAAATAATGAAACTATCCAATAAATATTTTTCCATATTGAGATTAATACCATGGAACTTCCATAGACAATTTATGGTATCTCCTTTTACAATCATTACTTAAAACTATGGTCTTGGAAATACAAATCAATTGAGAAGTTTCACTAATTTTCAATTAATGAAGTTACATGTACTACTAGAATCAATCCACATTGTTACCTTTTTCTTTTTGATATATCCTTCTATCTTGAGGGTTTGTGGAGTATTGATTCCAACCAATGCATAACAAGATATGGTTGGAGTAGTTTCTTCTAGTTCTATATCATGTGATGGTTCTAATTCTTAATCTTATTCTTCTTTACAATTTATGTAGAATAATTTCTTCTCACCATATTTATGCCCCTTATTGTACTTGTTATCAAAATTGAAACATAGTCCCTTCACTCTTCATTCATCCATTCGATGAGGTGCCAACCTTTTAGATTGAATGAGGTTAGGAGAGGGAACATGGTGCTCTAAATGGTTGTTAGTGGTCACTCTTTTAGTAGCCATGTGTTTACTTTTAAGACTTTCTTGGCAACATTGAAAGTGTGCTATAAATATTTAGATTCAAAGAGATGCACATCATGTTGAATGTTCTTCTTTAAAGTTCCCATAAAAGGTTTCACAAATTATCCTTTGGAATGTTTTTTATCATTAGTTTTTATAATTTTATTTTAATTTTACAATTAATCTAACTTATAAATCATAAATGAAATATAAAAAAAAAATATTTTAGGAATTTCTTCTTAAAGAAAATCTAATGTATATTAAACCAAGAATACCTACTTCAATGTCAAACGTCAAATGGATTTGAAACTTTGAATTTATTATCTCAACAACTATTCCGAAATGTCAAATGGTTTTGAAGTTTTGAATTTATTATGATAACAACTATTCCAAAATGGAGTATTGGATAACCTTGAATTAAAACATAAATAAAATCATAATAATTATAAGAAAATATGCACATTCAAAAAATATATCTTTCCATTAAAAAATCATAATAATTAATAATTATAGGAAAATATGCACATTAAAAAATAATTATGTTGCAAATCCATAAAAAAAATAATAAAATCCCAACAAACTGTAAAATTAATATTTCACATTCCATATATTCACAAAATATATTCATAAAGTCATGTTGAGAACTTGATAAATAGTTAAAGATGACATTTTACCAGATCTTATAACTCAAAAAATCTTAAAAGATGGAATAAACACCACAATTTGAAGCACAAACATGGTGACTATTGCCTTATTTTTGAAATGCAACAAGGTCCTATTATCCATACAAATTACTCTCACAACTTTGGTGTTTTTATCCAACACTTTATACGATATATAAAAGATATTTTCACAAATTGCGCTGAAAGGCGTACACCTATTGACAATGGGCAGATTTAATAGGGGTTTAGTGCTTAATAAGTTTTCTATGGACAGGATTAAATATGGCT
>JZKD02S2398933.1:261542-282502 GCA_000966675.3 Picea glauca
CAAACATTTTAATTCGGATGCTACCAATCCCCACAACTTTAGATGAAATATTATTACCCATGTAAACAACTCCATCATCTATAGACTGGTAAGTGATAAACCAATGTCTATGAAGGCACATGTGGTTTGAAGCACCAGAATCTAATATCCAATGTTGATCATGACATGAACCAATATTAATTGATAAAACTTCATCAACTATACCTGAACCTGTTGCTGAACCTGTTTTGGTTGTATTTGCTTCCTTTGTCTCCTTTTGAGGGTCTTCTTTGGAGGTTTGTTATCGCTTCCAACATTCCTTCTTCGGGTGTCCAGATTTTCCACAAAACCAACACTTGAGTTTGCTCTTTCTGCCTTTTGATTTTGATCGAGAGAAATCCCTCTGACCCTGTCCTCTTTCTTTTGGTCTGCCTCTGACCACCAATGCCTCAGATGTARAGGTTTCTWGATTTGATTTCCTCCTTGTTTCCTCAGATAGTAAAGCTCCAACAGTATCATCAAACTCAATAGTTTCTGTTGAACTGAAGCTAATAGAGGTAACGAAATGATCCCATGACGCAGGCAAAGAACACAATAAAGTAATTGCCTTATCTTCGAATTCAAATTTCACACCCATGCTATTCAACTGGACTAGAAGAGTATTGAAAGTATTTAGATGATTAGCAATTTTTGTACCTTCCTTCATGCGCAAACTATACAGTTGTCTTTTCAGAAAGATCCTGTTTGTCAAGGATTTCATCATGTATAATCTTTCCATCTTTGACCACAAACCGGCTGTTGTCTTCTATGTAACAATGTTGAACAGTACATCGTCGGCCAAACACAGGCGTATGGCACTCAGTGCTCTCGCATCCATCTCATTCCAATCTTTGTCTGTTATGGACGCGGGTTGCTTTGATTTTCCCAAAATCGCCTTCACCACGCCTTGTTGCACGAGCAAATCGTGCATCTTAACCTTCTAGATCTCGAAATTGTTCTTGCCATTAAACTTTTCAATTTCGAACTTAGCACTTTGCATCTTTTTCATTAGAGGAAACATAAAAAGAAACAAACACTGTTGTTTGTAATATCCAAGCCCCCAAAAATATATGTGTGAAGRAATAAACTTGTGTAGTTTTCAAAAGAAAATTACATACACCTTAAAAAAAAAAAAAWTCATAAGGAAGTCACTCCACCTTATTCCTCCACCCTTCAACATCCTCCATCTTTCAATATTATATTTAAAATTCTCAAATATAATAAAAACCTTTCTTTAATACTTTCCAAAAAATAAAAAAGTATAAAATCTTTAATATTTTGGAAAATGTCAAAATGAAAAACCTTCATAAATCTTCATACGAATCTTCAATATGAAAAATGTTAATTGAAAACTTCATACCAAAGCTTTCATCGCTCCTTTGGAGAATGTAGACGCGCGCTAAAAAAAAACTTTGTCAGCGTTGCTCCTTGGGACGGTACAGGGGTGCATCCAATGAAAAATATAACCCGCCCGTAGATGGCTGGCACTCCAGCTGGTCGATGAGGTGAGCGTTGGCTCCCTCTCGGCGCTCCCTCTCAGCAATCAGCGATTTTCATTTAACAGCGCGCCCATAAACTTGGTCTCTAGTGCCGACGCTCCCCCTTTGCCAAAAAACGAATTTCAATGGTGATTTCGACACGGCTGGATTTCAGAGCAGCCTCTTCCAGTCTGCGTCCTCCTCATCTCTTCCTCAGCTCTGATACCACTTGTAGTAATTTGCAAGTGCGGAAACACAAATTACCATAAGAAAATCAATACATGCAAACAAAGAACACAGCAAACAACAATTTGCGTGGTTCACCCAAATGTTGGGCTCCGTCCACCAAGCGCAGGTATCGATTATCTTATTATTCAGCTAATGGAGATTACAGACAGGTCTCACTCCTCACAGACACACTCATAGCCTCTACGGGCATACAAATTTATATCAATATATTAGAAACTGATTAATAATTGTGATCTCATCCATATTCTAACTTGGGTGCATTGGTTACAACCAATCCCGGTTTATAGGATCTAGAATCCTATTCACGGATGAGTTGTTGTCACCGTTTCCAACAAAGATTACCTGTAACACGGGTTTGAAGCTTCCAAGTTTTGAGATTTTCTCTATCGGGACTACTTTGACCTAGCTTTGTCTTTTAATTTTTAACAACAAATGTAGTTGTAGCTGTGTCTCTATTTGCTCCATTACATGACTTTTTTCCACTAAATGTTGTTGTCCAGATGCATATATTCTCAGTTAGGAAGGCAGGCAGTCTCAGTGACCAAGTGTATATTGTTTGTTCAATCCTCTTATTTCTTTACCCCTGGATTCTTAATATGAGGGAAATCGAACCAGAGTTACACTTGTTTTAATGTTTGTATGGATGACAGATGTTGTTTTATGTGGTTGCGTCGTGGACTCTTAATATGAAAAGGGATACCACCTAACACCATTTGTCTACTAAACTTGGACTCTCAACCACCGCTGGGACTGCCGCAAATAATCGATGTGTAAGAAAAATTGAAAAATATTTTTTTATTGATTAAACTGGTTGTTTTGGATGCCCGTCCATCTGATTGTTCCCATTACTTCCACGTTGTGGGAGTGATAGCCTTCAGTGACATTTACATCAGCCCGGGGAATTTCGTACATTGAAAACCCATTTCTTAAGTAAAATGTCGGTAAATCGGAAAGGCTTCCTTACCTTCAGTAACTACTGCAAGTTTTTTTCTATGCATTGACTATCCCCTCATTTGTCACTGGTTGTCTTGGCATATCCTAGCGATGTTTATCATAATTCATAAATTGTATTTTCCTAGCCACAATGCTTAATTGTTTTCCTTACTGGTAGGTTAAGGCAATAACTGTAAAATTCCTTTAGTGTTGTCTGTTTTTATGGGAAAAATCCACATCATCTTCTAAACCCCTTGTTTTGGCTGCACTGTTGCGCTTCTCTCGGGCAGTTTTGGGTAAATTATCCATCTCGCCTACATGATCTTTGAATTCTTTCTGAACCACATCCAAGAATATCTCTCCATACCTATCACATCATGACCTGGATATTGACAAAATCAGTTAAATTTGCATTCTTGAATTACTTCTCCCATTGCATTAAACAACTAGGGAAAGAGATCATAGGATCTTACTTGGGGAAAAACGTCTTCAGTTAATTTTTGTCAATAGGTAACCGTGTTGAAATGGCTTCAATATGTTCATTCCTGTTTGAAATGCATGAATAAATAATAATAAGTCTGTTTCTCTTAGATTAGAGTCAATAATTTTATGTTGCAGATTGCAAATCAAAAAACATTTTTTCTATCAGTTGTCTGTTATGTCGAACCATTTTGTTATGCCCGTTGACAATTATTACATCCATTTGAGGCTGATTATAATTTAAAATTTATAATCTTCACAATCAAAACAAAACACTCAAGGTTTTGTCTCAATTTAGAATTCTTACGTAAAAGTTCAATGAAATCTTGACTTCCAAAAAATTTGAAAAAAACATTGCAAAATATTTTGATATTTGGATATTGTGCAGGGATATCGACAGTGAGTCAGAGTCAAGGTGATGGAGAGGTGGCGAGGGTGTGTTTCTTCTGCTACTTCTAATGCACACGGCCACTAAAGCTGAAGCCACCTCTACAAACAGGGTAGTAATAGTGATTGGCCTGTTATTAAAGCTTTGTCGGTCAGTTGGTGTGGTGAGGTAGTGATACGATCATCATGTGCCGTGAGGCCGAGTTGGTGCGGGGATAAGGTGCAGGTGACTGCAACACAACAAGAATAATAAGTGAAAGAAATTCAATAAATTTACATATCTAAGATTACAAACATATACATGCATATGTAAACAAACTTAGGATATCAAATATGTAAACTTAGGATATCAGATATGTAATCATCCCAAAGTTCGAAAAAAGAGTTCAGCAATAAGAGGTCCATCTTATGGGTTAATAGAATCTTTTATCTTATGGGCTAATAGAATCTTTAATAAAAGAAAAATAAGACCAATAAAATCTTTAATAAAAGCAAAATAAGAGGTCCATCTTATGGATCAATAAAATCTTTAATAAAGCAAAAAATATTATTAGAAAATAATTGTTTTACTTTCCCTCCTATGTATAACTTCGAGGAAAACAGAAAATACTTTTATTAAAAAAAATTAATCGAAATTCAAAGCTAAAGTGAACGCTACTAATAATAGGACAAATACTATGAATAACACCCATATTAAGTATAATCTATATCTCTATATGTCCTCACTTTTAAGGCCGACATAGTTTTCCCTAATTGACGACAGGAGGTGATGTAATTATGGCTCCCCTAGCAGATAGAAATTTTCGTTGCTTGGCTGGATCAGGGATTACTTCTTTCACTCCATCAGATTTACAGAATCTGTCCATCCATGCACTCAGCAATGACATCTTCCCTAGATCTATAAAAATAGTAGCCCACGCTAGGGTTAGTATAGAATTTGTACAGTGGATTTTTGGAGTAGCATTATCCAGTAGTATGTTGGGTGATGTTAAAATATGGTTGATTTATGGTTACAGAGGTTCATATTGTGTGACGTGTTCTAGAGTGGGAGGTTGGAGATGTTATAGTTATATTTTTACTTTCAATTTTCTTGGCGACAGTGAAAGTACTCTCTAAAGATTTAGATTTAAAGAGATGCACATCATGTTGAATGCTCTCTTTTAAAATGTCCATAAAAATATTTAACAAATTATCTTTTGAAATGTATTTTATCTTGAAAATTAGTTTTTAGAATTTTATTTTAATTTTACGATTAATCTAAATTATAAATCATAAATGAACTATAAAGGAATTTTATTTGAGACATTGGTTTTTAAGTAAAATATAATATATCTTAAACTATTTGTAATGTACTCAACCACCCACAGGCTAGGCACACTACTTCAAGAACTCACTTCAAAATTGATTTTGAATTCCGATAGCATGAAATATTGCAATAACCACACATGACATAATCATATTAATGTAAATCATCCAAGAAATGATCATTGTGCCATGCACAAAAAATAACTATGATCTAGCTGGATATCGGTGGCCACCCACCTTTTGCCAACTAGCTCAAAACAGTTTTCTGACAATTTTGGTAATTTACTATTTTTAGCAGTTTTTTGGGTCCAAAAACTTTCGGAGCCCTTTTGAGGCCCTAAACGACTTTTTTTGAGAAAATATGGAGAAACATGGAAGTTCCTTCGATGTTTCTCACACAAAATTTGTTTTCCTCGGATATATATTTCTAACGAGGTATTGAGCTCGTCAAACGGAGATCGTATGCAAAAGTTACGACCCCAAGAAGTTGATGTACTGACTTACCCAAACAGGGCCCACATGACTTTTGGAAATTCATCTCCTAGGGTTACGTTTTTTTATGTCTAGGGTTTTTGACATTCCTATTTATTGTAAAAAGGCCTTCAGAGCCTCATTGTAACCATATTCTTGTGAATGAGCACAACCGTCACATCTCTTCTTAGAGATCAGTCGCCACCATTCCAGCAAGCTTGTTTTCCACTACATTTTACGGTTTCAACTTATTTCCTTATTAAATAGAAAACCATTTTTATTGTATCTCTGTTATTTTGTGTTAAGAACATATTAATAATCTGTAGTCATTTCGTTCTTCTCATAAAATCCATATCAGTGGTATCAGAGTGGTCTACTCGTTGTTGTCTTAATGCATGTCCCCAACGAGGTCATAGTTCAAAGAGTTGGGTCTCGAGCTTGTTTCTCTTGAGGAAAAAATCTCTAATACGCCCAAGTGACCTCTCATGGTAGGAGAAAAGAAAGATGATGGGATAGGAGATCCTTTCAAAAAAATTCTTGAGAAATCCCTCACGCAATAGAGGAACGAGATGAAGGATAGTTTCGTGAAAATCCTTCAGCGGCGATCAATAGGCGACACATCTTCTTCGAGTGGAGGTACCGCCCCCTTCAAGGTACAAATAAACTTTGATATTCTCATATTTGAAGGTCGAATAGACACAGTTGTTGTAGACAATTGGTTGAATCTACTAGAAGGATATTTTTATGTCCATAACTTTTCGAATAGATAAAGAATTATTTTTGCACTCCTCAAAGTAGTTCCTCATGTCAAAGATTGATGGGAAACATTTTGTGAGCAAAAGGAAATAGAGGAACAATCATTATTTATAGTCACGACCACCTGAGAATCCTTCAGGGATGTTATTAAAGAACAATATTATCCTGTCAGAAGTTATGACGACTTGTATACCAAATGGACCACACCGCAGCAAGAAAGAGACCAGGCAGTGCCAGATTTCAAAAATATCTTCCATACATTGCGCACCAAGATGGGTATCAAATATTCAGAGTGAAACATGGTGCTCAAGTATCATAGTGCTCTGCATAGATACATCGAGACCAAAATGGAATTTCTAGACATCTCATCATTGGGCGCGGCCTACCGATATGTCGTCAAAATCGAGCAGAAGCTCAAACAAAAGATGTAGGGGCCTGGGAACCCCTCACAACAAAATCCAGGAAAGGGCAGCCCCAACCCACAGAACAAAGGACAGAGAAATGATGGACTGTATCAGGACAACCAGTCCAAGTCGCAAGCAAAGAACATTAGAAAGACAAAGAAAGATACCTGAAAATGGTGCGACTTCCATAAGAGCCCTTGGCATAACATTGTTGATTGCCGCTCAAAGAAGTCATTGGTGGATGAAGTGAAAGCCTTTGAATTAGATGCAAGTTTTGACTCTGAGTCAGAACCAAAAAGGAGAATATGGATCATTGACGCTGAACTCATTTCCATCGTTCCTACCCCCAAGCTCTAGCCTGGTGAACCAGACAAGCAAGAAGAAGAAGAGAACCTCTTCCATTTACATATGTGGGTAAAAGACACCTCTCTTCACTTCATCGTTGATAGTAGTATCCAGAAGAACCTAATCTCAATAGAGGTCGATAAGTGGTTGGCCATGCCGACAACATCATACCCACAACCCTACACCATTGGATGGCTCCACCAAGGAAGCGATCTTCACGTCTGCCAACACTGTCGACTGTCGTACAACATCAAGCCCTTCAAAGATGAGGTATTGTGTGATGTTTCTCCTCTTGAAGCTTCTTATGTTCTTTTGGGCTAACCTTATTTATGGAAACATCATGGTGTATATGAGTCTAGGCCTCGTAGTTTTACTATTACCTTGAATAGGAAATTGTACAAGATACCCAAGGCAACCCCATGTAATGTTATTTCCTTAATCTTTGCTAAGAAATGCAGGAAGGTTATCTCTCAGATGGGGAAGTTTGTCTTCTTCGTGATTCTCTCTCAGAATGAGCGAAAGATCACAACCACATCCAAGGTCTCTGTGACCGAACTCTCCACACAGCAAAATTGAGTAGACAAGGTCGTGGAAGAATACTCGGATATCTTCTCCTCACCTACTAGGGTACCTCTGCACTATCAGGTCAAGCACCCCATCAATCTAACCCCTGGTTCACTGCTTCCCAATGGGCCAATCTATCACTGCTCTCAGTTAGAGAATGAGGAGATCAAGCAACATATCCAAGAACTACTCCACAAGGGGCACATCTGTCCCATCTCATCACCTTGTGGGAGCCCAATCGTGCTAGTATAGAATAAAGATGGAACCTAGTGACTCTGCATTGATTACCGGGCATTGAATAAAATCACAATCAGAATCTAGTACATGATTCCCTGAATTGAAGACCTCCTTGATCAACTCACGGGGGCCAAATACTTCAGTAATATTGATCTGAAGTCCTACTACCACCAGGTCCTGATAGAACAAAAATATGTATGGAAGATTACCTTCAAGTCAAAGGAAGGCCTTTTTGAATGGTTGGTCATGCCCTTTGGTTTGACAAATGCTCCAGCCACTTTCATGAGGATGATGGATGATATCCTGCGACCATCCACCAATACTTTTGTAGTGGTTTACCTGAATGACATTCTCATTTACAGCAAGACTTGTGTCGAACACTTGCAACATATTCAACAGGTTCTGCACACCCTACGGTAGCACAAGCTATACACCAACCTGGAAAAATGATCCTTCGGAATAGAAAGGGTCCATTACTAGGGCTACATCGTTGATCAACATGGAGTACATGTGGATCCAGCCAAGATCCAAGTCATCTGTGACTGGCCAGCCCCAACCACACTCACTAAACTTCGAAGCTTCTTAGGCCTTGCCAATTTCTACCACAGGTTCATGTTGGCATTCTCCCATATTGCATGGGCCCTCGGCCAAATAACTAGAGGTGGTGGTAAGGAAAAATTTGTGTGGGGTCGGTCCCAACAACAAGCGTTCAATGATTTGAAGAAACACTTATGCTCAGCCCCAGTAATTTCACTACCAGACCTACAACAACCCTTTGAGATCGAGACAAATGCTTCAGACTATGTTGTGGGTGTTGTTCTCACTCAGCATGGACACCCCATGGCCTATCATAGTGAGACACTATCAGACGATGTCTGTAAGTACCCTACTTACGACAAAGAAATGTACTCCATTGTGAAAGACTGCCGCCAGTGGAGAAATTACATTCTAGGGAAGGAGACAGTCATCCACACTGATCATAAGCCACTGAATTTCATGCAGACACAAGGAAAATTGCAGAATGACCACCATCAAAAGTGGGTGGTCCACATACTTGTAGCAATTCCACCTCAACATCAAGTATAAAACAGAAAGGACCAACTGTATCATTGATTTCCTCACCATAACACTAGTCGTAGCACTCAACACGGTGTAAGACTCTTGCGGCCATGAGACATTTGAATGGCCCCAACTCTATGAGATAGACCCAAACTTTGCCACAACCTACCAAATGTTGGGTGCAAACACAATTGTCGATAATTTCCATCTTCAGGATGGGTTGTTGTGTCATCTGGGCCATATATGTGTTCCATCAAGCAAGCGAGCGAAGTTGATCTGGGAAGCCCACTACAATCAGGTGGCAGGACACTTCGGTGTCAAAAATACAGTGGTGATGCTACAGAAAAATTTCTATTGGCCGAAACTTCGACAGGAGGTCAGCAAGTATATCAGGTCTTGCATTGCTTGCACTATTACCAAACTGACCACTAAGAAACAAGGCATGTACACCTCTATTCCTACTCCTTACAAGCTATGAGAATCCATCTAAATGGACTACATGTCGGACCTCCCATGCACCAAGAGGGGAAATGACTTTGTTTTTTTGGTTGTTGATCGCTTCTCTAAGATGGTGATTCTAGTTGCCTGCAAGAAGAGCATCACAGCAGAGGCCATTGCCAAGCTCTTCTTTGAACGAGTCTGGGTACATTTTGGAATCCCACAAACCATTGTCTCAGATCAAGACATTCTATTCCTCAGCACATTCTGGTTGAGCCTCTGGTCACTGTTGGATAGCAAGCTCACCAAATCCATGGCCTTCTAACCCCAGATAGATGGCCAAACCGAGGTCATAAATCGAATGATTGTGCATATCCTTCGCAAGTATAATTCCAATCACCCTCACACATGGGATGAGAGCCTTCTCTATGTCCAACATAGCTACAACTAATCCCTGCATAACTCAACTGACCACAACCCCTTTCAAGTGGGGTCAAGATTCCAACCATTGGGTCCCATAGATGTTGCACTTCCCCTTGCAGTCACCTCGACCGACTCATCTCCTACTCCAAATGAAGCTGACAAAGCCACCCAGTTCATTGAGCAGATCCAAAACATCCGCCAATAGGTTCAGGATATCCTACAGATGTCCAATGACAAGTACAAGCAATTCCATGATCAACATCGAGTGCCACATAAGTTTCATGTGGGAGAAAAAGTTTGGTTGCACTTGTAGAAAGAACGCCTTACAGGACCCCAGCAGAAGATTTTCCCACTCTGTTATGGGTTCTACATCATCACCAAGGTCATGGGGGATAATTCTTTTGATCTCAACATTCCTCCTTTCCTTGCCCCGCACCCAGTGTTCAACGTGGATCTCCTTCGCCCTTATTTCCCACTATTATTGGACACCTCAGAAGTAGCAAAACAACAGACACCAACATATCTAAACCGCGAATACATACAACATGCATCCAGTGATCATATTGTGGACACATAGATCAAGGGCACTCGACATCAAAGGATCCAACTTTATAAAGTTGTCAAAGCAGGCCAGCTCCTGCACCAAGATAAGTGGCTCACCCGAGGCCAAATTTAGCAGAAATTTCCAAAGCTGATGGGGGAACTCAAAAAAATGGAGACCATTGCTTCCTAATAAGGGAGGATTGATACAGGTGGATATTGGTGACCACCCACCTTTTTCAACTGGCTCAAAACAGTTTTCTGGCAATTTTGGTAATTTACTATTTTTAGTAGTTTTTTGAGTCCTAAAACTTCCAGAGTCATTTTGAGGCCCTAAAGGATGTTTTTTGGGAAAAAGGGGAGCAACATGGAAGTTCCTTCAATTTTTCTCACACAAAATTTGTAGTTCTCGGATATATCTTTCTAACGAGGCATTGAGTGCGTCAAACAGAAATCGTATGCAAAAGTTATGACCCCGGGAAGTTGATGTACTGACTTAGCCAAACGGGGCCCACATGACTTTTGGCACTTCATCTCCTAGGGTTAGGTTTTTGAATGTCTAGGGTTTTGGGCATTCTTGTTTATTGTAAAAAGGCCTTCAGAGCCTCATTGTAACCATGTTCTTGCGAATGAGCACATCCATCACATCTCTTCTCAGAGATAAGCCACCACCATTCCAACAAGCTTGTTTTCCGCTGCATTTTACAATTTCATCTTATTTCCTTATTGAATAGAAGTTTTTTTTTACTGTATCTCTGTTATTTTGTGTTAAGCACCTATTAATAATATGTAGTCATTTTTTTCTGCTCATAAAATCCAAATCAAACTAGAAAGAATGCACACAGAAATACATCTAAGAGATAAATATACATAATAGACTATAAGTTATGCAGAAAACACAAAGACCATTTATCTTTAATTAAACCACCACCAACTAGTTTTACACCAAGGATGCTCCTCTCGACCATAGAAATTGTTTTTCCAATTCTCAATAATAGGTCACCCCTGAGCCATCTCTATGAATCCACAAGGATGGGTCCTAGTCCAACTCTATACCACACAATAGTTGGACAATTAGCTCTCAGATTGTTCCAACCACACAAAAATCCTAATTTCCAGCTCTCTTTCCCCTTCATCCTGCACAACCCAAATAAACAAACTTGTTTCTTTTCCATACAGTCCCTTAAGTTGTTCCATTTCTCTTTAGGGATTCACTGTTACCGGTCAGGATATCTCCATGCTAGAAACAAAAAGGATTCTCATTTGTGACAATTTCTTGAGAACTACCATCAATCTCATGCACACAAGAACCCATTCCCATCTGGAATGATCAGTAATTACTCACAACCATCTTGCAATGGCTCTCCTCCTCCAACCATTCATTTCCATGTTCCAAACCAAAGCACATGAATGAGAAAGAGTGAAATGAGGAATTCTCAAAATGAAATGATTAACCAAGAACAACCCCAAAATATCTCACTGGTATAGTTTATATAATTACAAGAACCAAGAACCACATGACCTCTCCAAGAAACTCATGTAACCAATTTTCTCAATTAAAACCAAAATGAGTAAATAAAATATAATAAAAAGACTTGGCCCCTTAAGCCCCCTCTCTCATGGAATCATGGCTCCCTATCTCTTGTCCTTGTTCATCTTACAACCAACGATGTATTTTATTAATATATATATAGAAGTATTACATTTCCTAGGCACTTCGACCCATTTTCAACTTTACCTTCTCACCAACCTAAGTCACAATTCCATAATACATTCTAGTTCATAGGGATCAAACCTGGGGTGTTCCATCCCCTTCCAATTATTTTGGCACTGTCCTCAGTACACAACACCATACTGATGTTCTTACAATTCTGGGAACTCTGGCCTTTAATATACACAGGCAATCCAACCAATTTATTATATACATAGGTACTATGGCCTAAAACAAAACATGCATACATAGTAACTATGGCCCAAAACATGCATAATCATCTTCAAAATTTATATTTCTAAGAGAAAGTCCAACCAACAAGCTCTCCTTCCCTATCAGCCTGCACAACCCAAAGAAATGAACCCATTTCTCTGCCATGCAATCCCTCAGTTTTTTCCACTTTTCTTCAGGGCTCGAGTTCACTCGAACAAGAAGTTTCATAGTTGTGGCTCCAAGAAATCCATCTGCAACAAGTCCATTGGACTTTCTTCATTCTATGCCTTCATCATTGAGCTCAATTTTCTTCTAGTGATCTTTTTCCCGAGCTTCGATCTTCCATAGCCAACACCTCATCTGTATTTAAATTGTAGCATACCCATCCATAAAATTATTGGGCTATGCCGCTTAAAAAATTACAATAATTTCATCTGGATATAATATAAAACTTAAGAAGACAAACATATTTTACAAATACATAGATTCATGTAGAAATAATAGTAACAATATACATGCAGCATACACAGGAAAAACCCATAAATATAAACACAAGTATAAATACACAGCATGTAAACTCATGTAAATTAATACACAATTGATACTTATCTTTTGTAAAAGAACACCAACTGCATGCATACCTTCCACGATCCTCCCAACCTTATACCATGCTAATCATAACTCTCAGGAGTGGGTCACCCTCGAGATGGGACTAAACTCCACCCGGGTAAATGGATTCCTAGGCTAGGCTGAGACCATACAGACAACAAGAATAATTTTKTCCCAGGAGCCAACTCAAAATACCATCCTTCAGTATCTCATTCCCCACATGCTTGTCCCACCCTAGGAAGTGTGAMCCTTCTCTRCTCAATAGTCTTTYAGCTGCCCCACTTCCCTTCTAGGGCTACAACAATAGGYTGAACAWGAATTCTTAGATCACTRTAGTTGTAGTTGGGCTCCCTCAGGAAATCACTTTCCCAACAATTCTCTCACCTGGAGMAAGTTTATCACGAGCTTGAAAACCCRCCTCTTCAATCCAYGKGACTCACAATCCATCTCTTCAAACCCACGGGCCTRGAAACCCGTTTCTTCAGTTCCCTKCTTAAGTCAACCAGTTACAGGGAATGGTGAAGACATCAACAACACTCAGATAATTMATAGGTAATGGAAAGAACAACATTTATGGCATGGAACATATGTTGCTCATAAYAGAAAGGTACAACATTGGCTTAGGTAGGTACATGTGCGTTGTGCATCCCAAGAGGGATACAGTTTACTRCAGATAACAAGAAATGTTCGGGGTAGGTCAAGAGTGTGTGCAGGTTCCATAGGTGCATGAATGTTGGAGAGGTCAACTCATGGAGAAAATGACTAGATGCATGACTGGTTGAGCGAGTGAATGGCTCTGTGAGTGGAAAACAAACTAATATGCCCCACACTTATTTGCATGTATCCTTGATGACACATGGCTCTCAAGGGGGTCATTCCTCTCCACTTGGGATTCATTCTCTTTCCCATGAGACTTAGGATAAAATAATTATCCTCACCATAATATTTAGGAATAATATTATAATATTCCTTTGGAAATAAACCCTCTAACTTAGCCCCTTTCCTAGGATCTTAGCCACTCCCTTCCCATTCCTATTGGAGTTTAGTCCCCCATACTCTTTTATCGTGGTGGGTCTACATGCATTGATGTATTATATTAATGATATGAGTGTTTACATATACAAAAATAGGCTCACTATCTTTTAGCATCTAAGCTCTTCGGCCTAATCATCACATAAGCCTCCTAGCTTATAATCACCTGGCTCACCAGTCTATAAAACATATTTACAATTTCAACTGGGAGCTCAGTCTAGGGGTATTACATTCCCCTCCCCTTATTTATGCACTATCCTTCGTGCACTATATATATATATATATATATATTTCACCAAAATTTTCAAAAATCTTAAAAATATGTGGGTATTCTTCCCGCATAACATCCTCGTGCTCCCAAGTTGCATCCTCAAGACCATACTAGGTACATTTCACCTTTACTATCTCTATGACTTGATTCTGGAGCTACTTGATGCACTTGAAAAGCGTCTTCTTTCTCCATGTGGATCACATTCCAATCAATGACATGATTAACATTAGTTATATATTTTTTTAGCAATGACACATGGAATACATTATGAATAGACATTGGTGTAGGTAATGAAATAATATAAGCTACGGTCCCAATCCTCTATAATATTTCAAATGCCCACAATTATGAGCTTCCAACTTTGAATGATTTCCCAACTTCAGGGAACCCTTTTTGGAATTCACTTTTAAGAATACATGGTCACTCACTTTAAATTCTCTGTGAATTTTTCCCTTATTAGCATAGCTTTTATTTCTACCTTGAGAATCCTTTAAATTCTTCTTTGTTTTTGACATCTTCTCTTCCATTTCTCTAAGTAAATCGGGCCCAACCACTTCTCTATCTATTGGGTTGTCCCAACTTACAGGTGTGTTGCACCTTCTTCCATAAAGTGTCTCAAATGGGATCATCTTCAGAGATGCTTGGTACCCATTGTTATAAGAAAACTCTACCAAATGTAGGTAGTCTTCCCATTTTGATGGTTTATCCATCACATACATCATCAACATATCCTCAATCACTTGATTCACCCTCTCTGTTTTCCCATCAGATTCTGGATGATAAGTTGTTCTAAAATTCAATTTTGTTCCAAATCTTTTAAATAATCATTTCCATAAATTTGATGTCAATTTTAGATCTTTGTATGTCACAATTGTCTTGGATATACTGTGCAATCGAACAATTTCCTTCATATAAATATTAGCAATGTTAGTTTCCTTGTGAGTGAGCTTCACTAGAATGAAATGGGTAGCTTTGGTAAGTTTGTCCACCACTATTATGATAGAATCATGTTGCTTTCTTGTTCTTGGCAGTTTGTTGATGAAGTCCATTGTTATCACTTCCCATTTCCACTAAGGGATAGGTAATGGTTGCAACAACCCAGTTGGGTGTCTATGCTCAGCCTTCACCTTTTGACACTCCAAACATTTGACAATTTACTCAACAACTTCTTTGTTCATGCCTAGCCAATAATATTGGCTCTTGACAGTTGCAATAGTTTTATGATACCCTAGGTGTCCAACATAAGGTACATTATGCATTTCTCTCAATATCATATTTTTCAATTCTTGGGAATTTTGTACATAAATTCTTCTTCTGTACCTGAGAATTTCATCATTACCCATCTTGTAGTCTTCAATTTTATGCTACAAAATACCTTACTGTAATTTTCCCACTAATTCCTTGTATTGTAAATCTATCTTTCCAGCCTCTAAGATTTTGTCTTTCAAATCAGATTGGTACGTGCTAATGGATATAGCATGCAACTCATGCACTCTTCTTCGGAGTGCATCAACCACCTTGTTATCCTTCTCTTTGATATGTTTTATATCAAAGTCATATCATTAAGAAACTCTAATCACCTGCTTTTCCTGACATTTAGAGTTGGTTGTCGAAATAAATATTTCAGACCATGATGGTCTGTCCTCAGCTTGAACCTTTTCTCCATGAGGTAGTGCATCCACTTCTTCAAGGCATGCACTATGGCTGCCAACTCCAAATCATGAGTGGCATAATACCTTTCATGCTCCTTCAACTTACTTGATTCATAACATACATCATACCCTTTTTTACTGAGGACTGCACCAAGTCCTTCTTTACATGCATATGTGCATACAAGGAAGTCTTCACTTGGATCAACAATCCTTAGTATTGGAGCACTGATTAATAATTGCTTCAAGTGTTGGAAACTCTTTTCACACTCTAATGACCACTGAAAATTCACTCCCTTCTTTTGCAAGGAAGTGATCGGGTGTGAAATCTTTGAGAATCCTACAATAAATCTTTTGTAGTAGTTGGAAAGGCCCATGAAGGATCTGACTTCTGTCACATTCTTAGATGATGACCATCCTCTAATGTCCTCAATCTTTTTAGGATCCATTTCTATCCATTCCTCAATTATGATATGACCCAAATAATGAATTTGGTTCTGATAAAATGAGCACTTTCTCAATTTAGAATACAATTTATGCTCCCCCAATACTCGTAATACCATCTTCAAGTGTTTTTCATGCTCTTGTTCTGACTTGTAATATATAAGAATTTCATCTAAAAATACAATCACAAACTTATCTAAATATTCTCTAAAAATACAATTCATTAAACACATGAAGACATCTGGTGCATTTTATAACCCAAATGGAACCACTGTGAACTCATAACGACAATACCTTGTTCTGAAGGAAGTCTTGTTTATGTCTTTATCTTTAATTATTACCCGATGATAACATTACCTAAGATCAATCTTTGAGAATATTTTTTCATTCCTCAATTGATTAGAGAGGTCATTGATCCTTGACAAAGGATACTTATTATTTAAAGTTACTTTGTCAAACTATCTGAAGTCAATACAAAGTCTCAATGTTCCATATTTATTTTTCACAAATAATAGTAGAGAACCCCAAAGTGAAACACTTGGGAATATATACCCCTTGTTTAGAGGCTCTTCAAGTTTCATTTGAAACTCCTTTAATTATGGGGTACTCATCCTGTAAGGGGTCTTGAATACTAGAGCTGCTACAAGCATAAAATTTATAGAGAAATCAATTTAAATACATACTAAAACTCCCTTAGGACTGCTTAATCTTCAATATTTGACACCCTATCCTTAGTTGTCTCTTCCATATGAGATGCAAATATTTGACATCCTTTTTTGTAATATTTCTTTAGTTGCAATGCTAAAATTTCTCAGACAGTCATGGCAATGGGAATTCCCTGTACTATCCTTAGGTTTCATTCTTCATCCTAGCAAGTAAATGATTTACTTTAATAGTCTAGGATAGCATGGTTTTCGTCAAACCAATCCATACCAATTAAAAATTCATAGTAACCTAAAGTAAATATGTTCAAATCTTCCCTGGTGCTCAATCCATTCATGCCCACTAGACATGACTTAACCATATCATTAACTTTTCTTTTGGCTCAGATAGCCAGCTATACCAACCAATATTTTTCATGCTTTCTTCTTGGAAAATGAAACCTTTCCACCATATTAGGATCTATATAACTATGAATAGATCCCGAATCAATTAAAATTGCAATGGTTTGGTTGTTGATCATACCTTTCACTTCAATCATGTGTGACTAAAAATCAGCTTGCTTATTGTCCAGGGATGCATAGATCTTGGCTACATTCATGCCCATGTCCTCCACTATTTCAACTTGTTGTACATTGTGAAAATCTCTCACTTTTTTACTTCTGTGAGGACAATCTCTATACTTATGATGTCCCTTACAACCCCAACATTGAATAGGTGGTTTCCTTGGCCTTTTCCCCCCTGTCTCAATCATTTTGGGCTCTCTAGAAGTTGGTTGTCCCTAAGGACTGTTTCTGAAGAATGGTGGCTTATTCGCCTTATTCTTATGTTCCATATTGTACTTCTTCTTGTCTTTCCAACATTTTTGGAAAGTTGGCTTTCCTTTATGATGATAATATAGGCATGTAGCTCGCCTTATGGTCTCCAAAGTTTTTGGATCATCATATTGTATCTTGTCACGAATGAATGACAAAAGCCCACTCAAATAACTTTGAATCTTAACTATCTTATCCTTGATGAAGGAGACATACTTTAACAGTTCTAAAAACCTTCTTTCATATTCATTGATGCTCATACTTCCTATCTAGAGTTCAAAGAACTCCTCCATTTTCTTGTTATAATATCTCTTAGTCAAGTATTTCTTTTGAAAATACTTATTGAATTCCTTCCAAGTAAAACTTTTCTCTTTAAAGTGATACACCTGTACAAGTTGGTCCCACCACATGGATTCCTTTCCTTTGATACGATAGATACAAATTTTTCCTTCTGCATGTGAAAAATAATTATGCAATTGAAAATATTTTATCACGCCTAGCAGCTATGTCTCGGCATCTTCATCCTTCTTGTGCTCACCTTCAAACGTAGGAGGTTTGATCTTGTTCATTTCTTCTTGTAGCTCATCCAACCTAGACCTTTTCTTACACTTCCTGAAAGGGGATGGACTTGAGCTATTGTGTGCTCTCCTAGTGGAATTCCTTGGGGAGCAATTGTGATGTCTGCTAACACTTCTTGTTCTTCCTTTCTCATCTAGAGAGTTGTGACTTCCTGATTTGCTTGAGCCATTTTCCTTATCCAATTTCTTTTCAATTATGTCCAAGATCTACGATAACTTCATGTTGAAGTCCTCCTGTTGCTCCTTGGATTTCATAATCCTTTCATTATCATATTTTTTTCTTTGGACATCCTTTTGAAAATTTTCAATGGTCTCTACAAAGTTCATGTTTTCTTGATTTTCTTCTCCATGTCCATTGGAGTTTGTATCTTCATTACCCATGTGGACATCCATCCCTTTGATCTCATATTCCTAGTTGTAAGCCCCCTGTGTATCTTCCATTCCTCTACACTCGGTGTTGATCATGATCTAATCTACTAGTTGTTAACTCTACAAAAATGTGCAATCAGTAGAACTTTGTTAGGTTGATCACTTTAACAAATTCAGGAAATTATGTTCAATTCTGATTCCATATTACATCAGAATTTTTTCTTCTGATTTTCTTGAAAATTTCCTACCCATATCAATTTTCTGAGTGACTATTTATATTCAACTTTTCAATATATTTCATATTTCTGCTTTCATGCTCAATTCCAAGTTATGAGCAGAAAGTTATGAATATTTGAAAATTTTCCTTCCTGGGGAGGAAATATTTGTACAAATGTTCTTCTTCTTCAGAGTCGAATTGGCTCTTAGACCTGTTCTGGATCCTATCCTCAAGTTCACATGTCTTTTTTTCCTCTTTATATGTAGGTCCGTACAAATCGGAACTCCACAGGCTCCTTCTTTAAGCCTCTTTTTGTCTAAAAAACAATTTTCAAGAACTAGCCCTTTTTTCTTCATCTCTTAATCTCATGTGACCACGGCTACAACCAAGCGCTTTGGACACAAGGTGTTGTTCTGAGCTTCAAGACTTCAGAGATTCTGAACTTTGGTCTCCGTAAGTTCCTCCTACTCCACACATCATTCCCTCTGAACTCCGAAGTGGCAAACTCCTCGAAGAGTACTTCTTTGGAGCTTCGGGATTCAGAGGTTTTACTGTCACCATACAAAATTTCTTCCGAACGTCAAACTGGTGAATTCCCAGAGAATATTTATAGAGATTTGTTTTGTGGATTTCCTTATATATTTACACCTCAATTATCCTGAACTTTGAACTTCCGAATTCTTATCAACCATCACACACGAGGGGGTTCTAGGTGTCAAAATATAGAGATGATATGTGGCCCAATCTATGAGTGACACATGTCAACATCTAATTGGCACAAAAATTATGTGAAAAACAAAAAACAACATGAAACGTGATATGCTTAGAGTGGGTCCATGTCACCCCAAGTGATGTCATCATTCTACGCCACTCCGATGCTCTAGGACTTTGGGACTCCATGCTTCAGAGGATCTCTCACCTAAACACTTCAAAACTCCTGAATGTCGAACTGGTGAAATATTGAATGTCGAACTGGTGAACTCCCAAACTCTCTCTCTCTCCATATATTTACTACTTTGACACTCTTTAGCTTCGAGACTTCGAAGAACTTCTCATCATAACACAACACATCTCCTGAATGCCAAACTTCCGAACATGTGTTCCTTGGAGTTTCGAGACTCCGACGCTCTAGAACTTCGGGCTTCGGAGGATTTCACACCTGAACACTTCAAAAATCCCAAACTGTTTAATGCCAAAATTACAAACACCTGCTAATCTGTGGGCACATTTCCCAAAACATGAACGACCTGGATTGGCTTCGGACTTTGGGTCTTCGGGAAAAACTCCTTCAAGTGATACAAGGACTAAAAACTCTTGAAGTGTCGAATCGTCGAACCATGAGATATACAACCCATGTTTGTTCGACGACTAATCTAACGGTCAGGTACTCCTTCCACGTGATCTACGATGTAGATTCACTACAAGACTTTAGAGCTTTGAAGATTTTGTCTCATTTCTGTCAAAGAATTAAAAATTTTCGAAGCAACGAAGTCTAAAGGACTTGAGGAGGTTAAAATCCACACTCCTTTTCCCATATTTGATGACTGTGAAGGATTCAAACCCTTCCCGAACAGATCCTATGGCCATTGTGGTTTCCCGAACTGCTACACTCCTATAGCTTTCAAACACAGCTAAGGTGTTCTCTCAACACCCTATTGGCATTCATGGACACTATGAAACTTGAATTTTTTCCATTTTGACAATAATTCTCTCCCAAACATTTGCTTCAATTTCAAATTACATGGCCCATATAGGCTCAGTGTTGAAAACTGGAGCTCTGATACCAAATTGTAATGTACCCAGCCGTAAAACTGTTGGGATATGCCACTTAAAAATTTACAATAATTTCATCTAGACATAATATAAAACTTAAGAAGAAAAATATATTCTACAAATACATAGATTCATGTGGAAATAACAGTAAAAATATATATGCAGCATACACAGGAAAAACCCATAAACATAAACATAAGTATAAATACACAACATGTAAGCTCATGTAAATTAATACATAATTGATACTTATATTTTGTAGAAGACCACCAACTACATGCAGACCTTCCACGATCCTCCCAGCCTTAGACCAAACTTCTCATAACTCTCAGTAGTGGGTCACCACCAAGCTGGGACTAAAGTCCACCTAGGTAAAGGGTGCAAGATACCAGATATATAAAATGTGCAGAACAGAATCGAAATGCTAGAAATAACAGAATAACAGTGAAATATCCAGCATAATCTTCACAATACACAGTAATGATATACGAAATAGCAACAGAAATAGCACTTGAACAGAAATAGCACTTGA
>JZKD02S2398933.1:282512-306140 GCA_000966675.3 Picea glauca
TGGGGCTATATGTTCCCCTTCATTATCATCATCAATGAACTCTATTGAAATACCTCTTTGTTATGTCATTTCCATGTAATCTAACCTCATTGACACTGCTCTCAACAATTTTTCGATACCCTCTCCATCATTGGCATGTGGTGCTCATGGTCTAACTTGACCCATCCTAACATGAATTCCTCTCCCCACCACCATCACCTTGTTTGACAATGCGATCACTTCTTTCCGTTTTCCTAAATTGCAATTTCTCTCCACGATAACAATGTAGATTGTCAATCACACAATCTTAAATATGCTCGACCTACGCAATGTAGACACACCCATAATTATATATCAAAGTTCACAATGCTTTAAATGGAAGCAAATTCAAAACTCTACAGACATGGACAACATGGACATAACGTTTCATATTGTGAACAACCTTTGGTTACCCTCATCGTTTGGCAAAAGGTCAAACACGTGATTCTTAGATCCCTATATAGTTTGACCTGCATCATGGATCATTGATCTCCCCTTTAATCCGATGGCCCGATGGCCCTCGTGGTTTTGAGATGACCTCCCATCCAAGCTTTCAGAAAAAGTCCGAGGTTAAACCTCAACCCTCGATCTGAAACGAATCACACGATTCAAAGGATTACCACCAATCCACCCTTCACGAAAACCTTGTGACGCAAGCGATGAGACAATACTAACAACGGCAGCCAATCAATTCTGACCTATAAATATAAATAAAGGAAAAATCCAAAACAAGCCTAAAGGAAAATTCCAAAACTAAATTCTTTAAAATTCTTTAAAATTTGCTTGAAAGCTAAATTTGCTTTGACTGGATTGAAAATTCTTTAAAAAAAGCTAAATTTGCTTTGACAGGACGAAGAAGACAACATAAAGTGAAATCATGCATTGCGTCTGCGCAATCTACTTTCTGTTTTGTATTATAATTTAAAGGGATTTTTAGTCAGAGTTTGCGAAGCAACTAGATCTCGTGCAAGGTCGGGACTCTTGGTAGTGCGATGCCAATATATTTACGGGATAGGGGGAATTAGCATAGCATATCCGAGAACGAAGAGGCACCGGATAGATATAACTCGAACGCAAAAAAAAACAGTGAATTACAATACATTTTCAGTGCAATGGCAACAGTGAAGCTGTTAGGCGCGAGTCTGAGTCCCTTCGTGGTGCGGGTTCGAATAGCACTTGCTCTTAAAGGTATCGATTACGAGTACATCATCGAAGAGAGCATGCAAAATAAGAGCCAGCTGCTTCTGCAATCAAATCCTGTTCATAAGAAGATGCCAGTGCTTATCCACAATGGAAAGCCCGTTTGTGAATCGATGATTATTGTGCAGTACATCGAGGAGGCATGGGACACTAAGGCGCCCAATCTTATGCCCAAAGATCCATATGAGCNGCGTCTGCGCAATCTACTTTCTGTTTTGTATTATAATTTAAAGGGATTTTTAGTCTGTGTGGGCCTGGTCAGAGTTTGCGAAGCAACTAGATCTCGTGCAAGGTCGGGACTCTTGTTAGTGCGATGCCAATATCTTTACGGGATAAGGGGAATTAGCATAGCATATCCGAGAACGAAGAGGCACCGGATAGATATAGCTCGAACGCTAAAAAAACAGTGAATTACAATACATTTTCAGTGCAATGGCAACAGTGAAGCTGTTAGGCGCGACTCTGACTCCCTTCGTGGTGCGGGTTCGAATAGCACTTGCTCTTAAAGGAGTTCATCGATTACGAGTTCATCGAAGAAGAGAGCATGGAAAATAAGAGCCAGCTGCTTCTGCAATCAAATCCTGTTCACAAGAAGATTCCAGTGCTTATCCACAATGGAAAGCCCGTTTGTGAATCGATGATTATTGTGCAGTACATCGAGGAGGCATGGGACACTAAGGCGCCCAATCTTATGCCCAAAGATCCACATGAGCGAGCCAATGCCCGCTTCTGGGCTGCCTTTGTAGACGATAAGGTAATTTAATTCGTTCAGTCGTAATCCCCTGCCTCCAGATTTCATGGACCCTTTCCTTTATCTGCTCTTTGTGTTTTTTAAAGTTTCAGTTACTGTTTTTTCTATTCCATAACTAATACACTCATGCTTGTTATGTGTGGCCTCAGCTCATTCCGTGTATTCGAGGAGTTTTCTTTGGCCAGGGCGAGCAGCTACGGAAGGCAGCGGAAGATTCGGTTGCAAACTTTCTTTTGATAGAGGAAGCTCTACGAACGAACAGCTACTTCTCAGGAAAAGCGTATTTTGGAGGAGATGAGATAGGTTTGGTTGACATCGCATTGGGTGGTATGTCGGTGTTTATCAAAGGCCTCGAGAAGGCTACCGATACTGTTTTAATAGATTCGGGGAAGATGCCGTTGCTGAGCGCATGGATAGACCGATTTTGTAAATCCGATGGAGTGAAAGAAGTAATGCCCGATCCGGCAAAGCAGGTGGAAAGTCTATTAGCTAGGAGAGCCAGAGTTACATCACCACCCGCTGGCAATTAGGGCAAACTATGTCGGCCTTAAAAGTGAGGACAGGCAGTAGATGTGTGTTATTCGCAATCTGTCATGTTATTCATTGCTGTGTTATGTGAATGAGTCTGAATAATATTATGGCGAATCTTGCCTGTACTATATAGCTGGCAATCACATGTTCAATCTGCGTTGATTTAGTCCGAACAAGTTTTTGGTAAATCCCTCCTTTACTGTAGCTGGGCAATCCCTGTTCAGTGTGCGTTGATTTCGAATGTAATACAAACTACAATGAAATGCAATTACTTTTGTGAAAAGATCCTTTATAGCTCGTATAAAGTGTCGGATAAAAACCCCAAACTTCTGAGAGTAATTTTGTATGGATAATGGGACCTTGTTGCATTTCAAAAACAAGGCAATAGGCACCGTTTTTGCGCTACAGATTGTGGTATATATTTAATCTTTTAAGCTAATTTGAATAATAAGATCTCATAAAATGTCATCTTAAGCTATTTATCATGTTCTCAACTTGACTTTGTGAATATATGGAATGTGAGAAATTAATTTTACAGGGATTTTATTAAATTTCTTTAAAGATTTGCAACAAGATTTTTTAATGTTCATTTTTTCCTATAATTATTATGTTATTTTATAATTATTATGTTATTTTAATGGAAGGTTTTTTTTTTGAATGTGCATATTTTCTTATAATTATTATGATTTTATTAGAGTTTTAATATTACATTTTGGAATAGTTGTTATCATAATAAATTCAAAATTTCAAAACCATTTGACANGGGCTGCCTTTGTAGACGATAAGGTAATTTAATTCGTTCAGTCGTAATCACCTGCCTCCAGATCTCATGGACCCTTTCCTTTATCTGCTCTTTGTGTTTTTGAAAGTTTCAGTTATTGTTTTTTCTATTCCGTAACTAATACACTCATGCTTGTTATGTGTGGCCTCAGCTCATTCCGTGTATTCGAGGAGTTTTCTTTGGCCAGGGTGAGCAGCTACGGAAGGCAACGGAAGATTCGGTTGCAAACTTTCTTTTGATAGAGGAAGCTCTGCGAACGAACAGCTACTTCTCAGGAAAAGCGTATTTTGGAGGAGATGAGATAGGCTTGGTTGACATCGCATTGGGTGGTATGTCGGTGTTTATCAAAGGCCTCGAGAAGGCCACCGATACTGTTTTAATAGATCCGGGGAAGATGCCGTTGCTGAGCGCATGGATGGACCGATTCTGTAAATCCGATGGAGTGAAAGAAGTAATGCCCGATCCGGCAAAGCAGGTGGAAATTGTATTAGCTAGGAGAGCCAGAGTTACATCACCACCCGCTGGCAATTAGGGCAAACTATGTCGGCCTTAAAAGTGAGGACAGGCAGTAGATGTGTGTTATTCGCAATCTTTGTCATGTTATTCATTGCTGTGTTATGTGAATGAGTGAATAATGTTATGGCGAATCTTGCCTGTACTATATAGCTGGCATTCACATGTTCAATCTGCGTTGATTTAGTCCGAACAAGTTTTTGGTAAATCCCTCCTTTACTGTCCTTTACTGTAGCTGGCAATCCCTGTTCAGTGTGCGTTGATTTCGAATGTAATACAAACTACAATGAAATGCAATTACTTTTGTGAAAAGATAATGGGACCTTGTTGCATTATACGAGCTATGTGAAAAGATAATAGCTCGTATAAAGTGTAATTTTGTATGGATAATGGGACCTTGTTGCATTTCGAAAACAAGGCAATAGGCACCACTTTTGCGCTACAGATTGTGGTACATATTTAATCTTTTAAGCTAATTTGAATAATAAGATCTGATAAAATGTCATCTTAAGCTATTTATCATGTTCTCAACTTGACTTTGTGAATATATGGAATGTGAGAAATTAATTTTACAGGGATTTTATTAAATTTCTTTAAAGATTAGATTTTTTTATGTGCATTTTTTCCTTATGTTATTTTAATGGAAGGTTATTTTTTTGAATGTGCATATTTTCTTATAATTATTATGATTTTATTAGAGTTTTAATATAACTTTTTGGAATAGTTGTATCATAATAAATTCAAAATTTCAAAACCATTTGACATTTTGGAATAGTTGTTGATTTTATTAGAGTTTTAATATTACTTTTTGGAATAGTTGTTATTATAATAAATTCAAAATTTCAAAACCATTTGACATTTTGGAATAGTTGTTGATTTTATTAGAGTTTTAATATTACTTTCTGGAATAGTTGTTATCATAATAAATTCAAAATTTCAAAACCATTTGACATTTTGGAATAGTTGTTGTGATAATAAATTTAAAGTTTCAAATCCATTTGACATTGAAGTAGATATTTTTGGTTTAGGAATAGTTGTTATTATAATAAATTTAAAATTTCAAAACCATTTGACATTTTGGAATAGTTGTTGTCATAATAAATTTAAAGTTTCAAAGCCATTTGACATTGAAGTAAATATTTTTGGTTTAGGAATAGTTGTTATCATAATAAATTCAAAATTTCAAAACCATTTGACATTTTGGAAGAGTTGTTGTCATAATATATCTAAAGTTTCAAAGCCATTTGACATTGAAGTAGATATTTTTGGTTTAAGATACATTAGATAGTAACACCATGGGTTTGAACCCTATGAACTAGAATGTATTATGTAATTGTGATTTAGGCTGGTGAACCGATAAAGTTGAAAAGAGGTTGGAGTGCCTAGGAAATGTAATACTTCTATATATATTAATAAAATACATCGTTGGTAGCAAGACGGACAAGGACAAGAGATATGGGCTATGATTCGAAGAGAGAGTGGGCTTAATGGGGCAAGTCTTTTTATTATATTTTGTTTATCCATTTTGGTTTTAATTGAGAAAAATGGTTACATGAGCTTCTTAGGGAGGCCATGTGGTTCTTGGTTCTTGTAATTATATAAACCCTGCCTATGGGCTATTTGGGGGTTGTTCTTGGTTAATCATTTAATTTTGAGAATTATTCATTTCACTCTTGCTCATTCGTGTGCTCTGAGTTGGAGCATGGAAATGAATGGTTGGCGGAGGAGACCCATTGTGAGATGGTTGTGAGGAATAAATGATCATTCTATGTGGGAATGGATTCTTGTGTGCATGGGATCGATGGAAGTTCTCAAGGAGCTGTCATGACTGAGAATCCTTGGATTTTTCAGCATGAATATTTCCTGACCAATAGCACTAGAGCCCTGGAGAGAAATTGAATCGTTTGAAGGACTGCATGGCAGAGAAACGGGTTCATTTCTTTTGGTTGTGCAAGATGAAGGGGAAAGTGAGTTGGAAATTAGGATTGTTGTGTGGTTGGGAAAACCTGAGAGCTAATTAGTCAAATGTTGTGTGCTTGAGAGTTGGCATAGGACCCGTCCTTGTGGATTCATAGTGATGGCTCGGGGGTGACCTGTTGTTGAGAATTGGAACAACAATGTCTATGGTTGGGAAGATATTAGATTGGGGAATGATTATAGTGGTTGGAAATATGATTAAGAGAAGGATAACTTGGAATTATTATAATTTGGAGAATGATGATATAATTTTTCATGAATTGAGAAGAAAAATGACCTATAACATTAATTGACAAATATTTTGATATGCATAATTCTAACAAAAATGSGTGCTTGCAAATTTGGAAGAATTAAAGGTATAATTGAAAAAAWTMAAGCCTAATATTGAATATAAKATTCACGAAAGCATAGCAGAGTTTGTAAAAGTGGGTTTAGGAAACAAAGAGATACAAGGAAAGTAATGAAAAATGGATAAAGAACTAAAAAATAATGAAACTAAGGAATTATTATTYAGTTGCTAATGAATCTRAATGAATTACAAGGAACAATAGAAAGAATCCTCACATASGAAATKMARCTAGAAGTTGAAGAATATAGTWAATRGGGCACATAAAGGAAAAGTRAGATTMCATGGTCTTGAAGGTAGAAATTTGTAGATAGTTGTAAAATTGATGTGAAAGAGAACATGGAGCTTAGGAGGTGATGTGTGAATCATCTCTATGTGCCAAGAACATGAGTTCCTGGGAAGGATTTTCTATATATGACCTAGCTACTTTGTATAAAAGTACTCAGAGAAAGAAAACCATTGCTAACATCAGAGTTTACAGTGGAAGCAAGATACTAATGCAAAGAAATCGAGGATAGAATAATGAGGATTATTTCACTTGAAAAGTATCACCGAACGAAATAGACTTCCATTGGAAATGGTATTGAATGGGAAAAGTGGGAATTGTTAATTGAATTAATCTAATAGACAACTAGAAGTAATAGCAAGGATGTTGAATGATTATGGATAAGTTGAATTCAAGGATGTTGTGATAGTAAAGTGATGGAATGTTGTGAGTTACCTCACTCCAGGGTGATGGAATGCTTCATAAAGGTAAAGTTGGATATGACTACCCAAAATAAGTTGTTGCAAATTGAAAAAAATGGTTGGATTGTAGAATGACCATGTGGAACTTGGTTGGAAACAATTTAGACCAGGGAACAATAGTTCATATGAGAAGAATGGGAGCTCACAAGGAAACAAGGATCTGAAACAATTTAGAGACAACAGGCTACAACATAAATAAATAAATAATAAGTGAACTAAAACAAAAATGCACTAAAGTGCATGATGCATAGAATGAAGTTAGAATACATGTGCATTAGTAGGCATGTTGATAGTGAATGTTTGGTGCATATGGGTGTACATTTTGTGCATATGTATATGTTTGAATATGCATATGGCATGCTTGTGGACTTAGAATAGTCTATTGTTGTATACATGAAATACTAATATTATATTGAGTATGACTAATTATGGATTATGTATTCAAGAAAAATGATATAGCATGGTTAAATATGTGTATTTTATTGTTCCTTATGACTTTCATATATGCGAAGACCCATGAGGGTGGTATTAGTGGTGATCAGAAGGATGGAGGAGAAAGCTTGCGAGCTTCTACAAATACCATTTGTTTAGGCAACATCAAGTAGGTTGATAACAACCATGAATGTATGCATTTGATTGCTTCCAATGTTTAATGGAATTGAGGTAAGAATTCCCTCAATTTTTTTTTTTCAATATTTAAATTGATATGTAACAATTGAAGGCCTAGCATATGTAAATGTTGTTGATGCTAGAATGCATTTAGATAAATTTATTTTCATATTGTGTTATGATTGGTTATGGGATCATAACCGGGTTAATTCAGGTGACATAATCCTTCTATAACAATGAATGTCCATAGAGCTAGTCATGTGTGAGACTATGAAATGGTTGGATATGAAAGGGCTATAGCGTTATGTGAGTGCTCAATGGTATCTACTTTATACTTGATGTTTGGAATGCAACCTATTTTACGACACTGAAGAGAAATTAAGAATTATATTCTTGGTGTAGTGTTTGGGTTGAAAAGGAAGGTATCCAAATAGTCAGGAAAGTAGTAGGAAGTGTGTAGATGATGTGTTGAGGTGTTGGCTAGACCTTCCAACTCATCATGGTGGAATGCATGACATAGTTATGTGGTATTGTGTATTCAATGCATGGATGCATTGTGTAGATGTGACCACAGGTATTGACACATTGATTGTTATTTTATTAGTAATTATTTGTTGTTTTGCAAATGCATAATGAATGATAGTTGCATTATATTAATATGAGTACTAGCTGAAGGTGATTGAATTGTTGTTTGTTACAATTATGAGATCACTTTTTGAGCTCTTGAAAATGTTACAAGTGGTATTTAATAAATTATTGAATGCATTTTGGTGAATTCATGTATATAATATGTGGCATAGAAATGATTATCCTAACAACTTGAGTATTGATAACTCATGAAGTTGACAACACTTCAAGAGTTTTTAGATATTGCAACTAGAAAGTTGCAGGTTAAAGTAGTTACATAATCGTGAATTATGGAAAAGCTCTATCATGGGAATGGAGTAATAAAAAACAGTATTTCCAACTAGAAGAAATAAAAGATTGGATGATAATACATGTGTAGAGAATGATGGGTTCATTCCATTTAATAGTTGAATTCCATTTAATGTCAAGAATTGATGGAAGTAATTGAATTGTAGATACAAACAATACTGAGATCATTTGTTTCCATATATATATATATATGAGATACTGATAGTTTGTTTGGCTGAGTGTGAATTGAGAAAATTGCAGGGGGTTGGTCTTGGATATGGCAATAATGTAAGCCCATAAGTAATATTGATATCTATTGTTGCAAGAGCCAAACATTATGGGAAGAAAGATCATGACTATATATATATATATATATATAACTGTTTTGGAAATTGAAATTTAATAATTACTCACAATCTGTTTTGGTTGAGTGTAAATTGAGAAAATTACATCTAGGATGGTCTTGGATATGATAGGGATGTAAGACCATAAGGAAGACTGATATCTACAATTGTAGAAGACAAACAATATGAGTAGAAAATTCATTTTTGGAAAAAAAACTTCCTCTATGAAATAGATTTGAGAAACTAATAGTTACAAATTGTTATGTTATGCTAATAGTTTGTGTGGTTGAATGAAAGGTTGAGGAAATTGTAGGGAGAATGGTCTTGGATGTTGTAGGGTTGTAAACTCATACATAAGAAAAATTATTGTTGCTACAAGAGCCAAGCATTATGAGCAAAATTCTCATGCTCGGGGAAATTTTATTTCATGTATATAAACAGATTCTAGAAATTAAAAATTGTTATGATATGCTAACAATTGGTTTGGCTAATCGAAGGTTGAGAAAATTGTAAGAATAATGGTATTGGGTCAAGCCTACAATTGCAAGAGCTAAGTGAGTTATGAGCAGGAAGTTCATGCCTGAAATATTTGTTCTTACCTATATAAAATAGATTTCACATTTATGATTGAAAATTGTTATAATGATATCTCATGATGACTGTATGTTTTTTGTAATACCCCTAGATCGAGCTCCCAGTTGAAATTGTAAATATGTTTCATAGGCTGGTGAGCCAGGTGATTATAATGTAGGAGGTTTATATGAGGATTAGGCCGGAAAATCTAGATGCTAAAGGCCAGTGAGCCTATTTTTGTATATGTAAACACTAATATCATTAATATAAGACATCACTTTGTGTAGACCAACCACGATAAAAGGGTATGGGGGTCTAAACTCTACTAGGAAATGGAAGGGAGGGGATAACAACCTAGGAAAGGGGGCTAAGCTAGAGGGCTTATTTCCAAAGGAATATCATAATATTATTCCTAAAGATTATGGTGAGGATAATTATTTTCATCCTAAGTCTCATGGGAAAGAGAATGAATCCCAAATGGAGAGGAATGAGCACCACGAGATCCATGTGTCATCAAGGGCACATGAAAATAAGTGTGGGGGAAATTAGTCTATTTCCCACTCACAGAGCCATTCATTAACTCAACCAGTCATGCAACCAACCATTCTCTCCATGAGTTGATCTTTGCATCATTCACGCACCTCTGTAACCTGCACGCACTCTTGAGCTACCCAAAACATTTCATGTTATCAACAACAAATCGTATCCCTCATATGATGCACAATGCACATGTACCTACATGAGCCACTGTTGTACCTTTCTTCTATGAGTATCATCTGTTCCATGTCCTGAATTTTGTTGCTCCCATTACCTATGCATTAGATGAATGTTATTGTTGTCTTCACCATTCCTTGTAACTAGTTGACTAAAGCACGAAACTGAAGAAATGAGTTGGCAGGCCTATGGTTATGAAGAGACGAGTTATTAGGCTCATATATTGAAGAGGCAGGTTGTGAGGCCCGTGAGAAACTCTCTCTAGGTGAGAAAATTACTAGGAACGTGCTTCCCTGAGGGAGCCCAACCAGAGCTATAGTGCTCCGAGACTTCCTATCTGACCTGTTGTTGAAGCCCTGGAATTGAAGTGGGTTAGTTGAAGGATTGTTGAGCAAAGAAGGGGCACACTTCCTAGGGTAGGACAAGAATGTGTGGAATGAGAGACTAAAGGTTAGTAGTTTGAGTTTTCTCCTGGGGTGAAATTCTTCATGTTTTTTGTATGGTCTCAGCCTAGCCTAGGAATCCCTTTACCTAGGTGGAATTTAGTCCCAGCTCGGTGGTGACCCACTGCTGAGAGTTATGAGAAGTTTGGTCTAAGGCTGGGAGGATCGTGGAAGGTCTGCATGTAGTTGGTGGTCTTCTACAAAATATAAGTATCAATTATGTATTAAATTACATGAGCTTACATGTTGTGTATTTATACTTATGTATTTGTAGAATATATTTTTCTTCTTAAGTTTTATATTACGTCTAGATGAAATTATTGTAAGTTTTTAAGTGGCATATCCCAACAGTTTTACGGCTGGGTACATTACAATTTGGTATCAGAGCTCCAGTTTTCAACACTGAGCCTATATGGGCCGTGTAATTTGAAATTGAAGCGAACGTTTGGGAGAGAATTATTGTCAAAATGGACAAAATTCAAGTTTTATAGTGTCCATGAATGCCAATAGGGTGTCGAGAGAACACCTTAGCTATGTTTGAAAGCTATAGGAGTGTAGCAGTTTGGGAAACCACAATGGCCATAGGATTTGTTTGGGAAGGGTTTGAATCCTTCACAGTCATCAAATATGGGAAAATGAGTGTGGATTTTAACCTCCTCAAGTCCTTTAGACTTCGTTGCTTCGACAATTTTTAAGTCTTTGACAGAAATGAGACAAAATCATCGAAGCTCTGAAGTCTTGTAGTGAATCTACATCGCAGATCTGGAAGGAGTACTTGACCGTTAGATTAGTCGTCGAACAAATCTGGGTTGTATATCTCATGGTTCAACGATTCGACACTTCAAGAGTTTTTAGTCCTTGTATCACTTGGACGAGTTTTTCCCGAAGACCCAAAGTCCGAAGCCAATCCAGGTCGTTCATGTTTTGGGAAATGTGCCCACAGATTAGCAGGTGTTTGTAATTTTGGCATTCAACAGTTTGGGAGTTTTGAAGTGTTCAGGTGTGAAATCCTCCGAAGCCCGAAGTTCCAGAGCGTCAGAGTCTCGAAACTCCAAGGAACACATGTTCGGAAGTTTGGCGTTCAGGAGATGTGTTGTGTTATGATGAGAAGTTCTTTGAAGTCTCGAAGCTCAAGAGTGTCAAAGTAGTAAATATATGGAGAGAGAGAGTTCGGGAGTTCACCAGTTCGACATTCAGTATTTCACCAGTTCGACATTCAGGAGTTTTGAAGTGTTTAGGTGAGAGATCCTCCGAAGCATGGAGTCCCAAAGTCCTGGAGCATCAGAGTGACGTAGAATGATGACATCACTTGGGGTGACGTGGACCCACTCTAAGCATATCACGTTTCATGTTGTTTTTTGTTTTTCACATAATTTTTGTGCCAATTAGATGTTGACATGTGTCACTCATATATTGGGCCACATATCATCTCTATATTTTTGACACCTAGAACCCCCTCGTGTGTGATGGTTGATAAGACTTCGGAAGTTCAGAGTTCAAGATAATTAAGGTGTAAATATATAAGGAAATCCACAAAACAAATCTCTATAAATATTCTCCGGGAGTTCACCGGTTCGACGTTCGAAAGAAATTTTGTATGGTGACAGTAAAACCTCTGAATCCCGAAGCTCCAAATGAGTACTCTTCGAGGAGTTTGCCACTTCGGAGTTCAGAGGGAATGATGTGTGGAGTAGGAGGAACTTACGAAGCCCAAAGTTCAGAAGCTCTGAAGTCTTGAAGCTCAGAACAACACCTTGTGTCCAAAGCACTTGGTTGTAGCCGTGGTCACATGAGATTAAGAGATGAAGAAAAAAGGGCTAGTTCTTGAAAATTGTTTTTTAGACAAAAAGAGGCTTAAAGAAGGAGCCTGTGGAGTTCCGATTTGTACTGACCTGCATCTAAAGAGGAAAAAAAGACATGTGAACCTAAGGACAGGATCCAGAACGGGTCTAAGAGCCAATTCGACTCTGAAGAAGAAGAACATTTGTACAAAGATTTCCTCCCTAGGAAGGAAAATTTTCAAATATTCATAACTTTCTGCTCAAAACTCGGAATTGAGCATGAAAGAAGGAATTTGAAATATATTGAAAAGTCGAATATAAATAGTCACTCAGAAAATTGATATGGGTAGGAAATTTTCAAGAAAATCAGAAGAAAGAATTCTGATGTAATATGGAATCAGAATTGAACATAATTTCCTGAATTTGTTAAAGTGATCAACCTAACAAAGTTCTACTGATTGCACATTTTTGCAGAGTTAACAACTAGTAGATTAGATCATGATCAACACCGAGTGTAGAGGAATGGAAGATACACATGGGGCTTACAACTAGGAATATGAGATCAAAGGGATGGATGTCCACATGGGCAATGAAGATACAAACTCCAATGGACATGGAGAAGAAAATCAAGAAAACATGAACTTTGTAGAGACCATTGAAAATTTTCAAAAGGATGTCCAAAGTAAAGAATATGATAATGAAATGATTATGAAATCCAAGGAGCAACAGGAGGACTTCAACATGAAGTTATCGCAGAGCTTGGACATAATTGAAAAGAAATTGGATAAGGAAAATGGCTCAAGCAAATCAGGAAGTCACAACTCTCTAGATGAGAAAGGAAGAACAAGAAGTGTTAGCAGACATCACAATTGCTCCCCAAGGAATTCCACTAGGAGAGCACACAATAGCTCAAGTCCATCCCCTTTCAGGAAGTGTAAGAAAAGGTCTAGGTTGGATGAGCTACAAGGAGAAATGAACAAGATCAAACCTCCTACGTTTGAAGGTGAGCACAAGAAGGATGAATATGCCAAGACATAGCTGCTAGGCATGATAAAATATTTTCAATTGCATAATTATTCTTCACATGCAGAAGGAAAATTTCTATCTATCATATCAAAGGAAAGGAATCCATGTGGTGGGACCAACTTGTACAGGTGTATCACTTTAAAGAGAAAAATGTTACTTGGAAGGAATTCAATAAGTATTTTCAAAAGAAATACTTGACTAAGAGATATTATAACAAGAAAATGGAGGAGTTCTTTGAACTCTAGATAGGAAGTATGAGCATCGATGAATATGAAAGAAGGTTTTTAGAACTGTTAAAGTATGTCTCCTTCATTAAGGATAAGATAGTTAAGATTCAAAGTTATTTCAGTGGGCTTCCGTCATTCATTCGTGACAAGATACAATATGATGATCCAAAAACTTTGGAGACCATAAGGCGAGCTACATGCCTATATTATCATCATAAAGGGAATCCAACTTTCCAAAAATGTTGGGAAGACAAGAAGTACAATATGGAACATAAGAATAAGGCGAATAAGCCACCATTCTTCAGAAATAGTCCCCAGGGACAACCAACTTCTAGAGAGCCCAAAACGATTGAGACAGGGGGGAAAAGGCCAAGGAAACCACCTATTCAATGTTGGGGTTGTAAGGGACATCATAAGTGTAGAGATTGTTCTCACAGAAGTAAAAAAGTGAGAGATTTTCACAATGTACAACAAGTTGAAATAGTGGAGGACATGGGCATGAATGTAGCCAAGATCTATGCATCCCTGGACAATAAGCAAGCTGATTTTCAGTCACACGTGATTGAAGTGAAAGGTATGATCAACAACCAAACCATTGCAATTTTAATTGATTCAGGATCTATTCATAGTTATATAGATCCTAATATGGTGGAAAGGTTTCATTTTCCAAGAAGAAAGCATGAAAAATATTGGTTGGTATAGCTGGCTATCGGAGCCAAAAGAAAAGTTAACGATATGGTTAAGTCATGTCTAGTGGGCATGAATAGATTGAGCACCAGGGAAGATTTGAACATATTTACTTTAGGTTACTATGAATTTTTAATTGGTATGGATTGGTTTGATGAAAACCATGCTATCCTAGACTGTTAAAGTAAATCATTTACTTGCTGGGATGAAGAAGAAAACCTAAGGATAGTACAGGGAATTCCCATTGCCATGACTGTCTGAGAAATTTCAGCATTGCAACTAAAGAAATGTTACAAAAAAGGATGTCAAATATTTGCATCTCATATGGAAGAGACAACTAAGGATAGGGTGTCAAATATTGAAGATTAAGCAGTCCTAAGGGAGTTTGAGTATGTATTTAAATTGATTTCTCTATAAATTTTATGCTTGTATCAGCTTTAGTATTCAAGACCCCTTACAGGATGAGTACCCCATAATTAAAGGAGTTTCAAATGAAACTTGAAGAGCTTCTAAACAAGGGGTATATATTCCCAAGTGTTTCACCTTGGGGTTCTCTACTATTATTTGTGAAAAATAAATATGGAACATTGAGATTTTGTATTGACTTTAGATAGTTTGACAAAGTAACTGTAAATAATAAGTATCCTTTGTCAAGGATCAATGACCTCTCTGATCAATTGAAGAATGAAAAAATATTCTCAAAGATTGATCTTAGGTAATGTTATCATCAGGTAATAATTAAAGATAAAGACATCAACAAGCCTTCCTTCAGAACAAGTTATTGTCGTTATGAGTTCACAGTGGTTCCATTTGGGTTATCAAATGCACCAGATGTCTTCATGTGTTTAATGAATTGTATTTTCAGAGAATATTTAGATAAGTTTGTGATTGCATTTTTAGATGAAATTCTTATATATTACAAGTCAGAACAAGAGCATGAACAACACTTGAAGATGGTATTACGAGTATTGAGGGAGCATAAGTTGTATTCTAAATTGAGAAAGTGCTCATTTTATCAGAACCAAATTCATTATTTGGGTCATATCATAACTGAGGAATGGATAGAAATGGATCCTAAAAAGATTGAGGCCATCAGAGGATGGTCATCATCTAAGAATGTGACAGAAGTCAGATCCTTCATGGGCCTTTCCGACTACTAAAAAAGATTTATTGTAGGATTCTCAAAGATTTCACACCCGATCACTTCCTTGCAAAAGAAGGGAGTGAATTTTCAGTGGTCATTAGAGTGTGAAAAGAGTTTCCAACACTTGAAGCAATTATTAATCAGTGCTCCAATACTAAGGATTGTTGATCCAAGTGAAGACTTCCTTGTATGCACATATGCATGTAAAGAAGGACTTGGTGCAGTCCTCAGTAAAAAAGGGTATGATGTATGTTATGAATCAAGTAAGTTGAAGGAGCATGAAAGGTATTATGCCACTCATGATTTGGAGTTGGCAGCCATAGTGCATGCCTTGAAGAAGTGGATGCACTACCTCATGGAGAAAAGGTTCAAGCTGAGGACAGACCATCATGGTCTGAAATATTTATTTCGACAACCAACTCTAAATGTCAGGAAAAGCAGGTGATTAGAGTTTCTTAATGATATGACTTTGATATAAAACATATCAAAGAGAAGGATAACAAGGTGGTTGATGCACTCCGAAGAAGAGTGCATGAGTTGCATGCTATATCCATTAGCACGTACCAATCTGATTTGAAAGACAAAATCTTAGAGGCTGGAAAGATAGATTTACAATACAAGGAATTAGTGGGAAAATTACAGTAAGGTATTTTGTAGCATAAAATTGAAGACTACAAGATGGGTAATGATGAAATTCTCAGGTACAGAAGAAGAATTTATGTACAAAATTCCCAAGAATTGAAAAATATGATATTGAGAGAAATGCATAATGTACCTTATGTTGGACACCTAGGGTATCATAAAACTATTGCAACTGTCAAGAGCCAATATTATTGGCTAGGCATGAACAAAGAAGTTGTTGAGTAAATTGTCAAATGTTTGGAGTGTCAAAAGGTGAAGGCTGAGCATAGACACCCAACTGGGTTGTTGCAACCATTACCTATCCCTTAGTGGAAATGGGAAGTGATAACAATGGACTTCATCAACAAACTGCCAAGAACAAGAAAGCAACATGATTCTATCATAATAGTGGTGGACAAACTTACCAAAGCTACCCATTTCATTCTAGTGAAGCTCACTCACAAGGAAACTAACATTGCTAATATTTATATGAAGGAAATTGTTCGATTGCACAGTATATCCAAGACAATTGTGACATACAAAGATCTAAAATTGACATCAAATTTATGGAAATGATTATTTAAAAGATTTGGAACAAAATTGAATTTTAGAACAACTTATCATCCAGAATCTGATGGGAAAACAGAGAGGGTGAATCAAGTGATTGAGGATATGTTGATGATGTATGCGATGGATAAACCATCAAAATGGGAAGACTACCTACATTTGGTAGAGTTTTCTTATAACAATGGGTACCAAGCATCTCTGAAGATGATCCCATTTGAGGCACTTTATGGAAGAAGGTGCAACACACCTGTAAGTTGGGACAACCCAATAGATAGAGAAGTGGTTGGGCCCGATTTACTTAGAGAAATGGAAGAGAAGATGCCAAAAATAAAGAAGAATTTAAAGGCTTCTCAAGGTAGAAATAAAAGCTATGCTAACAAGGGAAAAATTCACAGAGAATTTAAAGTGAGTGACCATGTATTCTTAAAAGTGAATTCCAAAAAAAGTTCCCTGAAGTTGGGAAATCATTCAAAGTTGGAAGCTCATTATTGTGGGCATTTGAAATATTATAGAGGATTGGGACTGTAGCTTATATTCTTTCATTACCTACACCAATGTCTATTCATAATGTATTCCATGTGTCATTGCTAAAAAAGTATATAGCTAATGTTAATCATGTCATTGATTGGAATGTGATCCACATGGAGAAAGAAGACGCTTTTCAAGTGCATCAAGTAGCTCCAGAATCAAGTCATAGAGATAGTAAAGGTGCAATGTACCTAGTATGGTCTTGAGGATGCAACTTGGGAGCACGAGGATGTTATGCGGGAAGAATACCCACATATTTTTAAGATTTTTGAAAATTTTGGTGAAATATATATAGTGCATGAAGGACAATGCATAAATAAGGGGAGGGGAATGTAATACCCCTAGACCGAGCTCCCAGTTGAAATTGTAAATATGTTTTATAGACTGGTGAGCCAGGTGATTATAAGCTAGGAGGCTTATGTGATGATTAGGCCGTAGAGCTTAGATGCTAAAAGATAGTGAGCCTATTTTTGTATATGTAAAAACTCATATCATTAATATAATACATCAATGCATGTAGACCCACCATGATAAAAGAGTATGGGGGACTAAACTCCAATAGCAATGGGAAGGGAGTGGCTAAGATCCTAGGAAAGGGGCTAAGTTAGAGGGTTTATTTCCAAAGGAATATTATAATATTATTCCTAAATATTATGGTGAGGATAATTATTTTATCCTAAGTCTCATGGGAAAGAGAATGAATCCCAAGTGGAGAGGAATGACCCCCTTGAGAGCCATGTGTCATCAAGGATACATGCAAATAAGTGTGGGGAAAATTAGTCTGTTTTCCACTCACAGAGCCATTCACTCGCTCAACCAGTCATGCATCTAGTCATTTTCTCCATGAGTTGACCTCTCCAACATTCATGCACCTATGGAACCTGCACACACTCTTGACCTACCCCGAACATTTCTTGTTATCTGTAGTAAACTGTATCCCTCTTGGGATGCACAACGCACATGTACCTACCTAAGCCAATGTTGTACCTTTCTGTTATGAGCAACATATGTTCCATGCCATAAATGTTGTTCTTTCCATTACCTATTAATTATCTGAGTGTTGTTGATGTCTTCACCATTCCCTGTAACTGGTTGACTTAAGCAGGGAACTGAAGAAACGGGTTTCTAGGCCCGTGGGTTTGAAGAGATGGATTGTGAGTCACGTGGATTGAAGAGGCGGGTTTTCAAGCTCGTGATAAACTTGCTCCAGGTGAGAGAATTGTTGGGAAAGTGATTTCCTGAGGGAGCCCAACTACAACTACAGTGATCTAAGAATTCATGTTCAACCTATTGTTGTAGCCCTAGAAGGGAAGTGGGGCAGCTGAAAGACTATTGAGCAGAGAAGGTTCACACTTCCTAGGGTGGGACAAGCATGTGGGGAATGAGATACTGAAGGATGGTATTTTGAGTTGGCTCCTGGGACAAAATTATTCTTGTTGTCTGTATGGTCTCAGCCTAGCCTAGGAATCCATTTACCCGGGTGGAGTTTAGTCCCATCTCGAGGGTGACCCACTCCTGAGAGTTATGATTAGCATGGTATAAGGTTGGGAGGATCGTGGAAGGTATGCATGCAGTTGGTGTTCTTTTACAAAAGATAAGTATCAATTGTGTATTAATTTACATGAGTTTACATGCTGTGTATTTATACTTGTGTTTATATTTATGGGTTTTTCCTGTGTATGCTGCATGTATATTGTTACTATTATTTCTACATGAATCTATGTATTTGTAAAATATGTTTGTCTTCTTAAGTTTTATATTATATCCAGATGAAATTATTGTAATTTTTTAAGCGGCATAGCCCAATAATTTTATGGATGGGTATGCTACAATTTAAATACAGATGAGGTGTTGGCTATGGAAGATCGAAGCTCGGGAAAAAGATCACTAGAAGAAAATTGAGCTCAATGATGAAGGCATAGAATGAAGAAAGTCCAATGGACTTGTTGCAGATGGATTTCTTGGAGCCACAACTATGAAACTTCTTGTTCGAGTGAACTCGAGCCCTGAAGAAAAGTGGAAAAAACTGAGGGATTGCATGGCAGAGAAATGGGTTCATTTCTTTGGGTTGTGCAGGCTGATAGGGAAGGAGAGCTTGTTGGTTGGACTTTCTCTTAGAAATATAAATTTTGAAGATGATTATGCATGTTTTGGGCCATAGTTACTATGTATGCATGTTTTGTTTTAGGCCATAGTACCTATGTATATAATAAATTGGTTGGATTGCATGTGTAGATTAAAGGCCAGAGTTCCCAGAATTGTAAGAACATCGGTATGGTGTTGTGCATTGAGGACAGTGCCAAAATAATGGGAGGGGGATGGAACACCCCAGGTTTGATCCCTATGAACTAGAATGTATTATGTAATTGTGACTTAGGTTGGTGAGAAGGTAAAGTTGAAAATGGGTCGGAGTGCCTAGGAAATGCAATACTTCTATATATATTAATAAAATACATCGTTGGTTGTAAGATGAACAAGGACAAGAGATAGGGAGCCACGATTCCATGAGAGAGGGGGCTTAAGGGGCCAAGTCTTTTTATTATATTTTATTTACTCATTTTGGTTTTATTTGAGAAAATTGGTTACATGAGTTTCTTGGAGAGGTCATGTGATTCTTGGTTCTTGTAATTATATAAACTATACTAGTGAGATATTTTGGGGTTGTTCTTGGTTAATCATTTCATTTTGAGAATTCCTCATTTCACTCTTTCTCATTCATGTGCTCTGGTTTGGAACATGGAAATGAATGGTTGGAGGAGGAGAGCCATTGCAAGATGGTTGTGAGTAATTACTGATCATTCCAGGTGGGAATGGATTCTTGTGTGCATGAGATTGATGGTAGTTCTCAAGAAATTGTCACAAATGAGAATCCTTTGAGTTTCTAGCATGGAGATATCCTGACCGGTAACAGTGAAGCCCTAGAGAGAAATGGAACAACCTAAGGGACTGTATGGAAAAGAAACAAGTTTGTTTATTTGGGTTGTGCAGGATGAAGGGGAAAGAGAGCTGGAAATTAGGATTTTTGTGTGGTTGGAAAAACCTGAGAGCTAATTGTCCAACTATTGTGTGCTTTAGAGTTGGACTAGGACCCATCCTTGTGGATTCATAGAGATGGCTCAGGGGTGACTTGTTATTGATATTTGGAAAAACAATTTCTATGGTCGGGAGGAACATCCTTGGTATAAAACCAGTTGGTGGTGGTTTAATTAAAGATAAATGGTCTTTGTGTTTTCTGAATAACTTATAGTCTGTTATGTATATTTATCTCTTATATGTATTTATGCATGCATTCTTGCTAGTTTGATTTGGATTTTATGAGCATAACAAAATGACTACAGATTATTAATAGGTGCTTAACACAAAATAACAGAGATACAGTAAAACAAATTTTCTATTCAATAAGGAAATAAGATGAAATTGTAAAATGCAGCGGAAAACAAGCTTGTTGGAATGGTGGTGGCTTATCTCTGAGAAGAGATGTGATGGATGTGCTCATTCGCAAGAACATGGTTACAATGAGTCTCTGAAGGCCTTTTTACAATAAACAAGAATTCCCAAAACCCTATACATTCAAAAACCTAACCCTAGGAGATGAAGTGCCAAAAGTCATGTGGGCCCCGTTTGGCTAAGTCAGCACATCAACTTCCCGGGGTCATAACTTTTGCATACGATCTCTGTTTGACGCACTCAATACCTCGTTAGAAATATATATCCGAGAACTACAAATTTTCTGTGAGAAAAATTGAAGGAACTTCCATGTTTCTCCCCTTTTTCCCAAAAAAATTCTTTAGGGCCTCAAAATGACTCTGGAGGTTTTAGGACCCAAAAAACTACTAAAAATAGTAAATTACCAAAATTGCCAGAAAACTGTTTTGAGCTAGTTGAAAAAGGTGGGTGGCCACCAATATCCACCTGGATCAATCCTCCCTTATTAGGAAGCAATGGTCTCCATTGCGTTGAGTTCCCCCATCAGCTTTGGAAATTTCTGCTAAATTTGGCCCTGGGTGAGCCACTTATCTTGGTGCAGGAGCTGGCCTGCTTTGATGACTCGATAAAGTTGGATCCTTTGATGTCGAGTGCCCTTGATCTATGTGTCCACAATATGATCACTGGATGCATGTTGTATGTATTTGGGGTTGAGATATGTTGGTGCCAGTTGTTCTGCTACTTCTGAGGTGTCCAATAATAGTGGGAAATAAGGGCGAAGGAGATCCATGTTGAACACTGGGTGCGGGCCAAGGAAAGGAGGAATGTTGAGATCAAAAGAATTATCCCCCATGACCTTGGTGATGGTGTAGGACACATAACAGAGTGGGAAAATCTTCTGTTGGGGTCCTGTAAGGAGTTCTTTCTACAAGTGCAACCAAACTTTTTCTCCCACCTGAAACTTATGTGGCACTCGATGTTGATCATGGAATTGCTTGTACTTGTCATTGGACATTTGTAGGATATCCTGAACCTATTGGCGGATGTTTTAGATCCGCTCAATGAACTGGGTGGCTTTGTCAGCTTCATTTGGAGTAGGAGATGAGTCGGTCGAGGTGACCGCAAGTGGAAGTGCAACATCTATGGGACCCAATGGTTGGAATCTTGACCCCACTTGAAAGGGGCTGTGGTCAGTTGAGCTATGCAGGGATTAGTTGTAGCTATGTTGGACATAGGGAAGGCTCTCATCCCATGTGTGAGGGTGATTGGAATTATACATGCGAAGGATATGCACAATCATTCGATTTACGACCTTGGTTTGGCCATCTATCTGGGGATGGAAGGCCGTGGATTTGGTGAGCTTTCTATCCAACAGTGACCAAAGGCTCAACCAAAATGTGCTGAGGAATATAATGTCTTGATCTGAGACAATGGTTTGTGGGATTCAAAAATGTACCCAGACTCATTCAAAGAAGAGCTTGGCAATGGCCTCTGCTGTGATGCTCTTCTTGCAGGCAACTAGAACCACCATCTTAAAGAAGTGATCAACAACCAAAAAAACAAAGTCATTTCCCCACTTGGTGGATGGGAGTTCCGACATGTAGTCCATTTAGATGGATTCTCATAGCTTGTAAGGAGTAGGAACAGAGGTGTACATGCCTTGTTTCTTAGTGGTCAGTTTGGCAATAGCGCAGGCAATGCAAGACCTGATATACTTGCTGACCTCCTGTCGAAGTTTCGGCCAATAGAATTTTTTCTGTAGCATCACCACTGTCTTTTTGACACCAAAGTGTCCTGCCACCCGATTGTAGTGGGCTTCCCAGATCAACTTCGCTCGCTTGCTTGATGGAACACATATATGGCCCAGATGACACAACAACCCATCCTGAAGATGGAAATTATCTACAATTGTGTTTGCACCCAACATTTGGTAGGTTGTGGCAAAGTTTGGGTCTGTCTCATAGAGTTGGGGCCATCCAAATGTCTCATGGCCGCAAGAGTCTTACACCGTGTTGAGTGTTGCGACTAGCGTTCTGGTGAGGAAATCAATGATGCAGTTGGTCCTTTTTGTTTTATACTTGATGTTGAGGTGGAATTGCTGCAAGTATGTGGACCACTTTTGATGGTGGTCATTCTACAATTTTCGTTGTGTCTGCATGAACTTCAGTGGCTTATGATCAGTGTGGATGACTGTCTCCTTCCCTAGAATGTAATTTCTCCACTGGCGGCAGGCTTGCACAATGGAGTACATTTCTTTTTCGTAAGTAGGGTACTTACATACACCGTCTGATAGTGTCTCACTATGATAGGCCATGGGTGGCCATGCTGAGTGAGAAAAACACCCACAACATAGTCTGAAGCATTTGTCTCAATCTCAAAGGGTTGTTGCAGGTCTGGTAGTGAAATTACTGGGGCTGAGCACAAGTGTTTCTTCAAATCATTGAACGCTTGTTGTTGGGACTGACCCCACACAAATTTTTCCTTACCACCTCCTCTAGTTATTTGGCTGAGGGCCCATGCAATATGGGAGAATGCCAACATGAACCTGTGGTAGAAATTGGCAAGGCCTAAGAAGCTCCGAAGCTTAGTGAGTGTGGTTGGGGCTGGCCAATCACAGATGACCTGGATCTTGGCTGGATCCACATGTACTCCATGTTGATCAACGATGTAGCCCTAGTAATGGACCCTTTCTATTCCAAAGGATCATTTTTCCAGGTTGGCGTATAGCTTGTGCTACCATAGGGTGTGCATAACCTATTGAATATGTTGCAAGTGTTCGACACAAGTCTTGCTGTAAATGAGAATGTCATTCAGGTAAACCACTACAAAAGTATTGGTGGATGGTCGCAGGATATCATCCATCATCCTCATGAAAGTGGCTGGAGCATTTGTCAAACCAAAGGGCATGACCAACCATTCAAAAAGGCCTTCCTTTGACTCGAAGGAAATCTTCCATACATATTTTTGTTCTATCAGGACCTGGTGGTAGTAGGAATTTAGATCAATCTTACTGAAGTATTTGGCCCTCGTGAGTTGATCAAGGAGGTCTTCAATTCAGGGAATCATGTACTAGATTCTGACTGTGATTTTATTCAATGCCCGGTAATCAATGCAGAGTCACTAGGTTCCATCTTTATTCTATACCAGCACGATTGGGCT
>JZKD02S2398933.1:321359-332100 GCA_000966675.3 Picea glauca
GTGACTGCAACACGATCATTTGCAAGAATCATAAGTGAAAGAGATTCGATAAATTTACATTATTTAAGATTAAAAACATATACATGCATATGTAAACAAACTTAGGATATCAAATATGTAATCATACCAAAGTTCGGAAAAAGAGTTCAGCAATAAGAGGTCCATCTTTTGGGTTAATAGAATCTTTTATCTTATGGGCCAATAGAATCTTTAATAAAAGTAAAATAAGACCAATACAATCTTTATTAAAAGAAAAATAAGAAGTCCATCTTATGATCAATAAAATCTTTAATAAAGCAAAAAATATTATTAGAAAATAATTGTTTTACTTTCCCTCCTAGGTATAAATTGGAGGAAAACAGAAAATACTTTTATTCAAAAAAAATTAATCTAAATTCAAAGCTAAAGTGAACGCTACTAATAACAGGACAAATATTATGAACCCGCTAATATAGCAGCTGGAGAATGCCGAAAGGTATCGGCAGGTAAAGAATTTATTAAATTTTATTATTGATTAACAAATAAACATTCCAGCGATATTTAATCCTGTCTATAGAAAACTTATTAAGCACTAAACCCCTATTAAATCTGCCCATTATCAATAGGTATACACACCCATATTAAATATAATCTATATCTCTATATATCCTCACTTTTAAGGCCACCATAGTTTTCCCTAATTGACGGCGGGAGGTGATGTAATTATGGCTCTCCTAGCAGATAGAAATTTTGTTGCTTGGCTAGATCAGGCATTACTTCTTTCACTCCATCAGATTTACAGAATCTGTCCATCCATGCACTCAACAACGACATCTTCCCTAGATCTATAAAAATAGTAGCCCACGTTAGGGTTAGTATAGAATTTGTACAGTGGATTTTTGGAGTAGCATTATCCACTAGTATGTTGGGTGATGTTAAAATATGGTTGATTTATGGTTGCATAAATTCATATTGTGTGACTTGTCCTATAGTGGGAGGTTGGAGATGTTATAGTTATATTTTTACTTTCAATTTTCCTGGCGATAGTGAAAGTATTCTCTAGAGATTTAGATTCAAAGAGATGCACATCATGTTTAATGCTCTCTTTTAAAGTGTCCATAAAAATATTTAACAAATTATCTTTTGAAATGTATTTTATCTTGAAAATTATTTTTTAGAATTTTATTTTAATTTTACGATTAATCTAAATTATAAATCATAAATGAACTATAAAGGAATTTTATTTGAAACATTGGTTTTTAAGTAAAATATAATGTATTTTAAACTATTTGTAATGTACTTAACCACCCACAGGCTAGGCACACTACTTCAAGAACTCATTTCAAAATTGATTTCGAATTCCGATAATAATTAATCTGAAAAGAAGCATGAAATATTGCAATAACCACACGTGACATAATCAATATTAATGTAAATCATCCAAGAAATGATCATTGTGCCATGCACAACAAATAACTATGATCCAGGTGGATATCGATGACCACCCACCTTTTGCCAACTAGCTAAAAACAGTTTTTTGACAATTTTGGTAATTTACTATTTTTAGCAGTTTTTCGGGTCTAGAAACTTTCGAAGCCATTTTGAGGCCCTAAATGACTTTTTTTGGGAAAACAGGGAGAACCATGGAAGTTCCTTCAATGTTGCTCACTCAAAATTTGTTTTCCTCGGATATATATTTCTAACAAGGTATTGAGCTCATCAAACGAAGATCGTATGCAAAAGTTACGACCCCGGGAAGTTGATGTACTGACTTACCCAAACGGGGCCCACATGACTTTTGGCGATTCATCTCCTAGGGTTACGTTTTTGGATGTCTAGGGTTTTTGACATTCCTATTTATTGTAAAAAGGCCTTCAGAGCCTCATTGTAACCATATTCTTGTGAATGAGCACAACCATCACATCTCTTCTTAGAGATCAGTCGCCACCATTCCAGCAAGCTTGTTTCCGCTACATTTTACGGTTTCAACTTATTTCCTTATTAAATAGAAAACCAATTTTATTGTATCTCTGTTATTTTGTGTTAAGAACATACTAATAATCTGTAATCATTTCGTCCTGCTCATAAAATCCAGATCAGTGGTATCAGAGCGGTCTACTCGTTGTTTTCTTAATGCATGTCCCCAACGAGGTCATAGTTCAAAGAGTTGGGTCTCGAGCTTGTTTCTATTGAGGACAAAAGCTCTAATACGCCCAAGCGACCTCTCATGGTAGGAGAAAAGAAAGATGACGGGATAGGAGATCCTTTCAAAAAAATTCTTGAGAAAGTCCTCAGCGGCTACCAACAGGCAACGCATCTTCTTCGAGTGGAGGTGCCGCCCCCTTCAAGGTACAAATAAACTTCGATATTCTCATATTTAAAGGTCGAATAGACACAGAGGTTGTAGACAATTGGTTGAATCTACTAGAAGGATATTTTTCTGTCCATAACTTTTCGAATAGAGAAAAAATTATGTTTTCACTCCTCAAAGTAGTTCCTCATGTCAAAGATTGATGGGAAACGTTTTGTGAGCAAAAGGAAACAAAGGAACCCTCATTATTTACAGTCACGACCACCTAATAATCCTTCAGGGATGTTATTAAGGAACAATATTACCCTGTCGGAAGTTATGACGACTTGTATACCAAATGGACCACACCGCAACAAGAAAGAGACCAGGCAGTGCTAGATTTCACAAATATCTTCCATACATTGCGCACCAAGATGGGTATCAAATATTCAGAGTGAAACATGGTGCTCAAGTATCGTAGTGCTCTGCATAGATACATCGAGACCAAAATGGAATTTCTAGACATCTCATCATTGGGCATGGCTTACCGATATGTCGTCAAAATCGAGCAGAAGCTCAAACAAAAAATGTAGGGGCCTGGGAACCCCTCACAACAAAAGCCAGGAAAGGGCAACCCCAACCCACAGAAGAAAGGACAGAGAAATGATGGACTGTATCAGGACAACCAGTCCAAGTCGCAAGCAAAGAACATCATAAAGACAAAGAAAGATACCTGAAAATGGTGCGACTTCCATAAGAGCCCTTGGCATAACATTGTTGATTGCCGCTCAAAGCAGTCATTGATGGCTGAAACGAAAGCCTTTGAATTAGATGCGACTTTTGACTCTGAGTCAAAACCAAAAAGGAGAATATGGATCATTGACGCGGAACTCATTTCCATCATTCCTACCACCAAGCTCTAGCCTAGTGAACCAGACAAGCCAGAAGAAGGAGAGTGCCTCTTCCATTCACATATGTGGGTAAAAGACACCTCGCTTCACTTCATCGTTGATAGTAGTATCCAGAAGAACCTAATCTCAATAGAGGTCGATAAGTGGTTGGCCATGCCGACAACATCGCACCCACAACCTTACACCATTGGATGGCTCCACCAAGGAAGCGATCTTCATGTCTGCCAACACTGTCGACTGTCGTACAACATCAATCCCTTCAAAGACGAGGTATTGTGTGATGTTTCTCCTCTTGAAGCTTCTGATGTTCTTTTGGGATAACCTTATTTATGGAAATGTCATGTTGTATATCAGTCTAGGCCTCGTAGTTTTACTATTACCTTGAATAGGAAATTGTACAGGATACCCAAGGCAACCCCGTGTAATGTTATTTCCTTAATCTTTGCTAAGCAATGCAGGAAGGTCATCTCTCAGATGGGGAAGTTTGTCTTCTTCGTGATTCTCTCTCAGAATGAGCAAAAGATCACAACCACATCCAAGGTCTCTGCGACCGAACTCTCCACACAGCAAAATCGAGTAGACAAGGTCGTGGAAGAATACTCGGATATCTTCTCCTCACCTACTAGGGTACCTCTGCACTATCAGGTCAAGCACCCCATCGATCTAACCCTTGGTTCACTACTTCCCAATGGGCCAATCTATCACCGCTCTCAGTTAGAGAATGAGGAGATCAAGCAACATATCCAAGAACTGCTCCACAAGGGGCACATCTGTCCCATCTCATCACGTTGTGGGAGCCCAATCGTGCTGGTATAGAATAAAGATGGAACCTAGTGACTCTGCATTGATTACCGGGCATTGAATAAAATCACAGTCAGAATCTAGTACATGATTCCCTGAATTGAAGACCGCCTTGATCAACTCACGGGGGCCAAATACTTCAGTAAGATTGATCTAAATTCCTACTACCACCAGGTCCTGATAGAACAAAAATATGTATGGAAGATTTCCTTCAAGTCAAAGGAAGGCCTTTTTGAATGGTTGGTCATGCCCTTTGGTTTGACAAATGCTCCAGCCACTTTCATGAGGATGATGGATGATATCCTGCGACCATCCACCAATAATTTTGTAGTGGTTTACCTGAATGACATTCTCATTTACAGTAAGACTTGTGTCGAACACTTGCAACATATTCAATAGGTTCTGCACACCCTACGGTAGCACAAGCTATACGCCAACCTGGAAAAATGATCCTTTGGAATATAAAGGGTCCATTACTAGGGCTACATCGTTGATCAACATGGAGTACATGTGGATCCAGCCAAGATCCAAGTCATTTGTGATTGGCCAGCCCTAACCACACTCACTAAGCTTCGGAGCTTCTTAGGCCTTTCCAATTTCTACCGCAGGTTCATGTTGGCATTCTCCCATATTGCATGGGCCCTCAGCCAAATAACTAGAGGAGGTGGTAAGGAAAAATTTGTGTGGGGTCGGTCCCAACAACAAGCGTTCAATGATTTGAAGAAACACTTGTGCTCAGCCCCAGTAATTTCACTACCAGACCTGCAACAACCCTTTGAGATCGAGACAAATGCTTCAGACTATGTTGTGGGTGTTGTTCTCACTCAGCATGGCCACCCATGGCCTATCATAGTGAGACACTATTAGACGGTGTCTGTAAGTACCCTACTTATGACAAAGAAATGTACTCCATTGTGCAAGCCTGCCGCTAGTGGAGAAATTACATTCTAGGGAAGGAGACAGTCATCCACACTGATCATAAGCCACTGAAGTTCATGCAGACACAACGAAAATTGCAGGATGACCACCATCAAAAGTGGTCCACATACTTGCAGCAATTCCACCTCAACATCAAGTATAAAACAAAAAGGACCAACTGCATCATTGATTTCCTCACCAGAACGCTAGTCGCAACACTCAACACGGTGTAAGACTCTTGCGGCCATGAGACATTTGGATGGCCCCAACTCTATGAGACAGACCCAAACTTTGCCACAACCTACCAAATGTTGGGTGCAAACACAATTGTAGATAATTTCCATCTTCAGGATGGGTTGTTGTGTCATCTGGGCCATATATGTGTTCCATCAAGCAAGCGAGCGAAGTTGATCTGGGAAGCCCACTACAATCGGGTGGCAGGACACTTCGGTGTCAAAAAGACAGTGGTGATGCTACAGAAAAATTTCTATTGGCCGAAACTTCGACAGGAGGTCAGCAAGTATATCAGGTCTTGCATTGCCTGCGCTATTGCCAAACTGACCACTAAGAAACAAGGCATGTACACCTCTGTTCCCATCCACCAAGCGGGGAAATGACTTTGTTTTTTTGGTTGTTGATCACTTCTTTAAGATGGTGATTCTAGTTGCCTGCAAGAAGAGCATCACAGCAGATGGTGATTCTAGTTGCCTAAAATAATTTTTTTTTATATTTCATTTATGATTTATAAGTTAGATTAATTGTAAAATTAAAATAAAATTCTAAAAACTAATGATAAAAAACATTCCAAAGGATAATACCTATTTATGGGAACTTTAAAGAAGAACATTCAACATGATGTGCATCTCTTTGAATCTAAATATTTAGAGCACACTTTCAATGTTGCCAGGAAAGTCTTTAAAGTAAACACATGGCTACTAAAAGAGTGACCACTAACAAGTATTTAGAGCACCATGTTCCCTTTCCTAACCTCATTCAATTTAAAAGGTTGGCACCTCATCGAATGGATGAATGAAGAGTGAAGGGACTATGTTTCAATTTTGATAACAAGTACAATAAGGGGCATAAATATGGCGAGAAGAAATTATTCTACATAAATTGTAAAGAAGAATAAGATTAAGAATTGGAACCATCACATGATATAGAACTAGAAGAAACTACTCCAATCATATCTTGTTCTGCATTGGCTGGAATCAATACTCCACAAACCCTCAATATAGAAGGATATATCAAAAAGATAAAGGTAACAATGTGGATTGATTCTGGTAATACATGTAACTTCATTAATTGAAAATTAGTGAAACTTCTCAATTGATTTGTATTTCCAAGACCAGAGTTTTAAGTAATGATTGTAAAAGGAGGTACCATAAATTGTTTATGGAAGTGCCATGGTATTAATCTCAATATGGAAAAATATTTATTGGATAGTTTCATTATTTAAATCCAAATGGGTGGTGGTGATTTCGTATTAGAATCACCTGCACTACCTACTCGTGCAATTAGGGGTTGTGGCCAACAGCTGACCCAATAGCCGATTACAATCATTGGGAACATTGTCTCTCAATTTTCAAGAAATTTTCATGAGAGTTTCCTTATAAGGAAAGGAAACTGAACTATGAGGTATCGAAGGGAAGCCCTCTAAAGTGATAATCTTGAACAACATGACAAAATTACTCAAAAAGGTACACCATGGTGTACTTGCACAATTATACTTAGTAAATGTTCAAATATCTAGACCTTCCATTCGAGGGTATCTCTAAAACGTTATCAACAATCATTCCAAGGTATTTGAAGAGATTCCTAAGGGTCTTCCACCTACTTCAGATCTTGGCTATGCTATTCATTTACGACAAGGTAGTGTACCACCTAACATTAGGCCTTATAGGTACCCATATCTAAAAAAAAGGTAAGATTGAGCACGCGATTCAAGAAATGTTAGAGGTCAACATCATTCAACCTACATAAATTTCTTTCTCTTCACTAGTGGTGATGGTTAGAAAAAAGGATGGCTCATGAAATATGTGTATAGATTACAAACAACTCGACAAAATGATCATTAATCATAAGTTTCCTATTCATGTCATTGATTAATTATTGGATGAATTGCGAGGATTTATTTTTTACTAAGTTGGAAATCTTCTCTGGATATCGTCAAATCATAATGAGTCAAAAAGACATTCCCAAAACAAACTTTAGAACACATGAAGGTCAATAAGAGTTTTTGGTGATTCCATTTGGCATTACTAATGGACCTTTAGAATTTCAAAGATTGATGAATTCTATTTTCAAACCCTTACTCAGAAAATTTGTGAGTATTTTGTGATGATATACTAATCTAAAACAAATCATGGGAATAACATATACAAGATGTTGACATGGTGTTAAAACTATTGGAAAAGAAACAACTATAATAAAATCCTTCCAAGTTTTCCTTTAGGGTTTAAGAAGTGGAATATTTGTTACGAGGAAAATATCTCTATGGCTAGGGGTAAACCAAAACAGATGGAAATGATTGTAGAAATCAACTCTAATATTAAGTATGCTATATAAGAAAATATGCTAACAAGACAAGCTAGGAGGTCTACCTCATCCAGACATTCGATGAAGTCCATCGTTGAGAACTTGAATCAAAGCAATATACTTGCAACTAGTCCTCAATAGTTAAGCAACACAAGCATATGGTGATAATATATGATGTTAGTACATTGAATAGCATAATCCATAAACATTCTTAACAAATACTCCCATGGAATAATAATTCAAATGTTTGCGAGATATTAATTGGACAAGAAAAGAGTATTTCTATTAATATATAATAAGGAAAAGTGAATGAGTTATAGACTTTCGTGTCGACATGGTTCAGAACCGAGAAACTAAGTTCCTTCCAACTGGGCCTCCACTAATTCGATCCTCCACCAAAGGCAATCTCATATAAGAGATACCATGAAGTTCTCAATCAGTAAGGGAAGATCTTGGGGGATGAACAATGTGTTCATACTTAAAGGACAAAGTGATGCAGATTCAATGTGAAGTGAATAATTTCTCCAGAGTAACTTTTCTCTCAAAGTTGAATTCTTTCTCTTCTTTTCCATAGCTCAGATTTGGCCCATTTATAGCCTTCAAGTGGAACTAAAGGGTCGATTCAGAATGTTTCCAGTAAATGGAAGGCCAAGGATCATTGATCTCGTGAAGTGACATGGAAAACCGACACCATTTTTTAATTTTGGAAACATTTCCCAATGTACACAGGTTGTAGTGGTGCAACCTGCATATACACATGTTTTATAGTAGGTAGGGTGCATATATGTGGAAAAATTATGTTTTTATCTATGGGATTTGCAAAAAAGGACTTCAAGTCTACATAGGGAAATGGAAAAGAGCCTTCTGTGCAAGATTGCATGGGGTGAGGAAAATATTTCTATAACAGATGCCCCCTAATGTGTGAGGTTAGAGGAGTATCTTCGATGGCCAAAATACATTATAAAAATCCACAAGTGGAGTAATGGGGACCCAACTGGAAGAACTAGTGTCTCATTACAATCTGTATTGAATTTGCATACATGGCTGCCAATTTGAATTACACTGTAGATCCATGTGAACATATACCAAACAACTGTCCATGGCCATGAATAGGAAAATAAAAATGTGGTTACATTCCAAAGGATGTCATATTCACGAACATGGTCTAGTAAAACCAGTCTCAAAATTAATATGAATATATTTGTATACAATGGAGTACAATCTTATCTCCCATGATCACTGAAGTCACACAGGTATTGGTCCAATGAAAAGGTAGCAACAACTTAGGAAAGTTGTGGCTACAAACTGATGTCTTCAAGTGTTCTACACAATCTGCCAAAGGTGCACATCGTGTCAATACAGGAGTTGAGGTCGAACACAATGAGACTTCGTTTGATTATTGGTGATTGAGGTATACTGTTAACAAACACAAGACAACCTATCAATGATGAAAGTAGGTATCAAGGCACTGAGTACATTCTTACAAGTGTGAGTAAAGGAGTCGGGATCGAACACTTGAAGAATCCATCGATCAGGAGACATTGATGTATTCCCAACTGTCGATGGCGAGAGAACCTAAAAATAATGGTTGCAAGCCTCTAGGTACTCATAGGAGTCTAGGTCTTGTCTCCAGAATAGATGAGATGAATTCGATGGAAGGAGACCCACTGAAAGAAGATCATTAAGGCATCTCTCATCATTCAGCACGAGGTACAAATTAGGATCTTGATGATTTGGAGGAAATTGGACAAAGAAAATGTTCATGAAGCAACGACCCTGTGTGTACTTCGGGTGTGCCAAGTGCAATTTGTACACAAAAAAGACCCTCTGAATAGCATCCAATGAGGAAAATTGTTGAAAAAGGCAAGGAAACCACCAATAAGGCTAATGACATCCAAGACACTGCACGAATCCCAATGTTTGAATAGATGTCTTTTCTTTGAACACAAGGGAAACCACCATTCAATGACCAATGATTAAATGTCGACTGTTGGGTTCAAGGTTACCTACCAATGAGGAAAGTAGGGACCAGGGTGCGCAATAGGACTACAACTTCATGTGATTCTGAGACAAACTGAGGGTATGACCGAAATGCAAAGTCAAGAGTTCTAAGGAATGGTCAACATAGGTTGATAGACATTCTTTAAAAAAGAGCATGAGACATATGGAGGACTCTTGAAACATAGAATCAATTATGAAACCATGAGATGTAGGAGGAATCAATAAAATTCTCCACAGGGATTGGAAAAGTAACCAGTCGGGGGAGTAAACTCTCTGTAACGATCTCAGCTTCCTAAGGTCATGCTAAACCCAAAATTATGATGACAAGTGGACTCAAAAAATTTGTGCTTTGTTCAAAGGCGACATGACTGTTACCCATATTAGATAAGACTCCCTTCCTGCCCATTTTTTTTTGTTTTTTCATAGTCAAATGAATGTTATTATACAAAGGAGGAAACAAGTTTCGCAAGTAAGCAAAAGTAGTTCCAACATTGGAACATACTTATGCTCAATGTAAGGAGGTGCATGCAGGAGATGGAAACTCGGGGGAATGTTCCCTCCTGGGTATAGGGTGTCAATTTGCAAAGAATGTAAACAAGGCTCTACTTGGTTGAGAATGCAAAATTGTCAGGGAAAACGGTTTATAGTGCAAAGAGAGAACCGACAATAGGCTCAATATTGCAAGAAAGGGAATGAGATGTAATCACAACTTAACGCCAAAAAATGCCCTTTTTCGTATTCTTAGTCTACTTGGCTTGAAAAAAGGATAAAATTGTACCAAATAGACGTCCTTCAGAATCCAATTTATGAGTGTGAAAGAGACAAGTTCACTCGAAAGTCTTTTCTCTTTTTGAAAATGAGTCTGAAAACAGATTAAATAAGACTCATGACCTTTCAAGTCCAATTTAACGAGTGTGAAAGGGACAAATTCACTCGACAATCTTTTCACTTTTTTAGATGAGTCGGAAAAGACCTTAAATCATAATCGCTTGGTAGTTTCTAGGCAACATGTCACAGGGTGTTGGAAATACTAAAACAACTGAGAGGAGGGGGGGGGGGTGAATCAGTTGTTTATGAGCTTAAACAATCTTATACCTTTTAAAATATTATTAATCTTCCTTCAAGGTGATCATCAACAACATGCAGCATATGTACAGTAAAAGTAAAAACCATCAGTCACACATAAATTACACACAGAGACAAATTTTCACGAGGAAACCCATAAAGGGAGAAAACCTCTTCTTCTTCGAAATGATAGGCAGTCTTTTGCAGTTCTGTACATCATTTATAATTGAGCACCAAC
>JZKD02S2398933.1:337474-349883 GCA_000966675.3 Picea glauca
GTAGGTTTGAAGTTTGGCACCTTTTACTTTCTCATTTCCTTCATAACTGTTAACAAGTTTATCTCACATTGCTTTGGCAGTATCAAGATGCATCACCTTTACAAACTTAGCTTCAGCAAGCCCATTCAAGATAGCATTCATCCTCTTAGCATTAAAGCTAAACTCTAACTTATCATCCTTGTTAGCTAGCACAACAGGCTTTGTATATCCAGTCTCTACTACATCCCAAACATCAACACCCAAGGCCATTAAATATGTTCTCATTCTAATCTTCCAAAAGGCAAAATTTGTTCCATCAAACAGAGGGGGCTTAGAGGCTGAAGTCCCTTCATGACTTGCCATGTTTAAGCTTACAGATATACCTTTGAATAAAAGGAACCCGCTCTGATACCAATTGTTGGAAATACTAAAACAACTGAGAGGGGGGGGTGAATCAGTTGTTTATGAGCTTAAACAATCTTATACCTTTTAAAATATTTTTAATCTTCCTTCAAGGTGATCATCAACAACATGCATCATATGTAGCGTAAAAGTAAAAACCACCGGTCACACATAAATTACACACAGAGACATATTTTCACGAGGAAACCCATAAAGGGAGAAAACCTCTTCTTCTTCGAAATGATAGGTAGTCTTTTGCAGTTCTGTACATCATTTATAATTGAGCACCAACCTAATGTGAGGCTGCTACCTCTGTTTTACAAGCTGCAACTTGTTTGAGAGCTCCAACTCTCTGGTTTCTCTAGCACCCACTAGAAGGAAGCACCAACTCCCTGAGTATTCCAACACCAACTGGATGGAAGCACCAACTTCCTGAATGTTCCAGCACCAACTGGATGGAAGCACCAACTTCCTGAATGTTCCAGCACCAACTGGATGAAAGAACCAACTTCCAGTTACACAGGCTCCAACCTGAATAACAGAGAACACCTGTTCTTCCTAGCACCACCCTGCTACCCCTGTTTCTCTGGCTACAGTCAGATGGAAGCTACAACTTCCTGTGTTCAAGCCCCCACTTGAACTTCTGAGGACAAGAGTCCTCCCGAGCACCTCCCAACCACCCTTGAATATTAAATAATGAATACACAGACAACTTATGCGGATAAATCACTTCTTACCATTTTTGCTCTGATCTGTAAATCTGATCTTCAACAAATTGTTCTGCAATTCTTCTCTTCCTCAACAGGTCTGCTCCGCATCACATTCTTCTGTCATTCTGCTCTTCTTCTTCTCTGCCTGTCATTCTGCTTTTGTTTCTGCTTTACATTTCATTTCATTCTGTACATCTATCGAAATTTCATGCTCAACATCTTCTTGTTTCTCCTTTCTTACTGTTTCATTCTTTTTCCATCCAGAACAGCTAACTACATTCAGTCTCTCTCATTTTATTTTATACACCCTGCCTTGACGATTCCACTTCCCCTTCCAATAGGCAATACAAGGACATTTGTCTTAGCAACTGAAATGCTAACCGATTTGTCATTATCAGTCTGTTTCTCTTAACGGATTCATAACTGAAGCGTTAATGTGCGAGAAAGAACAACAGCCCTCCGGTCACTTTCAAACCTTATCCGCACCGTTGGATAATATTTATTATTCTTTCCCTTTAAATTGGATTTCGGCATTTCTTTGCCCAAGTCTCGACACTTTCACATCGCGATTTCCGAAACTCCGAAATGAGCTTTATTCTTGACTCCTTCTCTTCCCGTGACCAAGGGCTATGACCAAGGTTTTATGTGGAAGGCACTTTCGCGATTTCACACATCGCTAAATCGTAAGTCTTGATGTTCAGAATTCTTGTCCATACCAAAACCCGATCCCCGAAATTCCGTGTAGAAAACAGATCAATGATCCAGATTATATCTAGATCTGACAGTTGCTATTACATCGCGATTTCGCATATCGCGATTTATGTCAAGTGATTTTTGCATTTCAAAGTCGCGATTCGCGAAACTCCGATGTGGAGTTTGATCAATGGTCCATGAGCGATCTTGGCTCAACGACTACGATTGTGTCGCAATATCGCACATTGCGATTTTGCAATTCATGTTGCAATCCTTACCATATCCCGATCCGCGAAACTCCGATATGGTATAAGATCAACGGTTCAGATCTGAGCTTGACTTGGCGGCTATGATTGAAGCACAATATCGCATATCGTGATTTTAGCATTTCTAATGTTGCAAGTTCTTGTCACTTCCAAATTGCGATCCCCGAAACTCCGATGAGAGGTCAGATCAACGGTCTTGATCATTTCTGGATCTGACGATCTGGATTCAATCGAGATTTCGCATATCACGAAATCGGGATTTTCGTTGCATTGTGTTCTTTGCATATTGAAATCCCGATCCCTGAAACTCCGACACAAACTAGAATCAATGGTCCAGAATCTGATCTCCTTTTAATGGCTGTGATTGACTCGTGATTTCGCATATCGCAAAATCGGGGTTTTCGTTGCATTGTGTTCTTTGCATATTGAAATCCCGATCCCCGAAACTCGGACACAAACTAGAATCAACGGTCCAGAATCTGATCTCCTTTTAACGGCTGTGATTGACTCGTGATTTCGCATATTGTGAAATCAAGGTTTTCGTTGCATTGTGTTCTTTGCATATTGAAATCCTGATCCCCGAAACTTCGATGAAGCATCCTGTCGAGCTTCTCCCGATGGCGCCTGATCGCTGCCACGCTTATTTCCCTCGCAGCTTCTGCAGATCTAACGGCTAACGGGTGTCTGCTTCCGATTTGATGACTCAGATCCTCTCTCCGACAAGGGCTGTAAACTACGGTCCAGATTCATTTTGGTTCCAACGGTTACGATTCAATCGTGATCTTGTTGCAACGGGATTACTGTCTGATACAAACTTGCCATCAATGACAACCATTCGTTGTCTGTTCAATATGTACCAACACAGGGGAGGCCAAGGCTCTCATGCTGGACTTCTGTGAAATCTCAACATCTTACGAATAGCTGACATAAGCTTGGGAAAACCCAAATCTCTCCAAGTCAAGGAGGATAAAGTGATAGTGGTGGTTATCGTCTCCATGATATATTGGATAATGTCTCTTACTTGAAAGGACATAGGAGGAGGCATTCGATACCCCACAAGACCATCCCAATCAAAGAGAACTTCTCCAAGACTCTAAGGGATAGTACTCAGGGATAGTAAAATTCTCTCTTCTTCAGAAGGTGTAGTACTGGAAATGCTAACGACATCGTTAAAGGATGCATCACCCTCCAAAAGGAGAGTTGTATTGACCATAGATTGCACTGGTGCGACCACTTCTTCAACTCTGGGTTGAAAAGGATGTGTGGAAACAAGGCTATGAGATGCATCACCCTCGAAAACGGGGGTGTGGTTAGGAGAAGATTGCATCTGCATGACTTCTATGTCAATCAAAGGAGAAACAAAGTGTGCAGAGACCACAGATTCCTCAGAAGACGAAGGGCCTCCAAGTGAGAACCACGCTTTCGGTATCCCAGCAGTAGCAGGAAACAAACAAGTAAGGTGATTTCCTTCGCAGGTCCTGCAAAGGAATTTGGGATTACGTATGACACATCTAGGCTTATCAATTATATGAATTCCCCCAGCGTCATTTACAATGGCTAGTGACATGCTCTCAATGTGACTGGAAGAGGTTGGAAGCTCATCTCCCACTTGATGTACAGAGGTTGGAGATGTGATATCGATATGACTCATGGTGACTAGAGTCATGCCCCCAACATGACAAGTAGTGGTTGGTTGTGGGTCTTCAACATGAATTGTAGAGGTTGTCTACCAATCTCTAACATGACTAGCAGTGGTTGGTGATGGAGCTCCAATATTATTAGCAGTGACTAGACTAACGGCGGTGGTGAGTTGTGGCATTTTATACCATGGTCCCAGGAAAGACTAGTTTTGAGACATTGCAGTCCAGGAAGGGTCCTGGTTTACACCCTGTCCTTGTCTGGAAAGGTAGTATCCTTCGCCTAATTGATCGATAGAGGTTTGCACGGGCATCATCACTGAAGCAGATGTCTGCGAAGAGATAAAAGTATGATAAGGGTTATTCAAGTGAGGATATATGTTTCCCCCATGTGAAGGGGTTCCTTGAAGAGGATAGACCGAACCATAAAACTTATTCCCCCCATATGAAATACCTAAGGATATATGTGGACCCACCATAGGAAACGTGTTCATAGGAAATAACATGGCGAACGAAGGATACATAGATGGGGTGTTATAAGTAGAATAACCACCCATTTGAGTATTGTCTCCTGAAAAAACATGGCTAGGATCAGATCTATAAGAGGGGAGGTTCCAACCTCCCACAGTGAGATTTGGTTGAGGGACATGACTCCTATCAAATGAAGACATAGATGGCAGGGGAAAGGTGCCCCGGTATCCAAAACTAGGATTCACATAAGTGTGCCAGAGAGAGGATGGAAAGGGTGAAGGAATGTTTGTCATATCAATAGGAAAATAATTAGAGACCCAAGGCATGGAGTGAGTGTCATAATTCTACATACCATTATGAAAAGAGGACGGATTCGTCCCCATGAAATGAGTGAATTCCATGGGGGGGGTAGCAGTAGAGGAGGGATTCATAGGAACTCTACTATCCATGATAATGGCAACTCAAAGCAAGGTATAAAATATCAAAGGTCTACTAATAATGAAAGAGTACACCGAAAATAATCAAAAGGCCAACATGCACACAAATAGGATAAAGTGGCTGAAAGCGAACTCCCTCTCTAAAGTAGGTATGCCTTTCCCAATAGGGGCCTGAGACTCCACTGCTAACTATTGGAGGAAATAGAATCAGTTATAAGGGCCCTCATGGGATTAACAACCAGTCGATCAGATCCCCCCGGATAGGTAATCCTCCATAAAGGTTGTGTGTTGTCCGAGCCTTATCTGACCCAGAGTACCTACAGAATAACCCCTGCAAGTAACCTATGTGGTACCCAAGTCAAGCAACTAAGAAGCCACGGTATAACCAATGCATAGGTGAACAATCACAAGTCAGGTACATTGTATGGGCAAGGTAGAAAAGCCCACAAGCTTGAAAGAACCACCTCTCATGGAGGTCAGGGCACTAGCAAGATTCCCATATACGAATAGATCCCCAAAAATATATCTGATGCTAAGAAGGTATCGAGGGGATCTCCCTTCAACCGACCTGACGCAACCTTGTGCTTAACTCCGATGTAAGAGGAGCCTCCTGATATTACCGATTATACAATATATTTCTCCACTCCATTAGTCAGGCACATATGTTGATTTAATTTCCTTGGAAAAGTTTACTCACAAAATCCTATTCCAAGGCAATAAATCCTAAGCTAGTTTGTGCACCCTAGAAAATAAAATCGTTACTAATCAATTTTAAATTATAGCATTAATTTTATTGGCCTTGATTACTCAAAAGGTGTGGTCATGAAACTAGTGATGTTATGACTCAACAAGTAAAAATAAATGAATAAGAATACAATGCAAAGTCCTAACTTCAGTTTCCAATAAATGATATGCTTCTTAAAAATGCAATTTTCAATTCAATTCTGCAATTATAAATAAAAATGAAATCTTTCTTTACATGCACCAAGATAAATGACAAAGACTCAAGAGATCAAAATGCCAATCAATGTAAAATGCCTAATATTTTTGTATTTTCAATATAAGAAAAATGAAAATGCAAGGACTGAACAACAACTTGATATAAATACTCTACTGTGTATAAACATAGACAACCCAAGTAGGATATCAAGGATAAAACACCCAACCCAAGATGCAAGGACAATCAAAATGAAAAGATGATGAGAAAGGCACCACCCAAAAAATCAACCAAAGCTAGGTTTCCTATCATTCCACATACACTTAACAGTCACCACAGAGACCTAAGAAGATTCAACAATCATCAAAACCTACCTAGCAACCACCAGACCTAAAAAAATAACAAAAAATGTTGATGTAAACGACTGTTCAAGGGAAAATAACGTATGTACGCAGCTTGCAGAAGAACAACACGTGTATGCATGCAATTGTCAAGAAAAACCCCGCTTATATGTGTCAAAACACAACTAGGCTAAGGAGAAGACTAATAAACTAAGACCCAGGGTGAATAGAGGTTGTCAAGCAATCATACGACAAGAAACTCAATATGAATGAGAGAAATCTAAGGATAAAAAGACTCCAAACCCCAAAAAAGAAGATTCAATCCCCAATATGGCCGCCAATTATGTTACGAGGAAAATCTCTCTATGGTTAGGGGTAAAACACAACAGATGGAAATGACTGCATAAATAAGCTCTAATCTATAGTATTATATATAAGAAAATATGCTAACAAGACAAGATAGGAGGTCTACCTCGTCTAGACGTTCAATGAAGTCCACCGTTGAGCACTTGACTCAAAGCAATATACCTACAACTAGTCCTCAACAACCAAGAAACGCAAGCATATGGTGATAATATATGATGTTAGCACATTCAATAGCATAATCCATCAACATTCATAACAAATACACCCATGGAATAATAATTCAAATATTTGCGAGATATTAATTGGACGAGAAAAGAGTATTTCTATTAAGATATAATCATCATAAGTGAATGAGTTACAGACTTTTGTGTTAGCACGGTTCGAAACTGGGAAACTAATTTCCTTCCAGTTGGGCCTCCACCAATTCAATCCTCCACCAAAGGAAATCTTATATAAGTGAGACCATGAAGTTCTCAATCAGTAAGGGAAGAGCTTGGGGGCTGAACAATGTGTTCAGACTTAAAGGATAAAGGGATGCAGACTCAATGTGAAGTGAATAATTTCTCCATTGTAACTTTTCTCTCAAAGTTGAATTCTTTCTCTTCTTTTACATAGCTCGGATTTGGCCCATTTATAGGCTTCAAGTGGAGCTGAAGGGTCAATTCAGAATGTTTCCAGTATATGGAAGGCCATGGATCATTGATCTTGTGACGTGACATGGAAACATGATACCATTTTTCAATTTTGGGCACATTTCTTGAGGTACGCAGGTTATAGTGGTGCAACCTGCATATACACATGTTGTATAGTAGGCAGGGCATGCATATGTGGAAAAATTATGTTTTTAGCTCTAGGATTTGCAAAAAGGGACTTCAAGTCTGCATAGGGAAATAGAAAAAGGCCTTATGTGCAAGATTGCATGGGTGAGACAAATATTGCTATAACAATATTTGGGTCATGTTGTATCTCATGAAGGTGTCTAAGTGGACCTTATTAGAGATAAATCTATGATGGAATGGTCAAATCCAAAAACTTTGAAGAATATTAGTTGAGGATTCATAGGATTGATAAGAATTGATTTAGTCATTGTAATTCTAAATTAAGTAATGGAATAGTATACAAGATGAAGTTGCAAGAGGTTCTTTTCTATTGTCAAATCAATTGTAATCTGGACTGACTTGCATATGGAGGCATCATTCATTTTTTCAAATGAAGTGAGGTATCGAGTTATTAGAGTTACTAAATACTCTTATAATCACCGCTAAGGAAAACACGATCTCATTAGGAAAGATACTCTTAAATCATTGCTAACTTGTTTGCAAGTGACTTAAGCTAAAGTTGGATTTCTTCAAGCTCAATCCCAACTCTTAAATGATAAGTTGATGGATCTCAAAAATCATCATTTGATGATGTGTTCTAAACTAGTCGTTGTTCAGAACAACCCTCTTTTCGATGATGATGATAATGATTCAAATCAAAATTCCACTCATGAGAAACTCAACGAAACAACTTCAATCGCAGATGATTGTTACGAGGAAAATATTTCTATGGCTAGGGTAAACCACAACAGACGTAAATGACTTCATAAATCAACTCTATTCTCAAGTATGATATATAAACAAATATGCTAGCAAGACAAGAAAAAAGGCCTACCTCGTCCAAATGCTCGATGAAGTCCACCATTGAGCACTTGACCGAAAGCTATATACCTACAACTAGTCCTCAACAACCAAGCAAAGAAAGCATATGGTGATAATAAATGATGTTAGCACATTCAATAGCATAATCCATTAATAAACATGAAAAATACGCCCATGGAATAATAATTCAGATATTTGCAACATATCAATTGGACAAGAAAAGAGTATTTCTATTAATATATGATCAACAGAAGTGAAAATGTTATAGACTTATGTGTCAGAATGGTTCAAAACTGAGAAACTAAGTTCCTTGTAGCTGGGCCTCCACCACTTAAATCCTCTACCAAAGGGAAGATAATAGAAGAGAGACAATGAAGTTATCACTCAAATAAGGGAAGATCTTGGTGGCTGAACAATGTGTTCAGACTTAAAGGACACAGGGATGCAGACTCAATATGAAGTAAATAATTTCTCCAGAGTAACTTTTCTCTCAAAGTTGAATTCTTTCTCCTCCTTTCCATAGCTTGGAATTGGCCCATTTATAGCCTTCAAATTGAACTGAAGGGACGATTTGGAATGCTTCTAGTATATGGAATGCCAAGGATCATAGATATCCTATCGTGACATGGAAACCTGACATTAATTTTTATTTTGGGGCACAAATCCCGATGTACATGGGATATAGTGGTGCAGCCTGTGTATACGCATGTTGTATAGTAGGAAAGGTGTGTACATGTGAAAAAATATGTACTTTTATCTCTGGAATTTACAAACAGGGATGATAAGTCTACATAGGGAAATGGAAAAAGGCCTTCTGTGGAAGATTGCATAGGGTGAGGAAAATATTTCTATAACATATGCCCCCTATTCTGTGAGGTCAGAGGAGTATCTACGATGGCCGAAATACATTATAAACAACCCAGAAGTGGAGTGATGGGGAACCAAATGGAAATAATAGTTTCTCATTACATTCTCTACTGACTTTGCATACATGACTGCCAATAGGATTACACTGCAGATCCATGTGAAAATATACCAAACAATTCTCCTTGGCAATGTGGTTACATGCCAAAGGTTTTCATAGTCACGAACAAGGCCCAGTAGAACTAGTCTAAAAAACAATCTGAAGATATCTGTATACAATGGAGTACAATCTAATCTCCCATGATCACTGAAGTCATATAGGTATTGATCCAATGAAAAGGAAGCAAAAAATCAGGAAAGCTACGTCCACATACTAATGTCTTCAAGTATTCTACATAATCCGCTAAGGGTGTAAGTCTACATCATGTGAATAAAGGAGTTGAGGTCGAACACAATGAGACATCATTTGATTACCAGTAATTGAGATATACCGTTAACAAATGCAAGACAACCTATCGACAATGAAAGTAGGTATCAAGGCACCGAGTACATTCTTACAAGTGTGAATAAAAGAGTCGAGGTCAAACACCTGAAGAATCCATCGATCAAGATACATTGATGTATTCCCAATTGTCGATAGCGAGAGAAACTGCCACTAATGACTACAAGCCTCAAGGTACTCATAAGACTCTAGGTCTCGTTTCTAGAATAGATTAGTTGAAGTCGATGGAAAGAGACCCACTGAAAGGAGATCATCAAGGAATCTCTCATCATTCAGCATGAGGTATAAAGTAGGAGCTTCATAATTTGGAGGAAATCGGATGAAGAACATGTTCATGAACCAATGACCTTGTGCGTGATTTGTGTTTGCCAAGTGCAGGCAATACACGAATAACATCCAATGAGGAAAACTGCTGACAAAGGCGAGTAAACCACCAATAAGGCTAATGGAATCCAAGAGATTGCATGAATCCAAATGTGTGAATAGATGTCTTGCCATTGAACACAAGGGAAACCACCTAGTCAATGACCAATGATGAAATGTCGACTGCTGGGTTCAAGGTTACCTACTAATGATGAAAGTAGGACTAGGGTGCATGATATGACTATAGTATCATGTGATTACGAGACAAATTGAGGGTATGGCCAACATGCAAAGTCAAGAGTTCTGAGGAATGGCCAACACAGGTTGATAGACTTCCTTTGAACAAGAGAATGAGACATATGGAAGACTCCATAAGCATAGACTTAATGATGAAATTGTGAGATGCAGGAGGCATCAATGAAATTCTCCATAGGGACTAGAAGAGTAACCAGTCGGTGGAGAAGTGTTGGCCCTTGACCAAGTTTTAGAGATCCATGGTCATGTTTGACCTCTTTTGGGACTTTGAGAGGCTGGTCGAAGGAGGAGCACAAGTCGAAGCGGATATCACGGGATCTCAGCCCCCTTTTAGGGAAGTTTTGGGATTAGGGTTTATGTAACAGGTATGGAATGTCGGTCCATGGGTTTACCCATGTTTGGGGCCTTTTTGTAATGTATAAATAGATGTCTAGGCGATGTAGGAAGAGGCCAATGTGATAAGTGCAAATAGTTGTGGATTCTTTGTGCATGCTATGTGTTAAGGACTTGCAGAGCTAAGTGCAAGTGATTGTAAGAAGCTTGTGTATAGACAGTAGGAAGGATTTGTGCTTAAACCTAGCTCAAGGAAAGAGGATTTGGCGAGGTGCGCGCAGATCTCCTTTCCTCTGCAGAGTAGGGTTTTGATGCTTTGTTCTTGTAGAAGATTGAGAGAACATAATAAACAAGAGAAGAGTTGGTGGACGTAGCCCCACACTGGGGTGAAGCACGTATATCGTGTGTTATGGTTTCTTTGTGCATTCTAGTTATTGTCTTGTGTATATAATTTAAGCTTAAGTTTAGTAATGAATATTTAGATGAATCTAGTATGATAGCTTAGTGCTTAAATGTTGTGAATAAATGCTAGATCTGATCTTTTTCCATGTGCTAAGTGCTTAGATGTGTTAGATCTGGTAGAATACTACGTTTTTATGTAATTAGGGTTTTGATCTGCAATGTGAATAAGGGTTAATTACCAATGAATGTTAACTGTTAAGTTATTTTTTAAGTAGTATAATCACATATCTGGGTCCCAACTAGGTTGCAGGCATTTGAGTTCTGCAACCACCCCTGCCTCTACCTTGGGTGAGACTTCATCTGCTTCGCAGGTGTAGCTGAAAGCACCGGTAGTTAGGGTTTTGTTGGTGCACTGTTGAAGCATTGAACCCTGGGTCTGCCCCTGTGCCAACAAATGGTTCTGTTGCCGGGCCCTGAAACTGTGATTGTTGGGAACTGAAGAAAAGAAAGCTCTGTGCGTAGATATTTTCTTTAGTGCATAGCATTGCCTTGTGAAGCTATGTGTTGAGAACAGAAGTCCGATCTGAAGAAAAGAGGTAAGATGTTGAAGCTTTTTTCTCTCAGAAAGGTAAGATAAGTGACAATGTTTGTTTCGAAAGAACGAATCTAGGTATGTTTGTGATCCGAAATCGGATCCAGAAGCCTAACAGGGCTTGAAAAATGCTCAAAAATGAAAGTGCTTAGAATGCGACTAAACTAGTGCCATTGCGTCTGTCTCATCTTCTTGATTTCAGTGGTATATTTACTTTGCCAAACGGGCTCCGTATGGAGAAGATATCACGTTCTGTCCGAAAATCCAAACAGGTAAAAAAAAAAAGGATGACTGTACAGTCCGTACAGTCCACGTGTCATGCTGACTGTGCAGACCGTACGGTCCATACAGGTGATGTGGCAGCTCTAGAAGATGACACGAGGTAGCCTTGGGTGACAACACATGGCAGAGCGTGACAGAACGGTTTGGCGTATGGATGAACCTATCCAGAGGTGACACGTGTGACCACTGTAAGGGTGACACGTGGCACGGGTGACATCAGCATCTGACGTGGCACGATGACAGGTGGCAGCATGTGGTCCAATTAGCAGTTGACACACGATGTATTGGGGTTGGTTGGTTAGGTGCCATGTGGCCTAGTCAAGGGATGCCACGTGGCACCCCATGATTGGTTGTTGGTTTATATGTAAAATTGTTTATGGATGCACGGGAGTCGAACCTGCGACCTCCCGACCGGGTAAGGGACTGGCAGGGCTGGGCTAACCGCCCACCCTTTGCATGGTTCTTGTTACGTAAACGGTGGAGAATGTATTTGAGTTTGGATTTTGGTTTATGCGGTGGGGGAAGGGCCGGGGCTTAGCCCCAGCCCTTTGCATTGCTATACAACCGTTCAACATAACTGACGGCGCAGGCGGGTAGTCACGGTTAGGAGCTTGTCCCATGGTTCCCGGGCAGTCCATACGTAACCACCGCCAAATAAACCGGGGGCTATTCCGACTCAAAAGGGCGCAGGTTGTTATAAGCCCGAGATTCCATGCCATAAAACCACAGGACCCGGGGCTGGAGCGGAGAAAAGGGGCCAGCGCATGGGTGCCTTGGCCATATGGCCCGATATGACCACGCCAAAGGGGGCGCGCGCCCAGGGCTCGGGGGCTGTGCCCGATTTTTATAACTAAAGTGGGTTTTATGCCTAATTTGGGTTTTTTTTATGATTAATATGCCTATTTTTAGTTGATTCTCTCCATTTTTGGGGGATATT
>JZKD02S2398933.1:363199-377058 GCA_000966675.3 Picea glauca
ATGCCTATGCAGGGATCAACTTCAGAGGGGAACCTGACATGCCACTCCCACTTGGGACCACCTACTGGGACATAGGTATGTCAAATGTTTTTAAATATTCCATTTTTTTGTATTTTTGTATAGTAGAACACAAATATTTTTGGATGATGCGTAAGTACTAACTAGAATTTGTGTGATGCAGACATGGGTCTGCGATGGCTGGAAGGGCTTCCTTGACATCGTCGGAGGAAACATGGAGACGAGGCGGAGAGAGGAGAAGCTGAGAGAGTCCTTCAAAACGTGCAGGGCAACCTATCTCATTTGAATCATAGGATTCTGATGGTTCAGGTAGATGATCTGTTGGAAGCCATGCAATGAGAAGTGGTTGGTGTGCTTGATGAGATGCTTTTCTTTTCTTTAGTTATGTGACAAATTCCAATCTAAAACGAAGTTAGCATAAGCATCAGATACGTGATTAGAACTACAATGAATGTGATAATAAGTAATAAAATCAAATTTCCATTCTAAAAGACGTACCCATAGGAATCGTCAAAGAAAAGTAGGATCACGCATGCAGTAACTGTCATTCAACTAACATACTACTAACTGGGAATCCAGGCGAACTTCTAAAGAGAAAATACCACGTGAGATAACATCGCAGAAAATTTCTATAATGAAACTATATTCGGCCACATTATTCGTGGATGGCCCTAGGCATACGCCACCCGAAGACACTAGTAGACCCTCGGGTGAGTAAACCACCCAAGCGGCGTAAGCCAAGTTCCATGTATGACGAATGAATCCATCTGTGAATCCTAGGTAGACGGAAGACTCCATTGGCATCTGCCAACCAAGGAAAAACTCGATAAGCAAGATGAAGATGAAAAAAGAAGAAAGGGAAAATATATATATACACTAAATTACATTATTATACAAAGAGTTATGCCCAAGCTTGGGGATCAAGCGTAATATATTTTCAAGTAGAGCCCATTTATGGGCTCGACCAACATATTCCCTTCATAATCTTCTAACTCATAGGCTCCTTTTTCTAAGACACATCGCACGATATAGGGACTGTGCCACATGGGTTTAAATTTTCATGCCCCCAACAGTTCTTTGGCTTGATCATATAAGAGCACCAAGTCACCCTCAGCGTACAACCGAGGATAGATTGACCTATCATATTGGACCTTGACACGTCTTTAGTTCGCCATGATAGTTGTAGAGGCATCTCAATGCTGTTCATCAAGACTCTCTAGGTGTACAGGACATTGCTTGAGATCGAAAGTGCCAGGTAAGAACGCGACTGCCAATTTAAGAGAAGGGATTTCGCATTCAATAGGTAAAATCGACTCCACACCGTGTACTAACTGGAAAGGGTAAAAATCAGTGGCAGTCTTGACCGAGGTTCGGTATGCCCAGAGGGTGGGATATAGCATAATGTGCCAATCAAACTTACTCTGGCTGATAGTTTTTTGCAAAATGGTCTTGAGAGACTTATTGATGGCCTCTACTTGCCCATTTTCCTGAGGGTAATAAGGAGAAGAATGTCCATGTTTAAACCCCAACTTAGCTTCTAGTTCTTCCATCATTTCATTCTGAAAGTGACTTCCATGATCAATGACAATCTCACTCGGGATACCGATCCGGGCGATAATTTGATTGAAAACGAAGAAGACGACAATCTTCTCGTCGGATTTAACTGTAGGCATAGCCTCGACCCACTTAGTAAAGTAGTCGATGGCCATGATAATGTGTCGATGCCCCCCAGCCGAAGTTGGGTTGCAATCTAAGAAGTCCACCCCCCACTTGGTGAAGGGACCAACGGTAATGACAGGGTGAAGAGGGGTTGGAGACAAGTGTGTTTTTTGAGTGAACACTTGTCAGGGATGACACTTCTTAACTGCTTCAACACAATCTTTAAGGATAGTTGGCCAAATATACCGGCTCACAAAATTTTATGGGCTGTCGCAAGCTCGGATAGATGACCACCACAAGCCCCACTGTGGTAATCATTTAGAACTGACTTGCCCTCTCTGTGAGTTAAACAATGATGCAAGATATTATCTATTCCTTGGTGATACAAAGTGTTGCCAACGATGGTTTAATTCTTAGATTGGTATATAAAACATCTTTCGTTATCTTGTGAGAGATGCTGAGGGAACTTCAAAGTTTAAAGATAGAGAACAATGTCTCCATACCAGGGGTTGGATGACGAGACAAGGAAAACGTGTCCGTCCGTAAACAAATCAACATGGATAACATCCTCATCTAATCTTGGAAAGTCAGATATTAACTTTGCGAATACTAGTGATTTCTTGGATTTCACAGAAGCGAAAGAGAGATCAAATTCTTTTAAAATGAAAATCCATTTATTATATTTCCCCCCTATGATACACCTGGTTAGAACGTATTGAAATGGATTGACATCGGCAAACACAATAGTATTTCAAAGAAATATATAATGATGTAAACGTTGGACTGCGTGAACAATAACCAAAGCTATCTTTTCAACATGAGAGTAATTAATCTCAGGATCGACTAAGTTTCGACTAAGATAGTATATTAAATTCTCGCGATGCTCATCATCCTCATGAACCAAAACCATACCAATCATCTCCTCGGACGCGACGATATAAATAAAGTTATCTCTATTGTAGCCAGGAGACTTCAACAGAGGCGCTAATACCAAGGCTTTCTTCAAAGCATCGAAGGACTCTTGGGCTCGCTCATCCCAGATAAAAGGGGTGTCCTTCTTCAAAAGACGCGTGAAACCCTTATTTATATTGGCATAATTTACTATAAATCGACATAAAAATTTCACTTTCCCCTGTAAACCCTAAAGTTGTCAAATAGTCCGCGGGGGAGGAAATCGAAGTATTACCTCAACCTTTAACAGATCAACCATGATCACAGTCTCAGACACTAGAAATCCCAAAATACAACCAGACCTAATGCAAAATATGCACTTATGAGGGTTCAACCGAATTCTATAGTAACGACATCTTTCAAAAACAAGCCAAAGGTGTGTAGCGTGGTCCACTCTCTTACGAGAGTGAGCAACAAGATCATCAAGGTAAGCTTCGATTATATGCTTACGAGAGTGAGAAACAAGATCAGTAAGATCATGGAATGTGAAGGTCATAGCACGTTGGAAGGTTGCTCCGACATTTTTAAGGCTGAAAGGCATTTTTAGGTATGCGAAAGTACCCCAAGGAAAAACAAATGTCATATTTTGTTGATCCTTAGGTTTAATCTGAATTTGGTTATACCCTGAAAATCCATCCATAAAAGAAAACACTCTGCTTCCCGCACACTCGTCAAGAATTTGATCGATGAATGGTGTTGGGAAGTTTTCTTTAGAATAGGCCTTGTTCAAGTCATGAAAGTCCATACATACACAGATGGTTCCTTGATTATTATTCACAGGAACGAGATTGGATATCCATTTAGTCAAAGGAACTGGGTAGATAAATCCAACATTAAGTAGCTCCTCCACCTCTGCCTTAATAGTAGGGGCCTTCTAAGGATTGATAGCTCTAAGACATTGTCAAACAGGTTTAGCATCTAGATAAGCTCTAATCTCATGATAAAAAATAACAGGGTCGATTCCTTGCATCTCTTCATATGACCAAGAAAATACATCTCAGATTTCCTTGAAGAGTTTGATGTAGATCAGGATTTCTTCTAGCGAAAAATCTGCATCGATATGTATGTTTTCAATCTTTCCAGGGGTACAAGAGATATCGATTGTGATGGTAGGATAAATTCTCTCCATATTTCCTTCGGCATAAATGTCATGCGTATCAAGCGGAGCTACGACGTGACTGACTATTTGAATCAAAGTAGATTGAAATTCATCTTGTTCGATTCTTTCAAGCTCTCGGAGAAAATAAGTGTGATGATGCATATCATCCTAGGGTTTGTCTGAACCATTCATGGCTTCATTGATAGCTTCATCTGAGGGGAAAGTCTCATTGAGGAAATCATGTGAAAAAGACAACAAAGTGGCCCACATGGATGTAAGAATGGGATCCTCCTCGTCTATCAACAAGGTAACAAGATCAGGATTGACGGAAGTGTCAAGAACAACATGATACGCAATATCCGTTGTCGATAGTGGCATGGCCATTCCAACATACGACTAACCTTCACAAGACGAAGAATACATTTTGACACCGATATTCTCAGTTGTCGACTAAGAATTGTCGATCACAAGGATCGATGGTCCAACATATGCATTGGGACTACCGTACACAAAGGATAACTGGTCGATTGCCACGATCTTCCCTTCATGAGGAAAACAAAGTGTACAGAAGACAGATGACACGACGACAACCATAGCATAGGTCCAATTGCGTCCTAGTAACAAGTTATATCAAGAGGCACATCAATTACCTCAACCTCCACCTCTACCGTCTTCCCACCCAACTGGACCGGAAAGGAAGGAAGAATATCGTGAGGGCAGAAGGAATAACCATCAAAAGAAGTCAACATGTTCTTGGATTTCGAAAGAGTCAGAGAACCAAGAGCTTTCCAATAGACCAGGGACATCACACATGTAGCAGTGCCTTCATCAACAACCACATGTTTGATGGTATAATTCGAGTACCTCATGTGTATTTGAAATGCCACATGGTAAGGCAAGTGAGGCTTCACATCTGTGACGTCAAACTTGATAACGTTTGAGCCACTAGGTTCTAGAGCTCCTAACGCAGATACCAAGGAATTCCTCTATGAAGGACACATTTGGAGTACCTTCGAATCCGATATCGCACAAGGGGTTTGGCCAAGGTCCTCAACAATAGAGTAGTTCTGGGCGGCTCTAGCATTTGGATTGTGGGTAGTGTGCTTGAGTACTCCTTTCGGAATACGAGGTGGTAGATCTAGTTTTTCGATCTGTAAATGCATCTCTAGAGGAGGAGGAGGAGATTCTAGACTAGATATAGCCTGTGAAGAACTATAATCGCGAGATTGAGTGGCTACATTAACTTTCGCAATGACCATATTGATACACAAAATGTCGTCATCTTGCAATGATCGGTTTTGACTGCAATGTTGGTTTTGTGGGAAAGGATTCGTCAGCATGGTGGGTGGTAGAGATAATAGCCTTGCAGATTCCACAGTTTTGGGGCACAAATGAGTAAGGTGATCGTCCGTACAAAGCTTAGAGGGAAATTTCACCTTACGTCTTTCTCTATTTCCCTCTCTAGCATTATTATTTGTCTTCTCATTATTACCATTGTCCTTGGGTTTATTATTATTTTTCCCACCCTTACGATTATTACGTCCTTTCTTCTTATTCCTGCCTAGTTGTTGGTTACCATTTCGACCGATCGATGATTTTACAGAATGTACATCCACCGACTGAGTGGGATTGGAAGACACAGATGAAGTTGGCCCTCCTGCAGACTGGTTTAGAGACAAATCTTGCAAATGGCATGTCACTGAGTCTGCAGATTTCACATTGGTGGAACCTACAATGCCATCAACATGAGGTACGTCATTTTGTCTAGGGTCATAAGTTGACCGTGATGCATCCAGAATAATTTGATATAACATCTGAGATTGAGCATATAAAAGATCTAGTTGTTGGGATTTGAAGATCACTTCTTCCTCAGTGGTAACCCCAGATGTAGCAACATCCTTTGAGATAGCAGGTTGAAAATAATTAAGAAACCATTCTAAAATAAAGGCCGGGCGTATTAAGGTCTTAATAAACCTCTTCCATATTCGCCACTCCTGGATATGATCCAAGATATGAGTGGTTGTGTCCTGGCGTAAAGTCTACAAAATTTCTAGGCCAACATTGTAACGAACTGACGATTGGAAGTGGTTAAGGAAGACCAACACCATCTGACTAAAGGTCCCATATGCCCCTTAGTTAGCTCGATATACCATTTCACAGCGACCCCAATGAGAGTGCGTTGAAATAATCTTAATCGAATAGAATCATCATTAAGGGAATTCGAGGAGCACCATAGGTGAAAGGTAGTAATGTGATCATCAGGATCCTCACCATTATTACCTTCGAATTTAGGGATGTCTGAAGTAAGCTTGGTGGGGACGGGAGGCCATGTAGGATCATGACTCATAGGGTCATTCATCAACTTAGACAAGTCTGGTATATTAAGCATGGCCAGAAAAGGGAGACAGGGTTGTGACATATGGCCTCAAGTTCCCTGGAAATATTGTGCTTGAGGAACTGTATCCCATCCCATCTAGAATACTCTTTTTTGCAAATTGATCAATAAGTCATGAATAATGAGTTTATTTTATAGTTACAATTCATGAGTTTATTTTGTATCTTAGAATCGTGACTTCTTTTGCCCACAACTTAAGCAGACGATGTTATGGATTTTAGGAGAGTTTATTTTGTAGCTTACAACCGTGACTTTTTCTGCCCACAACTTAAGCAAATGATGTTTTGTTTTTTAGGAAAGACCACATCAATATTAAATGTGTCCATGATCAATAGGTGTACGCCTTTCGGCGTAATTAAATCACTCCATCAATTATATTCTTGTAACTTGCATAATGATCGGATGACCAGTCAATTTTCATATGATCGGACGACTGTGGTGCGATTTAACTTGTTATTCATTTAGGGATTAAAGGGAGGTGCCCTGAATCGTTCGTTTGTGCTTTGTTGGTGAAATGTGAGTCATAGGATGGTCTCCATGGATGGGACAGAGAGAGAATCACCATATAGAGAAGGAGGAAAGCGACCTTCTAGCCATGGATGGTGATGGCCATGGTATTTTGCATGATTATGATGCCATATCCCCAGCTCTCATTGGAATATGTGGGATCCACTTAACAAGAGGATATGATGAATGAGAAATACTAGCATACCCCATAAACTTGCATTCTGGGCATCTAATGGACACACTTAACTTTTTTGTGTTTATAGTATTTGTTGGCTAACAGACAACGAGATAAAGAACTACCGAAGGACCCACATACAGAGAAAATTGTTGAGCGGAGGACTCATCCGCAAACTCATCGCTCCCTATGCCCCCCTCACAGTAGCAACACTACCAGTTTTTTTCTCTCATATGTTTCGTGTGAGATGATTCTTATTTGAGCAAGGGACTGGACCGATAGACCGCGCGGAATCTGACTACAAAGTTTCCATGCCAAACGCTTTTCAAAATGCCTGGTGTTCCACAGCCAACTACACTAGCATAGCCGGATTCCAAAACCTTGTTATTAACCCTATGGCAATCGAAGGAAAATCATTCTCGGAGGAAAATCCCGTTTTAGAATATTCCCTATTTCTAAAGAGAGTTATGTAAAAAATTTAAATATCAAAATGAACTATTGCAAGGAGCTATAGTATATCACCTCTTTTATCAAATAATCTCTAAATTCTTGTATTATATGAGAATTATAGATAATGGGGTAAAATGAAGTCTCAAGTTTTAAAAAATATTAGTATATCACCTCTTTTATCAAATAATCTCTAAATTCTTGTATTATATGAGAATTATAGATAATGGGGTAAAATGAAGTCTCAAGTTTTAAAAAATATAAAATATTAAAAAATATCAAGAGATTATGTATTTTATGCTTATTTTTTTGATCTCAGGATAATTGGGAGGTGTATGATTTTTTTGGTTTGAATCTAGAATTTAGAAGTTACAATCTATTAATGTTAAAACGGTATTTATAGATTCAAAGATATAATTTAAAATTTTTATTTCATTTTTAAATAAAAAATGAATTAAATGTTAATTAAAATGGTTTTTTTTATCTTTTCTTATTGTATGTTTTTTTTTAATTGAAGTTTATAAATTACAAATTTTTATTGTCAAAATTATATTTATTAATTTAAAAATACAATTTAAAGACTTATAAGACCTTTTATTCTCAAAATTATATTTATCAATTTATCGATTACGAGTTCGCATAGCACTTGCTCTTAAAGGTATCGATTACGAGTTCGTCATCGAAGAGAGCATGGAAAATAAGAGCTTCTGCAATCAAATCCTGTTCATAAGAAGATTCCAGTGCTCATACACAATGGAAAGCCCGTTTGTGAATCGATGATTATTGTGCAGTACATCGAGGAGGCATGGGACACTAAGGCGCCCAACCTTATGCCCAAAGATCCATATGAGCGAGCCAATGCCCGCTTCTGGGCTGCCTTTGTAGACGATAAGGTAATTTAATTCGTTCAGTCGTAATCACCTGCCTCCAGATCTCATGGACCCTTTCCTTAATCTCTGCTCTTTGTGTTTTTGAAAGTTTCAGTTACTGTTTTTTCTATTCCGTAACTAATACACTCATGCTTGTTATGTTTGGCCTCAGCTCTTTCCGTGTATTCGAGGAGTTTTCTTTGGCCAGGGCGAGCAGCTACGGAAGGCAGCGGAAGATTCGGTTGCAAACTTTCTTTTGATAGAGGAAGCTCTGCGAACGAACAGCTACTTCTCAGGAAAAGCGTATTTTGGAGGGGATGAGATAGGCTTGGTTGACATCGCATTGGGTGGTCTGTCGGAGTTTATTAAATGCGTCGAGAAGGTTACCGATACCGTTCTAATAAATCCGGGGAAGATGCCGTTGCTGAGCGCATGGATGGACCGATTCTGTGAATCCGATGGAGTGAACGATGTAATGCCCGATCCGGCAAAGCAGGTAGAAGTTCTAACCGATGTGAGAGCCAGAGTTACATCACCACCCGCTGGCAATTAGGGAAAACTATGTCGGCCTTAAAAGTAAGGACAGGCAGGAGATGGGTGTTCTTCGTAGTCTTTGTCATCTTATTCATTGCTGTTTTATGTGAATGAGTCTGAATAATAATGTTATGGCGAATCTTGCCTGTACTATATAGCTGGCATTCACATGTTCAATTTGCGTTGATTTAGTCCAAACAAGGTTTTGGTAAATCCCTCCTTTACTGTAGGTGGCAATCCCTGTTCATTGTGCGTTGATTTCGAATGTAATACAAACCACAATGAAATGCAATTACTTTTGTGAAAAGATCCTTTATAGGTCGTATAAAGTGTCGGATAAAAACCCCAAACTTCTGAGAGTAATTTTGTATGGATAATGGGACCTTGTTGCATTTCAAAAACAAGGCAATAGGCATCATTTTTGCGCTACAAATTGTGGTGTTGATTCCATCCTTTAAGCTATTTTGAATTATAAGATCCGGTAAAATGTCATCTTAAGCTATTTATCAAGTTCTCAACATGACTTTGTGAATATATGGAATGTGAGAAATTAATTTTACACTTTGCTAGGATTTTATTAATTTGTTTTAAGATTTGCAACATAATTTTTTAATGTGCAACTTTTCCTATAATTATAATATATTTTCTTTAGAATGTGCATATTTTCTTATAATTATTATGATTTTTTTTTAGTTTTAATACTACACTACATTACATTTTGGAATAGTTATTATCCTAATAAATTCAAAATTTCAAAACCATTTGAAATTTTGTAATAGTTGTTTTCATATTAAATTCAAAGTTTCAAAACTATTTGACATTGAGGTAGATATTATTGGTTTAAAATACATTTGATCAATCAATGTTTAAAATAAAATTTCTTTATATTTCATTTATTTATGATTTATAAGTTAGATTAATTGTAAAATTAAAATAAAATTCTAAAAATTAATTGTCAAGATAAAAAACATTTTAAAGGATAATGTGTTAAATATTTTTATAGACACTTTAAAGGAGAGCATTTAACTTGATGTGCATTTTTTTGAATCTAAATCTCTAAAGCACATTTTTAGTGTCACTAGGAAAGTTGAAAGTAAAAATATAGTTGTAACATCCCCAACCTCTTAGGTTGGGCCACATCACACAATCTCAACTTTGCATCCCTAAATTAACCATATTGTAACATCACCCAACATACTCCAACAATGCTACTTTGAAAATCCACTATGCAGATTATATACTAACCCTAGTATGCGTAGTATCACTTGAAATGACACGCTCAACTTCATGTTGAGTTGCGCCACACTAACTTGAATCTCCTTTTCACAGAACTTTAAGCAATGAAAGTAACTAAAAACAACTGTGCACGAGTATATTGTTCACACAACACTACCGTGCGCACAACCATCTCGACGTCACACGCCAATTTTGGTTTCCTTGTGTGCATGGTATATTTCTCTATACACACACATGCATTCCAGCCTCATGTGGATACATACTACTTTCCTGTGCACCCAACCATTCAACCCTTTCCTCGGAGACTCATGATGTAATACCCCTGTTTCCCCCAACTTGTAAAGATAACTATAGCCTGCTAAAAGACTATGGGCGGACTGAGTATGTGTGGATGTTGGAATTGATGAACCTTTTTGTTATAGAAGGTAATGTATATATTTTTGTTGCCAAATAAAATGGAAGATGTTACATAACTGCTCAAGGCATTTTCCAAGGTAGATCATAATGCATGAGAGAGATGGTGAGGGGAACCAGTAATGGTTGTTGGCTCTCAACCAAGTTTTGAGGAAATGTTGGTCATGTTTTACCATTTTGGGACTTCGACAGGCTGGTCGAAGATGAAGCGCCCAGGCGAAGCGGAGATCGCGGGATCTTGCCCATTTTTACAGGATTTTTGGGCTGTTAGGGTTTATGTAACGGGTAAGGGATGTTGTCCCATGGGTTTACCCATGTTTAGGCCCTTTTGTAATGTATAAATAAGTAGCTAGGCGATGTAAGTAGATGTAAAGTTTGAGGTCATGGGCTTAGTGCATGACTAGAGTATGTTAAGACTTGCAGATCTAAGTGCAAGTGATTGTAAGAGACTTTGTGCAAAAACTGTGTAAGGATTTGTGCCCTGCCCTAATTCGGGGAAGGAGGATTTGGCGAGGTGCGCGCAGATCTCCTGTCCCTGTCCCTTGGAGGGGTTGGCTTTGTGGATTTGTGCACATGAGTAGAGGAATATCCGAAGATTGAAGACTAATAAAGAAGAAGAACTTGGTGGACATAGCCCCACACTGTGGTGAACCACGTATATCCCGTGTTGATGTGCTTTGTGCAATGTTATCCATGTTGTTTACGTATTTATCTGCTCAATGCACTGATCTTGATGTATGTTAGATAGATGTATGGATTCTTAGTGCTCTATTGATCGTACATGGATGCTAGATCTGAGTTAATACTATGTGCTAACTGATGAAAAGTACTTGATCTTAGTTGCTACTGCGGTGTTCTGTATCTAGGGTTTAATGTGCAATGTGAATGGATTTATGAACTAATGCATGGCATTGGCTAAATGTTTTGTTAAGTGTTGTAATTACAGATCTGTGTCCCAGCTAGGTTGTAGACACGTGAGTCCTACAACCCCCCGACCTCTACCTCAGGTGAGACTTCATCTGCTTCACAATTGTTGTCAAAAGGGACGATAGTTAGAGTTTTGTTGGTGTGTTGTTGAAGCGTTGAACCATGGGTCTGCCCCTGTTCCAACAAATGGTTCCATTGCCAGGACTTGAAACTGTGATTGTTGGGAATTGAAGAAAAGATAAAGCTTTGTGCATAGATCTGTTGCTGTTGTGCGTAATATTCTACTTGACTTATGAATCTTTGTGCTAAGAAAGAAACCCGATCTAAATAAAAGAGGTAAGATCTTAAAGATCTGTGCTTTGCTAAAGGTAAGATAAGAATAATTTTTTGCTTTGAAAGTATGAATCTAGGTATGTTTGANAAATTCAAAGTTTCAAAACCATTTGACATTGATGTAGATATTATTGGTTTAAGATACATTACATCAATCAATGTTTAAAATAAAATTTCTTTGTATTTCATTTATTTATGATTTATAAGTTAGATTAATTGTAAAATTAAAATAAAATTCTAAAAACTAATTGTCAAGATAAAAAACATTTTAAAGGATAATGTGTTAAATATTTTTATGGACATTTTAAAGGAGAGCATTTAATTTGATGCGTATTTTTTTGAATCTAAATCTCTAAAGCACATTTTTAGTGTCGCTAGGAAAGTTGAAAGTAAAAATATAGCTGTAACATCCCCAACCTCTTAGGTTGGGCCACATCACACAATCTCAACTTTGCATCCCTGAATTAACCATATTGTAACATCACCCAACATACTCCTGAACAATGCTACTCTGAAAATCCACTATGCAGATTATATACTAACCCTAGTATGCGTAGTATCACTTGAAATGACACGCTCAACTTCATGTTGAGTTGTGCCACACTAACTTGAATCTCCTTTTCACAGAACTTTAAGCAACAAAAGTAACTAAAAACAACTGTGCACGAGTATATTGTTCACACAACACTACCGTGCGCACAACCATCTCGACGTCACACGCCAATTTTGGTTTCCTTGTGTGCATGGTATATTTCTCTATACACACACATGCATTCCAGCCTCATGTGGATACATACTACTTTCCTGTGCACCCAACCATTCAACCCTTTCCTCGGAGACTCATGATGTAATACCCCTGTTTCCCCCAACTTGTAAAGATAACTATAGCCTGCTAAAAGACTATGGGCGGACTGAGTATGTGTGGATGTTGGAATTGATGAACCTTTTTGTTATAGAAGGTAATGTATATATTTTTGTTGCCAAATAAAATGGAAGATGTTACATAACTGCTCAAGGCATTTTCCAAGGTAGATCATAATGCATGAGAGAGATGGTGAGGGGAACCAGTAATGGTTGTTGGCTCTCAACCAAGTTTTGAGGAAATGTTGGTCATGTTTTACCATTTTGGGACTTCGACAGGCTGGTCGAAGATGAAGCGCCCAGGCGAAGCGGAGATCGCGGGATCTTGCCCATTTTTACAGGATTTTTGGGCTGTTAGGGTTTATGTAACGGGTAAGGGATGTTGTCCCATGGGTTTACCCATGTTTAGGCCCTTTTGTAATGTATAAATAAGTAGCTAGGCGATGTAAGTAGATGTAAAGTTTGAGGTCATGGGCTTAGTGCATGACTAGAGTATGTTAAGACTTGCAGATCTAAGTGCAAGTGATTGTAAGAGACTTTGTGCAAAAACTGTGTAAGGATTTGTGCCCTGCCCTAATTCGGGGAAGGAGGATTTGGCGAGGTGCGCGCAGATCTCCTGTCCCTGTCCCTTGGAGGGGTTGGCTTTGTGGATTTGTGCACATGAGTAGAGGAATATCCGAAGATTGAAGACTAATAAAGAAGAAGAACTTGGTGGACATAGCCCCACACTGTGGTGAACCACGTATATCCCGTGTTGATGTGCTTTGTGCAATGTTATCCATGTTGTTTACGTATTTATCTGCTCAATGCACTGATCTTGATGTATGTTAGATAGATGTATGGATTCTTAGTGCTCTATTGATCGTACATGGATGCTAGATCTGAGTTAATACTATGTGCTAACTGATGAAAAGTACTTGATCTTAGTTGCTACTGCGGTGTTCTGTATCTAGGGTTTAATGTGCAATGTGAATGGATTTATGAACTAATGCATGGCATTGGCTAAATGTTTTGTTAAGTGTTGTAATTACAGATCTGTGTCCCAGCTAGGTTGTAGACACGTGAGTCCTACAACCCCCCGACCTCTACCTCAGGTGAGACTTCATCTGCTTCACAATTGTTGTCAAAAGGGACGATAGTTAGAGTTTTGTTGGTGTGTTGTTGAAGCGTTGAACCATGGGTCTGCCCCTGTTCCAACAAATGGTTCCATTGCCAGGACTTGAAACTGTGATTGTTGGGAATTGAAGAAAAGATAAAGCTTTGTGCATAGATCTGTTGCTGTTGTGCGTAATATTCTACTTGACTTATGAATCTTTGTGCTAAGAAAGAAACCCGATCTAAATAAAAGAGGTAAGATCTTAAAGATCTGTGCTTTGCTAAAGGTAAGATAAGAATAATTTTTTGCTTTGAAAGTATGAATCTAGGTATGTTTGA
>JZKD02S2398933.1:383340-405516 GCA_000966675.3 Picea glauca
TAAGGAGAAGGCTAACGGGCTCGAGTCAGTAGGTGCTCCTCTCTGTGCCGGAGTGGTAACAGTAACAAGAGGAGGGGTGGGGAAATCTTCTCCAGTCATGGGTCTACGCCAAAATACTGCTTCAGAGGAGAGGGGAGCGACAACGGTTTCTCCCTACAATCTCAAACCAGGAGGGGAAAAATCAGCAGGAACACTCTCGAAATTTAGGAAATGAGAAACCTCCGAAGGAGGTCTGTCAAGAAACTGAGGAGGAGAAAATGGAGCTCTTACAGAAGGAGATGGCAGATTACCTGGTTCGGCGGTAGAAGCTTCTTCTTCAGAAGCCTTTCCTTTTATGAGAACCACCTTTGGATCAGTTTCAAGTGTAGCTAGAGGCAGTTGTGGATGAGACCGCGTGTCTCTGCCTCTGAAAGCGACAGTTAACACGACAGTTTTTCCACAGTGGAGTCATCACAATGGAGTCACCAGGTGCACAACATCAATCTTTAAAGGCTCTGATACCTAATGAACCTTCAGAATCAGAGCCTCAATGTCGTTCAATCCCGGGGAAAATTTTCAACTTCGATCCTCGGAAATGACGCCAGAAATGTTGGCAACAGAAGTCACCCCTGGATTGTAGTAGGAGCAGAGCCCGACGCCCATCAGTTTATGTCACGATTTGTTTATAAAGGGGCGATGATCGAATGGAAGCCAACTCAAAACAACATTGTTCTAACTCCAAAACTACGTCAGGTATGCATGAGAGGGTGAGCTCTTAATCAAACTTCAGACAGTGAGTCGTAGTAAGGGTGAGTAGGGGGGAGAATTGTATCAGAGAGATGCAAAGTTCTGTCGTAAACATCAGGTTTCTAACAAACTGTAGGAGAAGGCATCTAAATGCAATATCTTCTTACATTCAAACACAAGAAACCAGACAATACAATGATGCCACAATAAATCCTTTATCATAACATGATTGCAATAATTTGTGCGAATCCGTCGATCACGAACTCTCTCAGTAAGAGATGAAAATTAGATGGAGTAAGAAAGATTGTCTGTCATAAATAAAGAAATCCCACACACAGATGCATAACCAGAAAGCTAGAATATCTGCTAAAACTTTACAGTCGGGAGCTTTGCTCTACCATCGATAGATTACAAAATACAAAGGTTGAGTTTATATACTCAGAGAAAATCGCCTAACATCGACATGCTTAGTCATCCAAGGCTTGGTGTCCTTTCATCCAAATTTGGATGGGTATTCTTTGTCAGATGCTACCTTAACTGCGCGTGGCTCCTGCAAGGGGAGTAGCTGAGCCATTAAGTGCCAAGCTAGCGTGTGCATACCTCCTCCGGCTAGTTGAGAAATTGGCATGGCTTCTCTAGGAAAATGGGTACACAAGACCCTCTCAAGCAGACCACTTGCCAGACCCTCCATACCTCACACTTAATGAATGAGGAGAGGTTTCAACCACCCCTTCTTGCCTTCATTTACTCCAAGCAAAAACCAAGCTCGAGGTTGGGTCCGATGGAAACTAGAGGTCGTGACGAGCCCCCCTGTGACTGAAACTCGATGCCTTTGGCCCCTTTTGCGCAGCTCCTTTCTTTCCCAACTGACCATGGGCTGTATCCCTGTGTTTACTCTCAAAGGCGCTTTCGGTGTTCGTGAATAGGAAAGGGTTGATCCCTGCTTCTTGAAATCGCGATGAGCGAAATGCCGAGATGGATTAATCTGGCGCCACATGTCCCTCTAGATCTGATGGCTCTGAATTCTCCTGATGATGCTGTGGGCCCGGGTCCAAGACACTCTTGGCGCCTCACACATCAGGAATACGACGATGCTACACCTTTCACCTCGAAATCATGATGGGCGAAACGACGAGGAGCCTAATCGCGCACCAGGTGTCTCTTGTGGATGGATGGACGAGATCACTCTGTAATACTGCGGGCCCGATTTTGGGTGCCTTCGACGCTTTCGGGGTTCGGGGTTTCGATATGTAGAACAACATGAAACTTTCACCCCTCGAAATCCCGAATGCCGAAACACCGACGTGACTAGATCTCGCGCCACGCGTCCTCTGGATGGACGGCTGCTATCCTTCCCTTCACATAATATGGGCACTATCCATTGCGCTAACCTTGGCGCAACTTCGCTAACCACGATTTCCTGCCAACCGTTGATTTGATCCTTTGGATGAATCCTAACCACTGAAATCAGACTGCTCGCTCGCTTGATTTAAGCCCGAAACGGATTTATTTTGTGAGCTGCGCTCGATGCTCGTCGCGCCACTTGCAAACCTGATCGCTTTTGTGCTTCGAACGAGAAATTTTACTAACACATAGTATTAACTCAGATCTAGCATTCATTTACCATCAATAGAGAACTAAGCATGCATACATCTATCTAACATACATCAAGATCAATGCACTAAGAAGATAAATACGTAAACAACATGGATAACATTGCACAAAGCACATCAACACAGGATATACGTGGCTCACCCTAGTGTGTGGCAACGCCCACCAACTTCTTCTTCTTATTTATTAGTCTTCAAGCTTATGATATTCCTCTACTTTTGTGCACAAAGCCACAGAGCCAACCCCTCCAAGGGACAGGAAGTATTCCTGCACCTCGCAAAATCCTCCTTCCCCGAATTAGGTCAGGACACAAAGCCTTATAGAGTATGTGCACAAATTCTCTTACAATCACTTGCACTTAGCTCTGTAGGTCTTAACATACTCTAGTCTTGCACTAAGTCCATGACCTCAAACTTTACATCTACTTACATCGCCTAGCTACTTATTTATACATTACGAAAATGCCTAAACATGGATAAACCCATGGGCTGACATCCCATACCCATTACATAAACCCTAACAACCCAAAAATCATGTAAAAATGGGAGAGATCCCACGATCTATGCTTCGTCTGGGCGCTTCGCCTTCGAATAGCCTATAGAAGTCCCAAAAATATTCAAACACGACCAACACTTCCTCAAAACTTGGTCGAGGGACAACAGTCCCCCAACAATCACCTATGGCTCACCCCAAGTCACTCTGATCTAGGCAACTCTACTTCGAACTCCTCAAGATTAGCTCGAGCTGCCTTGACATGCTACTTCACTAGAGCCTCCTGCTCTGTGAAATCCTAAAGTACTTGCTTGGTGATAGGCCCTTCCAGGCATTGTTCCACTATCACGACCATCTATTCCATCTATGAGCCTTGTCCCTCAAACTCTTCGAAAAATATCCAAGCTTCATCCTACACCGGCTGGAGTCTTTGTGTCACTTCTATAACCTTGCTCTGGATGGTAGTAACTTGTTGTTGGACTACGCACTGCTCCTGCGACCTCTTCATCTTCTCCACTGCAGTAAGCAACTTCATCTTTGTTTGCATGGTGGACGCCTATTGCTTTGCCTCCTAGAGTTGTGCTTCAAATTTCCTTAGCTCCTGATCTTCTGCAAGGCGCTCATAAGTCTGCACACTTTGATCACTCAATTTTTTACATTCTGAGGCTAATGCCCTAACTCATTCTACTATTCTCATGGAATATTCTTTGCTATGATCCCACACTTCTTGTGAAGTGCTCGACACTACTTGAAGTTCTAATTCTTCTACTCTTTCTTGAAGATGTTGAAAGGCCTCAGCGAGCTTCCCCAATTTCATTGCAGTTGACTCAGGTTCCTCCTCTTCCAAGCCCGACATGGAGCAGAGTGCTCTAGTCACTGCCTCCTTGACCCCAATCTACTATGCGAGCAGCTAGTCTTTCTCTTTCTGGATTTTCTCTTTGTCCTCTTCAAACATCACCATAAGTTCATCTTTCTCTTTCTTCTTAACTCGAATTTGCTCTAGGACCTCCTCCTTTTCTTTCTTTAAGGCCTCTGTGGCCTGTTCCTTTTCCTCTTGGGCTCGACGAAGTCAAACCTCTGTTGTATCTTCTAACCTTCGCAACTGGGTGGGCTCATCCACCAATTCTACATTTTCTGTTGAGGATGGAATAGTAGGCACTCCGTGGCTCGAATGGATAGCTTGCATGATGTCTCTGAGCTCTTTCTCTATTTTTTCATACATCGACTCCTGCTTTTCCTAATGTTTCTGTAAGATGTCTTCTGAAGCATCTTCTACAAATGTGAAGATGAGATCAATGTCATCCATTATGAGCAAAGTCTTTGACTGAGGCTTGTTGGAGTGAGCCTTCTTCCTTGTTGAAGGTTTCTCTGGGGAAACCTTCCTCTTTTTCAATGCTTCTGTTGTGGTGTGGGGATCCTTCGGTGGTGTAGCTTTGCCTTTTTCCTACTTTTCTCCTTCTTCCCCTCCTTCCTCTTGGTTCACTTCATCTCCTCCTCCTCCTACAAGTGAGTCAGACACAGTTTCCTTCGATGTGTTTTCCTTCTCATCACTTTCTATGTCTTGGACTTCATTCTTTTTCTTCTTTTTCTTGGCGCTTCTCTGTCCATCATGTTCGACCCGGGTGACTAATGGGCTTTCGATGATATCAAGGTCAGAGAGTTATGCATCCTCCACTGGTACAAGAAATTTTACTGCCCATTCCTTAGTGATATCTTCTATGTCTTCCTCAATCAACTTATAGTAAGATTGTAGATCCTCCTTACTTTCATCCCCGCACGCGGTGATGTAAATGAAGTGTCAGTCTACGTGAAACTTCGCCAGTGGCCTGTATCGATTGAGTGTATTCAGTGTCATCCAGGGGAAGGATTCAATGGTGCACTTCAGTTGTAGGTAATAAGTATGGAAGACAACATTCGACTGTCACTGTTTCTCCATATAGTTCGTATACCATAAGGTATCGAACCTAGCAGCCAATGGTTCTGATGGCTCGACTTCATGGAATGTTATTGCTTCTGACATCTACCAAGCAACAAATTCAATGAGAAAAAGTAACCAACTGAAGTGGAATTCGAATCCTTGGTCCTGTGCTTCGCGACAGTCCTTCTCGAACTTGTTGACGAGGTAGCTCGCCCAGTTCATCTGCATTCCTTTGACACACTTCCCTGCGAGGTCGACTTCGAACCTTGTGACTTGTGTCAGATGGTCCTTTCAGATGCGCTTGCTAGCGATTAGCTGATAATCTAGGCACACTACGCCATCCTGGATGGAGGCTACCTTGTAGCCTCGCTTTACCTTCTCTACATCGTCGGATGCTTCCTTTATTCGTTGTGCCAGGGAGTAATCTGATGTCTTCCCTGGGTAGAATTGGTGAGGGTTTGGTCCTTGCATGCTTAGTCCAGTGATCAGGAGGATCAGCGTCGAATCCACATTGATGCACCTATATAACCAAAGATAACCACCATGGTAGCTCGACAAGAGGAGTTTAACACAAGTGTTAACCTCCTGATGTCGGTAGAAGTGGGGGATTTTCATTACGTTCAAGATTGAGGAGTGCAAAATCTTCTTAATCCATGGTTGGGGAACTATCTTCGGCTTCTTTCCAGTTGTCTTCGTCAGGTACCTAAGAAATGCGAGCATTGCATAGTTCTTTCGGTCTCCATGGTTAAAGTCGTTGACCTTCAAAGCTGGGATCGGTCCCAACTAGGGTCCAACTGCACATATCCCCTTCGGGAGGTACACAAGGATGAGCGTGCAATGAAAGTCACATGGTGCACTGCCACAGTTCACCACGCCAGTCAAAGGCAAGAATGTAGTATGGAAAGATTGACGGGATTTTCTTCACGTTAGCTAGATCATCACGTGCTTGCTTCTTTTCTCAGCAGCACGGCCAAAACGTCGCCCAGTCGATGGGGATGCTTGAAATCCTCTAGTCGACGATGCCTGTATTCCGATAGACATGAATTTCTCATTCATGAGGTCGACAAATATCTCTTCCATAGACTTCTCTACTGCGCTATGCTTGCTCGACATCCACACTTGTAATAAAATAACTCGGGTAGGCGAATGGAAAAGCAAGGTAATCAAATGAATGGTGAAGTCTAGACAACACAACGTGGTATGCAATCAATTCTCTATTAGCTCGGATATCTCAGTTTTCAAAAAGTGGTCACAGCGCAACATTCGATGGGTTAAATAAGCAACGTCGTAACAATTTCCTCCAATGGGTAGGAATGCCTCGATCAATACTAATACACTCATTATAGCACAGTATCAACAGTCCAATGTCAATATTTTCATCCATAACTTCGTATCTAGTCGTTCTGGAGCATCATTATAACAGTTGGGATGCCTCCAACAATCATATAGATTCGTCGTGGCAAAGTCGCATTATGCATGGTTCTGCTATTCTTACGAGGTTCAAGTTATGCAAGCCTACCTTTTGTGAAGTCTTTTCTAGGACTTCCCATAGTTTTTCTAAATTTTCTTTCTTCTTACTGAGATTTCTGGCATTTTTTCCGGTAATTTGAGTCTCTGGATTTGTCTTTCCATTCTTATTATTTTCTTCCCTTAGCGTAGTAACTTCGCACTATTGAGGGTATTCCAAAGGTTCCAAAGGTAACTTCGCATGTTGGCCCTTTGTTGCTTCGACTTATTCTCTTGTTCTTCTATTAGTCATTTTATTTTTCTAGTCATGAAGTCCCTTAATTCTTTATTTTTTTGTTCTGTAACCTCTTCCTCTACTTTCCTTCTAATGTCCTTCTCAATCCAAGTCTTTCCTAATAAAAGTGAAAAAGGAGCATTGTTCTCAACAAACTTAATGACTTCAAATTCTTCTTTGGTCGATGTTCCATGGGAAATCATAGGTACATTAGTAACTCTTCCACATAAGGTTATCATATTTCCTTTAATCAAACCTATCTTTCCCAATGAAGGTACTATAGCAGTATTTCTCAAAATTTCCCAAGTGCTTTTTGGCATAATATTCACCCATGTGTCCTCATCCAAAACATAGCCTATGTCGAAGTCTCCTATTATTGTTTCTATGCACTGCTTTTCTTTTAAGATCTCTGGTAAACTGATGTTGGCCCTTGACCAAGTGTTGAGGATCCTCGGTCATGTTTGACCTTCTTTTGGGACTTCGACAGGCTGTCGAAGATGGAGCACAAGTCGAAGCAGAGATTGTGGGATGTTGACCCCTTTTTAGGGATTTTTGGGTTTTGGGCTTATGTAATGGGAATGGGGATGTCGGCCCATGGGTTAACCCATGTTTAGGCCCATTTTTTAATTTATAAATAGAAAGCTACGCAATGTAGGAAGTAGTTCGATCTATGTGATCGAAGGAGGGACAAGTATGAAATACTAAGTGCTAAGTGTTAATTGTAATTGCTTTGTGCATACTGTGTGAGACTTGCAGAGCTAAGTGCAAGTGATTGCAAGAGACTGTGGAAGGCTTTGTGTTGTACTTCAGGGAAGGAGGATCTAGCGAGGTGCGCAGATCTCCTGTCCTCTGTGGAGTAAGATATCATGGCTCTTTGCATGTAGAAGATTGACAGAAAGAAATAAACTAGAAGAGTTGGTGGACGTAGCCCCAGGGTGGGGGTGAACCACGTATATCCTGCATTGTGATTGCTATGTGCTTTATGGTTGTTCTCTTGTCTATGTCATTGATTTCTTAGTGCACTAATGTATTCTTATAAGGATTTAATATGGTATCTTAGTGATGAATAATGTGAATCAATGTTAGATTTGATATATGTCGATATGCTTAGTACCTTAATCTATTGGGTCTATATAAATACTGTGTTGATCTGTTGTTAGGGTTTAGTTACACTGTAAAATAAGGTTGAATATTAACGAACTGTAATTGCTAAGTACTATGTTAAAGTATTACAATCACAAATTTGTGTCCCAACTAAGGTTGTAGACACTGGAGTCCTGCAACCACCCCTGTCTCTACCTCGGGTGAGACTTCATCTACTTCGCAGGTGTTTTCGAAAGGGTCGACAGTTAGGGTTCTTTTCGTGTGTTGTTGTAGCATTGAACCATGGGTCTGCCCCTGTGCCAACAAATGGTTCTGTTATCATGACCTGAAACTGTGATTGTTGGGAACTGAAGGAAAGAGAGAAATATCTATGCATAGATCTCTTTCCTTAGTGCGCAGTATTCTACTTGAACTGTAAAGCTCTTTTCGAAGAAGAGAAGTCAGATCCGAAGAAAAAAAAAAGGTAAGATCTCGAAGCTTTGTGCTCTGATAAAGGTAACAATAGTGAAAAAAATTAGATCTGGAAGCTTTAAAGTTTTAGAACTGGAAGCTTTGTGCTCTGTTGAAAGTAATATTAGTGGAAATTTTTGTTTCAAGAGTATGGATCTAGGTATGTTTGATAAATGTTATCCTAGTCTAAAAAATAGGGCACAACTAGAAGAAAGAAGGTTTGATATGAGTAGATATGATAGAAATAATGAAAGATATGTTATTCCTATGTGGAGAAGGAATTTTTGGACTAACAAATGGATGTAGGATCCTAGAAATATTTTTTTGCAGGTTAGCTACTATGATCCTAGTGCGTAGTACAGGAAAGGCTGGGGATCATTTAAGAAAAAAATAGGATTAACCCTTTGTTACAGTCGTAGAATATTGGGACATCTTGTTACAGAATTCCTTGGAAGAAGACCTAGTTGTCTTTGTTGTAAAGATATGGACCATGAAGTTTTAGATTGCCCTAGAATGATTTTTAAGGTTGAAAGAATGAATATGAGACAAGAAAATCATGAGGAAGGTAATGAAATTGAGACCATGGAAGAACCCCAGATAGAATCAGAGACTGTATTACTGTGAATGAAAGAAACCCTAAATGTTCATAGAGATATCAACTTATCAGAGATCTTTAAAGAAAAATAATGCATAGAAGCAAGAATAGGAGACTTCGACATAGACTATGTTCTAGATGAGGAAACATAGCTAAATATCATGACAAAAAGAACTTGGGAAGCTTTAGGAAAGCCTGATATGACTCCTTCATTGGGAGGAATAGGGCTATTCAGGGGAAAGATGATAACCCTATGTGGAATACTCACCCAGGTATCTATGAGTGCTCATGGAGCTTCGACAAAGGAATATTTTGAGGTTGTTAGATTCATTGAGAACAATGCTCCATTTACTATGTTATTAGGAAAAACCTGGATCAAGAAAGATCATACCAAAAGAAAAAAAGAGGAGGCTCAATAACATAAAAAATAGGAATTAAAATATTTCATGACTAGGAGGATAGAACACTTGATTGCAGAACAGGAGAATAGATCGAAGCTACTTAGAACCAGAAACTTGGATCACAAAGTTGAAAGAAAACAAAAAGATTCATAGACGAATAGAGCACCTACCCCAAATAAAGAAGTAGTATTACTCTTTAATCCTATGAAAGAATCTCAACATCATGAAGTTGTTATACCAAAAGAAGACAAGAATCAGAATGGAAAGAGGAATACCAAGATGAAGATCACTGGGAAAAAGGCTAGAAAACTCAGTAAGAAGAGAGCAAATATTGAAAAGTTACAAAAGGGCCCAGAGAGAACTTCGTGGAAGGAAGATTTGCAAAATTGGAACTTTGGCGGGATATCAGAATAACACCCCATGGCACTTAGCCATTGCGAAGCGATATGACTATTGGAAGCATTATAACCATTGGACTGACGTTCAAGAACGGTTAGAACAACAGGTCCACACTATTCATAGCAAAGTCATGGAAGTGACTCAAAGGCTCCAACAAGTTCAGGACGAAGCTTGCCAACTGTGAGAGGAGATTGAAGGTTGAGACACAGAGTTGGAACGAGTAGTTGTTGTAGTTGAACAACGTTTAGAGGGACCTGTCAAGAAAGCAGTCATCCAAGAGTTCGTCGAGCAGGAGGCCCTATTGCAGCAACATTTCAAAGCACCTCGAGCCAAGCTCAAGGCTTTTGAAGCACAACTACCCAGACGAGAGTGACTCAGGACGAGTCACGGATGAGTGGTGGGGGCATGCTGGCCCTTGACCAAGTGTTGAGGATCCTTGGTCATGTTTGACCTACTTTTGGGACTTCGACAGGCTATCGAAGACGGAACACAAGTCAAAGCAGTGATCTTGGGATCTCGACCCCTTTTTATGGATCTTTGGGTTTTGGGCTTATGTAACAGGAATGGGGATGTCAGCCCATGGGTTTGTGCATGTTTAGGCCCATTTTGTAATGTATAAATAGAAATCTAGGCGATGTAGGAAATAGTTCGATCTATGTGATCAAAGGAGGGACAAGTATGAGATATTAAGTGCTAAGTGTTAATTGTAATTTCTGTGTGCATATTGTGTGAGAATTGCAGAGCTAAGTGCAAGTGATTGTAAGAGACTGTGGAAGGCTTTGTGTTGTACATAAGGGAAGGAGGATCTAGCGAGGTGCGTAGATATCATGTCCTCTACGGAGTAAGATATCATGGCTCTGTGCATGTCGAAAATTGACAAAAAGAAATAAAGAAGAAGAGTTGGTGGAAGTAGCCCCAGGGTGGGGTTGAACCACGTATATCCTGTGTTGTAATTTCTATGTTCTTTATGGTTGTTCTCTTGTCTATGTGATTTAATGCTTACTCCACTGATGTATTCTTAGAAGGATCTAATATGGTATCTTAGTGTTGAATAATGTGCATAAATGTTAAATATGATTTATATTGTTAAGCTTAGTACCTGAATCTATTGGGTCTATATAAATACTGCGTTCATCTATTGTTAGGGTTTATCTACGTTGTAAACTAAGGTTGGATATTATCAAACTGTAACTGCTAAGTGCTATGTTAAAGCATTACAATCACAGATCTGTGTCCCAGCTAAGGTTGCAGACACTAGAGTCCTGCAACCACCCCTGCCTCTACCTCAGGTGAGACTTCATCTGCTTTGCAGGTGTTGTCTAAAGGGTCAGTAGTTAGGGTTTTGTTGGTGCGTTGTTGTAGCGTTGAACCTTGGGTATGCCCCTATGTCAACAACTGATGTATCTATGATCATTTTGTGTTTCTTTCAACTTTAATAACATAGTCTCTGATTCTTTCTAGTTCTCTAATATATCTTTAGTTTCTTGACCTTCTTCATAGTTTTCTTGTCTCATGCTCATATTTTCAACTTTGGAAATCATTCTAGGGCAATCCTCAACTCTGTGACCAATAACTTTACAACAAAGACAAACAGGACCTATACAAGTGTGTTCCTTAGCAAGATGTCTTGATATTCTACAATTATAACACANTAAGGAGAAGGCTAACGGGCTCGAGTCAGTAGGTGCTCCTCTCTGTGCCGGAGTGGTAACAGTAACAAGAGGAGGGGTGGGGAAATCTTCTCCAGTCATGGGTCTACGCCAAAATACTGCTTCAGAGGAGAGGGGAGCGACAACGGTTTCTCCCTACAATCTCAAACCAGGAGGGGAAAAATCAGCAGGAACACTCTCGAAATTTAGGAAATGAGAAACCTCCGAAGGAGGTCTGTCAAGAAACTGAGGAGGAGAAAATGGAGCTCTTACAGAAGGAGATGGCAGATTACCTGGTTCGGCGGTAGAAGCTTCTTCTTCAGAAGCCTTTCCTTTTATGAGAACCACCTTTGGATCAGTTTCAAGTGTAGCTAGAGGCAGTTGTGGATGAGACCGCGTGTCTCTGCCTCTGAAAGCGACAGTTAACACGACAGTTTTTCCACAGTGGAGTCATCACAATGGAGTCACCAGGTGCACAACATCAATCTTTAAAGGCTCTGATACCTAATGAACCTTCAGAATCAGAGCCTCAATGTCGTTCAATCCCGGGGAAAATTTTCAACTTCGATCCTCGGAAATGACGCCAGAAATGTTGGCAACAGAAGTCACCCCTGGATTGTAGTAGGAGCAGAGCCCGACGCCCATCAGTTTATGTCACGATTTGTTTATAAAGGGGCGATGATCGAATGGAAGCCAACTCAAAACAACATTGTTCTAACTCCAAAACTACGTCAGGTATGCATGAGAGGGTGAGCTCTTAATCAAACTTCAGACAGTGAGTCGTAGTAAGGGTGAGTAGGGGGGAGAATTGTATCAGAGAGATGCAAAGTTCTGTCGTAAACATCAGGTTTCTAACAAACTGTAGGAGAAGGCATCTAAATGCAATATCTTCTTACATTCAAACACAAGAAACCAGACAATACAATGATGCCACAATAAATCCTTTATCATAACATGATTGCAATAATTTGTGCGAATCCGTCGATCACGAACTCTCTCAGTAAGAGATGAAAATTAGATGGAGTAAGAAAGATTGTCTGTCATAAATAAAGAAATCCCACACACAGATGCATAACCAGAAAGCTAGAATATCTGCTAAAACTTTACAGTCGGGAGCTTTGCTCTACCATCGATAGATTACAAAATACAAAGGTTGAGTTTATATACTCAGAGAAAATCGCCTAACATCGACATGCTTAGTCATCCAAGGCTTGGTGTCCTTTCATCCAAATTTGGATGGGTATTCTTTGTCAGATGCTACCTTAACTGCGCGTGGCTCCTGCAAGGGGAGTAGCTGAGCCATTAAGTGCCAAGCTAGCGTGTGCATACCTCCTCCGGCTAGTTGAGAAATTGGCATGGCTTCTCTAGGAAAATGGGTACACAAGACCCTCTCAAGCAGACCACTTGCCAGACCCTCCATACCTCACACTTAATGAATGAGGAGAGGTTTCAACCACCCCTTCTTGCCTTCATTTACTCCAAGCAAAAACCAAGCTCGAGGTTGGGTCCGATGGAAACTAGAGGTCGTGACGAGCCCCCCTGTGACTGAAACTCGATGCCTTTGGCCCCTTTTGCGCAGCTCCTTTCTTTCCCAACTGACCATGGGCTGTATCCCTGTGTTTACTCTCAAAGGCGCTTTCGGTGTTCGTGAATAGGAAAGGGTTGATCCCTGCTTCTTGAAATCGCGATGAGCGAAATGCCGAGATGGATTAATCTGGCGCCACATGTCCCTCTAGATCTGATGGCTCTGAATTCTCCTGATGATGCTGTGGGCCCGGGTCCAAGACACTCTTGGCGCCTCACACATCAGGAATACGACGATGCTACACCTTTCACCTCGAAATCATGATGGGCGAAACGACGAGGAGCCTAATCGCGCACCAGGTGTCTCTTGTGGATGGATGGACGAGATCACTCTGTAATACTGCGGGCCCGATTTTGGGTGCCTTCGACGCTTTCGGGGTTCGGGGTTTCGATATGTAGAACAACATGAAACTTTCACCCCTCGAAATCCCGAATGCCGAAACACCGACGTGACTAGATCTCGCGCCACGCGTCCTCTGGATGGACGGCTGCTATCCTTCCCTTCACATAATATGGGCACTATCCATTGCGCTAACCTTGGCGCAACTTCGCTAACCACGATTTCCTGCCAACCGTTGATTTGATCCTTTGGATGAATCCTAACCACTGAAATCAGACTGCTCGCTCGCTTGATTTAAGCCCGAAACGGATTTATTTTGTGAGCTGCGCTCGATGCTCGTCGCGCCACTTGCAAACCTGATCGCTTTTGTGCTTCGAACGAGAAATTTTACTAACACATAGTATTAACTCAGATCTAGCATTCATTTACCATCAATAGAGAACTAAGCATGCATACATCTATCTAACATACATCAAGATCAATGCACTAAGAAGATAAATACGTAAACAACATGGATAACATTGCACAAAGCACATCAACACAGGATATACGTGGCTCACCCTAGTGTGTGGCAACGCCCACCAACTTCTTCTTCTTATTTATTAGTCTTCAAGCTTATGATATTCCTCTACTTTTGTGCACAAAGCCACAGAGCCAACCCCTCCAAGGGACAGGAAGTATTCCTGCACCTCGCAAAATCCTCCTTCCCCGAATTAGGTCAGGACACAAAGCCTTATAGAGTATGTGCACAAATTCTCTTACAATCACTTGCACTTAGCTCTGTAGGTCTTAACATACTCTAGTCTTGCACTAAGTCCATGACCTCAAACTTTACATCTACTTACATCGCCTAGCTACTTATTTATACATTACGAAAATGCCTAAACATGGATAAACCCATGGGCTGACATCCCATACCCATTACATAAACCCTAACAACCCAAAAATCATGTAAAAATGGGAGAGATCCCACGATCTATGCTTCGTCTGGGCGCTTCGCCTTCGAATAGCCTATAGAAGTCCCAAAAATATTCAAACACGACCAACACTTCCTCAAAACTTGGTCGAGGGACAACAGTCCCCCAACAATCACCTATGGCTCACCCCAAGTCACTCTGATCTAGGCAACTCTACTTCGAACTCCTCAAGATTAGCTCGAGCTGCCTTGACATGCTACTTCACTAGAGCCTCCTGCTCTGTGAAATCCTAAAGTACTTGCTTGGTGATAGGCCCTTCCAGGCATTGTTCCACTATCACGACCATCTATTCCATCTATGAGCCTTGTCCCTCAAACTCTTCGAAAAATATCCAAGCTTCATCCTACACCGGCTGGAGTCTTTGTGTCACTTCTATAACCTTGCTCTGGATGGTAGTAACTTGTTGTTGGACTACGCACTGCTCCTGCGACCTCTTCATCTTCTCCACTGCAGTAAGCAACTTCATCTTTGTTTGCATGGTGGACGCCTATTGCTTTGCCTCCTAGAGTTGTGCTTCAAATTTCCTTAGCTCCTGATCTTCTGCAAGGCGCTCATAAGTCTGCACACTTTGATCACTCAATTTTTTACATTCTGAGGCTAATGCCCTAACTCATTCTACTATTCTCATGGAATATTCTTTGCTATGATCCCACACTTCTTGTGAAGTGCTCGACACTACTTGAAGTTCTAATTCTTCTACTCTTTCTTGAAGATGTTGAAAGGCCTCAGCGAGCTTCCCCAATTTCATTGCAGTTGACTCAGGTTCCTCCTCTTCCAAGCCCGACATGGAGCAGAGTGCTCTAGTCACTGCCTCCTTGACCCCAATCTACTATGCGAGCAGCTAGTCTTTCTCTTTCTGGATTTTCTCTTTGTCCTCTTCAAACATCACCATAAGTTCATCTTTCTCTTTCTTCTTAACTCGAATTTGCTCTAGGACCTCCTCCTTTTCTTTCTTTAAGGCCTCTGTGGCCTGTTCCTTTTCCTCTTGGGCTCGACGAAGTCAAACCTCTGTTGTATCTTCTAACCTTCGCAACTGGGTGGGCTCATCCACCAATTCTACATTTTCTGTTGAGGATGGAATAGTAGGCACTCCGTGGCTCGAATGGATAGCTTGCATGATGTCTCTGAGCTCTTTCTCTATTTTTTCATACATCGACTCCTGCTTTTCCTAATGTTTCTGTAAGATGTCTTCTGAAGCATCTTCTACAAATGTGAAGATGAGATCAATGTCATCCATTATGAGCAAAGTCTTTGACTGAGGCTTGTTGGAGTGAGCCTTCTTCCTTGTTGAAGGTTTCTCTGGGGAAACCTTCCTCTTTTTCAATGCTTCTGTTGTGGTGTGGGGATCCTTCGGTGGTGTAGCTTTGCCTTTTTCCTACTTTTCTCCTTCTTCCCCTCCTTCCTCTTGGTTCACTTCATCTCCTCCTCCTCCTACAAGTGAGTCAGACACAGTTTCCTTCGATGTGTTTTCCTTCTCATCACTTTCTATGTCTTGGACTTCATTCTTTTTCTTCTTTTTCTTGGCGCTTCTCTGTCCATCATGTTCGACCCGGGTGACTAATGGGCTTTCGATGATATCAAGGTCAGAGAGTTATGCATCCTCCACTGGTACAAGAAATTTTACTGCCCATTCCTTAGTGATATCTTCTATGTCTTCCTCAATCAACTTATAGTAAGATTGTAGATCCTCCTTACTTTCATCCCCGCACGCGGTGATGTAAATGAAGTGTCAGTCTACGTGAAACTTCGCCAGTGGCCTGTATCGATTGAGTGTATTCAGTGTCATCCAGGGGAAGGATTCAATGGTGCACTTCAGTTGTAGGTAATAAGTATGGAAGACAACATTCGACTGTCACTGTTTCTCCATATAGTTCGTATACCATAAGGTATCGAACCTAGCAGCCAATGGTTCTGATGGCTCGACTTCATGGAATGTTATTGCTTCTGACATCTACCAAGCAACAAATTCAATGAGAAAAAGTAACCAACTGAAGTGGAATTCGAATCCTTGGTCCTGTGCTTCGCGACAGTCCTTCTCGAACTTGTTGACGAGGTAGCTCGCCCAGTTCATCTGCATTCCTTTGACACACTTCCCTGCGAGGTCGACTTCGAACCTTGTGACTTGTGTCAGATGGTCCTTTCAGATGCGCTTGCTAGCGATTAGCTGATAATCTAGGCACACTACGCCATCCTGGATGGAGGCTACCTTGTAGCCTCGCTTTACCTTCTCTACATCGTCGGATGCTTCCTTTATTCGTTGTGCCAGGGAGTAATCTGATGTCTTCCCTGGGTAGAATTGGTGAGGGTTTGGTCCTTGCATGCTTAGTCCAGTGATCAGGAGGATCAGCGTCGAATCCACATTGATGCACCTATATAACCAAAGATAACCACCATGGTAGCTCGACAAGAGGAGTTTAACACAAGTGTTAACCTCCTGATGTCGGTAGAAGTGGGGGATTTTCATTACGTTCAAGATTGAGGAGTGCAAAATCTTCTTAATCCATGGTTGGGGAACTATCTTCGGCTTCTTTCCAGTTGTCTTCGTCAGGTACCTAAGAAATGCGAGCATTGCATAGTTCTTTCGGTCTCCATGGTTAAAGTCGTTGACCTTCAAAGCTGGGATCGGTCCCAACTAGGGTCCAACTGCACATATCCCCTTCGGGAGGTACACAAGGATGAGCGTGCAATGAAAGTCACATGGTGCACTGCCACAGTTCACCACGCCAGTCAAAGGCAAGAATGTAGTATGGAAAGATTGACGGGATTTTCTTCACGTTAGCTAGATCATCACGTGCTTGCTTCTTTTCTCAGCAGCACGGCCAAAACGTCGCCCAGTCGATGGGGATGCTTGAAATCCTCTAGTCGACGATGCCTGTATTCCGATAGACATGAATTTCTCATTCATGAGGTCGACAAATATCTCTTCCATAGACTTCTCTACTGCGCTATGCTTGCTCGACATCCACACTTGTAATAAAATAACTCGGGTAGGCGAATGGAAAAGCAAGGTAATCAAATGAATGGTGAAGTCTAGACAACACAACGTGGTATGCAATCAATTCTCTATTAGCTCGGATATCTCAGTTTTCAAAAAGTGGTCACAGCGCAACATTCGATGGGTTAAATAAGCAACGTCGTAACAATTTCCTCCAACGGGTAGGAATGCCTCGATCAATACTAATCCACTCATTATAGCACAGTATCAACAGTCCAATGTCAATATTTTCATCCATAACTTCGTATCTAGTTATTCTGGAGCATAATTATAACAGTTGGGATGCCTCCAACAGTCATATAGATTCGTCGTGGCAAAGTCGCATTATGCATGGTTCTGCTATTCTGACGAGGTTCAAGTTATGCAAGCCTACCTTTTGTGAAGTCTTTTCTAGGACTTCCCATAGTTTTTCTAAATTTTCTTTCTCCTTACTGAGATTTCTGGGCTTTTTTCCGGTAATTTGAGTCTCTGGATTTGTCTTTCCATTCTTATTATTTTCTTCCCTTAGCATAGTAACTTCGCACTATTGAGGGTCTTCCAAAGGTTCCAAAGGTAACTTCGCATGTTGGCCCTTGTTGCTTCGACTTATTCTCTTGTTCTTCTATTAGTCACTTTATTTTTCTAGTCATGAAGTCCCTTAATTCTTTATTTTTTTGTTCTGTAACCTCTTCCTCTACTTTCCTTCTAATGTCCTTCTCAATCCAAGTCTTTCCTAATAAAAGTGAAAAAGGAGCATTGTTCTCAACAAACTTAATGACTTCAAATTCTTCTTTGGTCGATGTTCCATGGGAAATCATAGGTACATTAGTAACTCTTCCACATAAGGTTATCATATTTCCTTTAATCAAACCTATCTTTCCCAATGAAGGTACTATAGCAGTATTTCTCAAAATTTCCCAAGTGCTTTTTGGCATAATATTCACCCATGTGTCCTCATCCAAAACATAGCCTATGTCGAAGTCTCCTATTATTGTTTCTATGCACTGCTTTTCTTTTAAGATCTCTGGTAAACTGATGTTGGCCCTTGACCAAGTGTTGAGGATCCTCGGTCATGTTTGACCTTCTTTTGGGACTTCGACAGGCTGTCGAAGATGGAGCACAAGTCGAAGCAGAGATTGTGGGATGTTGACCCCTTTTTAGGGATTTTTGGGTTTTGGGCTTATGTAATGGGAATGGGGATGTCGGCCCATGGGTTAACCCATGTTTAGGCCCATTTTTTAATTTATAAATAGAAAGCTACGCAATGTAGGAAGTAGTTCGATCTATGTGATCGAAGGAGGGACAAGTATGAAATACTAAGTGCTAAGTGTTAATTGTAATTGCTTTGTGCATACTGTGTGAGACTTGCAGAGCTAAGTGCAAGTGATTGCAAGAGACTGTGGAAGGCTTTGTGTTGTACTTCAGGGAAGGAGGATCTAGCGAGGTGCGCAGATCTCCTGTCCTCTGTGGAGTAAGATATCATGGCTCTTTGCATGTAGAAGATTGACAGAAAGAAATAAACTAGAAGAGTTGGTGGACGTAGCCCCAGGGTGGGGGTGAACCACGTATATCCTGCATTGTGATTGCTATGTGCTTTATGGTTGTTCTCTTGTCTATGTCATTGATTTCTTAGTGCACTAATGTATTCTTATAAGGATTTAATATGGTATCTTAGTGATGAATAATGTGAATCAATGTTAGATTTGATATATGTCGATATGCTTAGTACCTTAATCTATTGGGTCTATATAAATACTGTGTTGATCTGTTGTTAGGGTTTAGTTACACTGTAAAATAAGGTTGAATATTAACGAACTGTAATTGCTAAGTACTATGTTAAAGTATTACAATCACAAATTTGTGTCCCAACTAAGGTTGTAGACACTGGAGTCCTGCAACCACCCCTGTCTCTACCTCGGGTGAGACTTCATCTACTTCGCAGGTGTTTTCGAAAGGGTCGACAGTTAGGGTTCTTTTCGTGTGTTGTTGTAGCATTGAACCATGGGTCTGCCCCTGTGCCAACAAATGGTTCTGTTATCATGACCTGAAACTGTGATTGTTGGGAACTGAAGGAAAGAGAGAAATATCTATGCATAGATCTCTTTCCTTAGTGCGCAGTATTCTACTTGAACTGTAAAGCTCTTTTCGAAGAAGAGAAGTCAGATCCGAAGAAAAAAAAAAGGTAAGATCTCGAAGCTTTGTGCTCTGATAAAGGTAACAATAGTGAAAAAAATTAGATCTGGAAGCTTTAAAGTTTTAGAACTGGAAGCTTTGTGCTCTGTTGAAAGTAATATTAGTGGAAATTTTTGTTTCAAGAGTATGGATCTAGGTATGTTTGATAAATGTTATCCTAGTCTAAAAAATAGGGCACAACTAGAAGAAAGAAGGTTTGATATGAGTAGATATGATAGAAATAATGAAAGATATGTTATTCCTATGTGGAGAAGGAATTTTTGGACTAACAAATGGATGTAGGATCCTAGAAATATTTTTTTGCAGGTTAGCTACTATGATCCTAGTGCGTAGTACAGGAAAGGCTGGGGATCATTTAAGAAAAAAATAGGATTAACCCTTTGTTACAGTCGTAGAATATTGGGACATCTTGTTACAGAATTCCTTGGAAGAAGACCTAGTTGTCTTTGTTGTAAAGATATGGACCATGAAGTTTTAGATTGCCCTAGAATGATTTTTAAGGTTGAAAGAATGAATATGAGACAAGAAAATCATGAGGAAGGTAATGAAATTGAGACCATGGAAGAACCCCAGATAGAATCAGAGACTGTATTACTGTGAATGAAAGAAACCCTAAATGTTCATAGAGATATCAACTTATCAGAGATCTTTAAAGAAAAATAATGCATAGAAGCAAGAATAGGAGACTTCGACATAGACTATGTTCTAGATGAGGAAACATAGCTAAATATCATGACAAAAAGAACTTGGGAAGCTTTAGGAAAGCCTGATATGACTCCTTCATTGGGAGGAATAGGGCTATTCAGGGGAAAGATGATAACCCTATGTGGAATACTCACCCAGGTATCTATGAGTGCTCATGGAGCTTCGACAAAGGAATATTTTGAGGTTGTTAGATTCATTGAGAACAATGCTCCATTTACTATGTTATTAGGAAAAACCTGGATCAAGAAAGATCATACCAAAAGAAAAAAAGAGGAGGCTCAATAACATAAAAAATAGGAATTAAAATATTTCATGACTAGGAGGATAGAACACTTGATTGCAGAACAGGAGAATAGATCGAAGCTACTTAGAACCAGAAACTTGGATCACAAAGTTGAAAGAAAACAAAAAGATTCATAGACGAATAGAGCACCTACCCCAAATAAAGAAGTAGTATTACTCTTTAATCCTATGAAAGAATCTCAACATCATGAAGTTGTTATACCAAAAGAAGACAAGAATCAGAATGGAAAGAGGAATACCAAGATGAAGATCACTGGGAAAAAGGCTAGAAAACTCAGTAAGAAGAGAGCAAATATTGAAAAGTTACAAAAGGGCCCAGAGAGAACTTCGTGGAAGGAAGATTTGCAAAATTGGAACTTTGGCGGGATATCAGAATAACACCCCATGGCACTTAGCCATTGCGAAGCGATATGACTATTGGAAGCATTATAACCATTGGACTGACGTTCAAGAACGGTTAGAACAACAGGTCCACACTATTCATAGCAAAGTCATGGAAGTGACTCAAAGGCTCCAACAAGTTCAGGACGAAGCTTGCCAACTGTGAGAGGAGATTGAAGGTTGAGACACAGAGTTGGAACGAGTAGTTGTTGTAGTTGAACAACGTTTAGAGGGACCTGTCAAGAAAGCAGTCATCCAAGAGTTCGTCGAGCAGGAGGCCCTATTGCAGCAACATTTCAAAGCACCTCGAGCCAAGCTCAAGGCTTTTGAAGCACAACTACCCAGACGAGAGTGACTCAGGACGAGTCACGGATGAGTGGTGGGGGCATGCTGGCCCTTGACCAAGTGTTGAGGATCCTTGGTCATGTTTGACCTACTTTTGGGACTTCGACAGGCTATCGAAGACGGAACACAAGTCAAAGCAGTGATCTTGGGATCTCGACCCCTTTTTATGGATCTTTGGGTTTTGGGCTTATGTAACAGGAATGGGGATGTCAGCCCATGGGTTTGTGCATGTTTAGGCCCATTTTGTAATGTATAAATAGAAATCTAGGCGATGTAGGAAATAGTTCGATCTATGTGATCAAAGGAGGGACAAGTATGAGATATTAAGTGCTAAGTGTTAATTGTAATTTCTGTGTGCATATTGTGTGAGAATTGCAGAGCTAAGTGCAAGTGATTGTAAGAGACTGTGGAAGGCTTTGTGTTGTACATAAGGGAAGGAGGATCTAGCGAGGTGCGTAGATATCATGTCCTCTACGGAGTAAGATATCATGGCTCTGTGCATGTCGAAAATTGACAAAAAGAAATAAAGAAGAAGAGTTGGTGGAAGTAGCCCCAGGGTGGGGTTGAACCACGTATATCCTGTGTTGTAATTTCTATGTTCTTTATGGTTGTTCTCTTGTCTATGTGATTTAATGCTTACTCCACTGATGTATTCTTAGAAGGATCTAATATGGTATCTTAGTGTTGAATAATGTGCATAAATGTTAAATATGATTTATATTGTTAAGCTTAGTACCTGAATCTATTGGGTCTATATAAATACTGCGTTCATCTATTGTTAGGGTTTATCTACGTTGTAAACTAAGGTTGGATATTATCAAACTGTAACTGCTAAGTGCTATGTTAAAGCATTACAATCACAGATCTGTGTCCCAGCTAAGGTTGCAGACACTAGAGTCCTGCAACCACCCCTGCCTCTACCTCAGGTGAGACTTCATCTGCTTTGCAGGTGTTGTCTAAAGGGTCAGTAGTTAGGGTTTTGTTGGTGCGTTGTTGTAGCGTTGAACCTTGGGTATGCCCCTATGTCAACAACTGATGTATCTATGATCATTTTGTGTTTCTTTCAACTTTAATAACATAGTCTCTGATTCTTTCTAGTTCTCTAATATATCTTTAGTTTCTTGACCTTCTTCATAGTTTTCTTGTCTCATGCTCATATTTTCAACTTTGGAAATCATTCTAGGGCAATCCTCAACTCTGTGACCAATAACTTTACAACAAAGACAAACAGGACCTATACAAGTGTGTTCCTTAGCAAGATGTCTTGATATTCTACAATTATAACACA
>JZKD02S2398967.1:15473-29078 GCA_000966675.3 Picea glauca
GCGAGTATATTACAATTTAATGAATACATTTTCCTATTATTATATATGGTTTTATATTTTATCAAAAAATTCACCAAAATTTTACAAGATTTTATAATTCAGTGAAAGATTCGCCGAGATTTTACAAGATAGTATAAAATAGTAAAAGATTAGCCAAAACATTATATACACATATTATATTTTTGATAAAATAGCCTTTGAATTTTCCTATGTATCATGGGGATTCACCCATTTATCATACACATAAATTTCAGGGGGGTTCTTAAAATCACCCTTGCTCATTTGTACCCATTGTCGTAGTGATTGGACGAGAGGTTTCATAGGAGATTTAGAGATTCTGGGAGATCAAGCCAGCTAATTCTGGATCAGCGAGTGTCAGGTTAGTGGTCGTATCCTCCTGCATATTAATTAGGATTTATTTTTTGGGCAGGGTTTGTACGGATGGTCATACAAGGGGGTTTTGTGAGGGTGGGCCTCCCATTGTGTGGGAAATCGAATAATACACGTGCATGAGTGTGTGGATATAATTGGGACAACTATGCACGGGGGTGCTCGAATGGGGAAAACAGTTGTGCATTCGATGCATGCTTGTTCAAATCACAATAGTGCATGCATGCGCGACTGTGTTCCTAACAATTGTGTATGTATGTGCAACTATGTAATGAAGAGACACTCTAAAATGTGTGTCTATGTGTGTGATAGGGGTACATGCATGCGCCCCTATATTTCTGGCAGTCGTGCATGAGTGTGCAACTGTGGGGTGAACAGGCACGCATATGTGTGCGCCTGTGGGGAAAAAAGTCGTGCCCTTGAGGCAAAGATAAAGGGTGCAAAAACTTATCTTTTTGAATATTTTGGTGTTTTTATGGGTTGGGATGGCTGATCAAATATTTATATTAGTGGATGAAAATTACCAGTTGATGATGCCAATTCACTGGAGGGAGAGGGATTGGGTGCGCCTGAGAGAGGCGGTGAGAGACAAGGAGACGGTTGTATGAGGCCCTTTGGCTGTCTGTGGGCTGCTAAAGTTTTTTAAGTGTTTACTAGTGTGGGCATAGGAGTACCTCCTGCAGTTCCTGATTTCAATGTGGAGTCTGGATCTGTAGTGTTTCATTGTACGAGGTGAGAATCTCACATTCTCTACTATGGAGGATGTGTACTTTTTTACTGGGCTCCTGTTTCAGGGAACCCTGCTACCGGCAGAGCCCATGTTACCCAGGGATGAACAGTTGGATGTCTTAGCCCGAACCTATTGTAGTGGAGACGACTTTATGTCGGGCTCTGTGGTGAGGATAGGGGCGATGGATTCCCTTGTGCATCAATGCATTGCATCGATGATTGTAAGAGTGTATGGATCTCTCGCTACTCGGCGATTCATTGGGGGTCAGTTGAAGATCATGCAGAGGGCACTGGGGGGTGAGAATTTTTCTTGGGGCTTGATGCTACATGCCAAGATGGTGGGGAAGCTCAACAAGTTTCGAGCTGCTGACTCAGGGGAGTTTGCCTTTGGGTCCATCTTGGTAGCGTGTTTTTTGGAGAGGGTGCCCATGTCGCCCAAGAGTTTTATTAGACGCACCTAGTGTGCGAGAGGCACAACTAAGGTAGTGGGAGATGATTTTGGTTCATCATGGGGGTGGGGAGGGTGGCCATTACTTTACAGCCAAAGTAGCATGGGTGTGGCATCAGATGCCACAGATCATACTCTGATATCCGTATAGTGGGGTGGACTTCTGGGACGACCCAAATATGGTGCTACCCCCTAGAGAGGTATTCGATCGTAGAGGTATGTTGATTTATTTGATGGTTTTTTATTTTGGATAGTATAGAATATATTTTTATATATGGATGGATGTTGATGCTATCATTTTTGTGTTGTGTATGAAGATGTGGGACCGCGAGATGTGGCACCTCGCAGTCGAGAGGTTGAGTTGATCAGAGCGTCGACTTGTCAAGGGCATGTGATACCACAGCGGGGAGAGCCACGGGAAGGGGAGAGACGATAGTGGGATGAGGCTGGTGTGGGGTTGGAAGATGATGAGAGAGAAGGCAAGAGATGTCGTTTTGATGATTCGGGTGCATGTCCATCACATGCTCCTCCAGCAGGGGCCGGGGGAAAGTTTGAAGATTTTCACCACCGCTTGGAGGCGGTACTATAGGGAGTGTCTGAGGGCATGTGGATTCATATGCAGGACGAGGGAGTCCTGCAGTAGTGTGTGGGCCTTGTGACAGAGTCCTAGACCCTGATCCATAGAGAAGCTATAGCAGGGGTGGCGATGACTGGGCAGTTTCCCCTAGGGCTTGAGGGACCCATAGCTGGTGGGGTACCTCATCCAGAGAGAGGACCAGGTGGTGGAGCTGTAGAGGTGCCATGAGTGCCTCTGTATATGTGTTTTTCGTATTTATATAGGCTTGCAAGCCCATTTTTTATATGGTGTTGTGACACCAATTTTGTACTTATAGGGGTGAGGTGGTTCACCTACCTATAGATATTGTACATGTTGTACTATTTTTTGTAAACATTGATGGCACATTTGATCAATATATATATATATATATAGGGATATACATTTTTGGATCTTTGTGATGTGCGCATGTGTTGATTTTTTGTGTTTATGATGTGTAATCTATATTTGTGACAGACTTGTGATGGTTTATGTATGTGTAATGGTATATTAATGTGATAAATGCCAATCTAACACTAGGTTAGCCATATTATCTTCTATTTGATTTCATTGTCTTGTGATATGTGTAAATTTGATTGAATCAAAATGTCGAGATAAAAGTCTAACTTGCATGTATTTGCGGAAGAGGCAAGGGTCACAGACACAACACACATTGTTGAGCTAAAAGACAATGAGCTGGGAATCTAGTAAGATTCTAAGGTGGTGGATATGGTGGTGACTGGCCTCGGCGAGGAGGCCAATGAAAGCTGTGTATTATGCTTGGTTATTGGTTGTTGAACCCAAACATATGCCACCAGAGTGGAGCAGTTCATGTGAGGTGGAATAGAGGGTCCAAGTGGTTGAAGTGAGATTTTGTGTCCATCGACTAGCTCCATCGGTGTAACCGATGTCATAGGTCGATGGAAAAGGCATTTGTCAAGAACATAAGTGGTATATTAGACGTAAGGCGTGGAGGAAAATGGAGATTAAAAACTCTACAAAATGTGTAAAAAAGAAAAACCCTAATGTAGAATGGCTACTCTCAGGTGTAAAATTTCTTTAAGTACAACCCATTGATGGGTTCTTTCAGAGAGTGGCCTTTGGGAGAGGCAAGGATGTATGCACCTTTAGTGAGGCAATGTTGGATTATGTAAGGTCCATGACATAGTGACTCACATTTTCCATGACCGAGGGTATCGTGAGCGATATCGTAAGCAAGGACAAGGTCACTTTCGTTGAATGATCAAAGGTTGACATGGAGATCAAAGGTGGCGTTCAACCATTTTTTGGCTACTTCATTGTTCTGTAATGAATACCTACGGTCTTCATCCAATGAATCTAAGTTCAACAAATGTTGATCCATTGGAGAAGTGTCGGGTAATAGCTCAATAGCAGTGCGTAAGGTGGGGATTTTTCACTCGATGGGGACAGTGGCCTCAACCTTATAGACGAGATGAAATGGTGTAAAACCAATGGCAATTTTGATGGTCGTGTGATAAGCCCATAGTGCAGAGAACAACATATGATTACAATTGGTCTTATGTTTGTTAACTGTGTGTTGCAACATGGTTTTGAGGACCTTGTTGACCACCTCTACCTATCCGTTGGACTGAGGGTAGTATGGAGAGGAGAATTCGTGGGAGAATCCTAACCTGGAAGAGAGTTCAATGAAAATATCATTCTTGAAGTATTTCCCATTATCGTAGACCAATTGTAGTGGGACTCCGAAGCGAGAGATGACGTGGTTAAAGAAAAAACGCACTGCAGTGTCAACGGTGTTGTTGAAGGTAGGCATGGCTTAGGCCCACTTCGTGAAATAATCGACTGCAACGATGATGTATTTGTGTCCATTTCTAGATGGAGGGATGCAATTCATGAAGTCTATGCCCCATTTGCAAAAGGGGTCGGCAGTAATGACTGGGTGGAGAAGAGCGGGTGGTGTTCTTGATTTGTTGGCATATAGATGACATTTTTCACAGCGCTTCACGGTGTGGATGCAATCGTGAAACAATGTGGGCCAATAGTATCCTTCTCGAATGATTTTTTGGGCAATGGACATGCCTAAGAGGTGGACACTGTAGGCGTCGTTGTGGCAATCGTTCAAGACTCTATCAGCTTTGTTGATAGTCAAAAATCGACAAAGTATGGTGTTGACCCCTCGTCGATATAAGATATCACCAATAAGGAGGTAGCAGGGGGCCTGATGTCAAATGTGTCGATGATCATCTCAGGAAAGGTGATTTCCAAACTTCTGTGTTTGGAGGTAGATGAGAAGATCAACGTACCAAGGATAATCTGAGGGGATGTAAAAGAGATGTTCATCGGGAAAGTTTATATTGATGGGAGAACTGGTAGTATTAGAAGGAAATGTCGTAATGAGTTCAGAAATGATGAGGGATTTCTTTCTCTTTGGTGTTGAAAATTTGTGGTCGTACTCCTGAAGGATGACGATCCATCAGGAAAATTTTCTATTAATTTTTCGGCGACTAAGAAAGTATTGCATTGGGTTGGAATCTGCTATGACTTTGGTAGTTCAAAGCAGAATGTAATGGCACGGCTTCTAGACTGCGAGTACAACTCCAAGGGCGATTTTCTCTTCATGATTGTATTTCAAGGGTGGTCCTGAAAGGTTTTTACTAATATAGTAAATGACATGCTCATGGTCATCATCCCCTAATTGGACGAGAACTCATGCTACAAAGATGACAGAGGTCGATAAGTAGAGGATATACTTGTGGTCATAGTCAGGTGAACTAATCAAGGGATAATTAGAGAGTGTCATTTTAAGATCATCGAAAGTGGATTGGGCATGTTCATCCCATTGGAATGGGATGTCATGGCGTAGCAAGCGAAGGAAGCCATGTGTGTGAGTGGCGTAATCTGGGACAAAGCATCATAGAAAGTTAGCTTTGCCTTGTAGGCTCTGTAGTTGGCATAAATTACATGGTGGGGGAATATCTGTGATGGCTTGAACCTTGAGGAGATCCACGGTGATGCCACGTTGGGAAATGATGAATCCAAGGAGGCATCCATCGGTGATGCAGAATACGCACTTGAGGGGGTTCAAGTGGATATTCTATTGACGACACCTTTGGAAGATAATCCGTAAATCATCGAGATGTTGAGTGCATTTCTTGTATTGAGCGGTGATGTCATCCAAGTATGTGAGGATGATATGAGATAGATCATGAAAAATGTATGCCATGGCTCACTGAAATGTGGCACCAGTGTTCTTAAGGCCAAAAGGCATGACACGATATGCAAAAGTGCCCCAAGGGGTAGTGAATGTGGTTTTGTATTGATCGGCTAGGTGAATTTGAATTTGGTTATATCCAGAGAGACCATCCATGAAGGACAAAGCTTCATGGTTGGCACAATCATCGATGATCTGGTCGATAATGGGAGTTGGAAAATTTTATTTGGGATATGCGTGATTAAGATCGCAAAAGTTTGTATAGGCGCGGATAGTGCCTTGTTTTTGTTAATAGGGATGGGGTTGGAGACCCATGACGTATATGCAATGGGGTATATGAACCTAGCAGTGCATAATTTGTCAATCTCGGCTTTGATAGACGCTTGTTTGGATGGGTGTAATGGACGTTTCTTTTGTTGTACATGGATAATATCAAGCCATGTGTCTATACAATGTTCGATAATAGAGGGATCAAGGTCGGGTATTTCTATGTATGACTATGTGAAAATGTACCAGTATTCCTGGAAGAGAGATTTGTAAGCTATGAGTTCTTTAGGAGAGCATGCAATGTCGATGGTGATTTCCTCTATGATTCTAGGGTTGATGGAAATATCAATTTTTGGCAATGGGACAAATGTTGGCCATGTTACCTTCTTCAAAAGCGTCGGGGGCAGGGATAGGATTATTGAACCAGTCTATGTGCCCTAATGGGATAAAATATTTGGTTTCGATTGCGTATATGGAGTTCTGGTGAGGAGGTGCAAAGGCTTCATGTGGAAGAAAGAGCGTTCGGTGATGGAGAAGGTCCCATGGGAAATTAGGGGTAGTTAATTCTTTAAGGATGTCTTTGTCCCAGTGAAACTGTCAAGAATATAGGGGATCCAGGGTAGTAACATTGGTGACTATCACCATGTGGTTGTTTTCTATTGGTGATTATGTAGATGGGATGACAGAAGGAGGTTGCGATGGTTCACTCAATATAAACCAAATATCAAGATATTGTGAGTTGAAAATGGTAGTCGGGCGTAAGATTTCTGTGGGGAAATGAATGGGAGAATTGGGGGGATTTGGGGGAAAATCCTCCTCTAGGATATCTATGAACCATGGAGGAGTGGTAAGTTCCTTGGTCTCGAGAGAGAAGGTATAAACAATATCGGGAGAGGGAGTAGGGGGAACTACTGGCGTCACTAAAGGTGTGGTGATGGGGGGATTTTTAATAAGGGCTAGTTGACGATGCCTATATTCAATAATCGCGGGACACTGTTAGGTGAAGTGATCGAGTGATTCATAGAGGGCGGAAGGACATCTCATCCATTCATTGACTCAGTTCGTGACATAGTGGATGCCAGTGACTTGTGTTTGAGGTGACGTGGAGGGAGGGGGTTCTTGTTGAAAGCTTTGGAGTACTACCACTAGTGTCTACCAAAATTGAGGTAGCATCAGGCAATGGTGGGTGTAATGGCCATACTTCGAACAAAAAAAAAATGTGAATTTGGTTCGCAGACCTTTGCTACCTGTAGTAGGGGATGTAGTGGTGGCAGTACTAGGTGAATTAGATGAAGCGACTAGTGATGGCATTGCTCGAGGGAGTTGAATTAAATTGTGTAGCTCGGCGAGAGACGGGCATTTATTAGTGGGGTGCCTGTATTTTTCACATAGTGCGCAAGGAGGCTGAATTCATGGGGGAAGTGGAGTGGTGGGCTCTTTCTTCTTTTGTCTGCCCCCATATGTAGAAGTGGTGATAGCAAGTGGGGATGAGGGTGGTGCGGTTGGAGTAAGTATTGGAATCTGCATCAGGATTCCTTCTATTTGGGGAGGGAGGGATTGTTGAGGGACCATTGCAGGTGGATGTAGATACCATACTGGAATTTCCAGCACCATATTGGGAAGGGTAAGAGTTGCAGCTACCTGTAAAGATTGTATGCCCAGTGGCGGGTAAAAGAAGGGGATTTGAGTAATAGCTTGTGGGACTGTCTCCCAAACTGGGATGTGGCCCTGGAGGAGGGTAAAGTCAAGAACAGGTGGAGTTGAAGAGTTCTCATGGGATTCCTCAGGAAGGAGCTCTACAACGAGTGGGACATCAGATAGTAAGGAAGCCTCTATGGGAGGAAGGGTATCTCTAGTTTTTGTTCCATTGGATGAGACAATACATACTTGTGCTAAGGGATGTATGAGTGATGGTGCTCCATGGTATGTCCCTAGCAAGGATGGGTCTTTGAAAATTTTGGGACCCATATCAATGAGTGAGTAGGCATTGGGATTAGTGTGGACAAAAGGTAAGATGATATCGATGTTGGAGGAAGGTTTGGGCTCATAATGTGACACTTGGTCAATGGTGACGATCTTCCCATTTTGAGGGAACATCATTGTGAAAAACACAGAATAGGCCATAGACTTCATAGCATACATGTATATACTTCCGAACAATATTTTTTAATCAAGTTGAGCATCAATAACTTCAATTTCAATGAGGATAGTCTTTACCCTGAGTTAAACGAGAAATTTTTGAAAGATCCCTTAAGGAGAGAATGGTCATCCATCGTAAGCTCTCAAAGTGATGGCAGATGGTATGAGCTCGGGGGAGCCAAGTTTCTACCATACAGTTTTGGACATGATGTATGTGGATACACCTTCATCAATAATGTAGCAACGAACTGTGATGTTCCTGATTTTAACCGGTATTTGGAAAGTGACCAGAGCAGGGAGACGAGGTTCCCCGCTATCAATATCAAAGGTGATGAGTTGAGTGTTAGCAGGGTCGACTGCCCTGAGGGTGAAAAGCAATGAATTCCATTGAGTAGGACAGGTTTGAAGGACTTCTAAAACTGACATGGCAACAAGAGATTGTGCCAAGTCATCGACTAGACTTTAATTGTGTGCCTCCCTAACCTGAGGGTTGTTGACATTCCATCGTAATGGGATGCGAGGAATACAGAGGGTAGTTTCAGTATTAGGGCGTGGAATCATCAAAGGTGGTCCACTTGTGACTGGGGCTACTTCTGAGGTAGTGGGAGTAGAGTCAGGGGGTGTGTTGTATTGACGATTGCGCATTTGTAGAATAACTTCTTCCTCGCTAGTGAGGAGGATAGTGCGATCTGCAGAAGTAGTCGGGTTGGTATATTGTCCCATCTATGGTGGGTCGGGATGCATCTCCTGTTAGGTGTTCATCACCCCTTGGTGTGGAGTAGGGTTTTTCAGCACGGCTAGGGAAGGTTGATACACATATCGTTGTGGGGCCTGCTGAGGGGTAGGAGGTGTCGGGGGACATGGTCCATTTATGGATTCTTTCATCTGTTTAAAGTCAACAGTTTGAGGGAAATGGTGAGTATAATGGCCATACTCACCGTAGAGGGAAGAAGGGAAGTTTTTCTGAAGATTGTTGTTATTCTTCCCTTGGTGTTTGTTATTATTTCCCCCTTGGGGGTTCTGGTTCCCCTAATTCTGGTTTCCCCCGGTAGGTTGGTTTTGTTGAGGGTGATTCCCTCCTAGTCTTGAATTATTGTTGTTTCGGTTTTTTTCCTTTATTTTTGGCATTATTAGACTGATGGGTCAGATTTTCTATATTCAGTTGTTCAAAATTGTGGACTTGTTGAGCAGGAGAGGGATGAACAAAGTTAACCCCAACATGTGGTTGTCCTTGTGGAGAAGCAATGGGTTGGGGAGGACTAGGAAATGAGAAGTACAAATTGTGTTGTGGAAATGATCCGTAAGGTACATAGGGAGGCATGGAACTTTCACTAGTGCTTAGGGTGTAAGCATAGGTAGAGGTGTTTCTCAAACTTGGTTGAACAACCAGGCATGTCATGGATTCTGGTGGGGGTCCACTTATAGGTGGAGGGAGGGAAACTGGGTATGGTTGTTGATAAGGGGGGGAAGGATAATAAGGGGGTCCTCCATATGCCGATGGATATTGAGGTGTTCCATACATAGGTTGTTGTTGGAGGTGTGGATTATGGTTTGTAGTGGTACCAATCAATCCATCTGCAGAGTGAGACATCCCAGGTTTTTTTGGGCTGAACGGAACGAGTCTCGGGGCATCAGGTAGTACCATATATAAGTATCTTGACTGTGAATAAATGAGCTTAAACTGTTGAGCCTTGCTAATGGATTCTTCTTCAAACTGGGGGAAGGTGGAGGCCACATCCTTAGCAAGGAGGGATACAAGTGATTTGAGAAACCAATTGAGGCATTGTTTCTTGGTGGCTTCAAGTTTGCATAGACTATGTCACCAACACCATTCATGAATGTGGTCAGCGATGTGTGTGGTGGAGGTTTGTTTAAACTATGAGAGAAGTTAGAGACCATTTTCATGACGTATTGGTAGTTGAAAGAAGGTCAAAAATGCTTTGGCCAAAGATTCAAAGGTCACATGGGACCCATATTTTTCTTCTACATACCACTTGGTTGATGGGTCAGTGAGCATGTGTTGAAATAATCTCAAGTGGACGAAGTCGTCCATGATGTTGTTTGAAGAGAACCATAAGTGGAAGGTCATGATATGGTTGGTTAGGTTGTCGCCCACTTTCCCTTCAAACTTGGGGATGTCTGAAGGGAGTTTGGTAGGAATTGTAGGCCATGTGGGGTCATGCAATATAGGATCATTGGTGAGTTTAGTTAGATCCAATATGTTGAGGGAAGCCAAGTATGGCATCTAGGTGGTGGGGGAGGATTAATTCTCATGGTAGGAATGTTTTGTGTACCTGACCCCTGAGGAGGGTGTTGATGGGCAAAATTGACCGCTCGTCAACTGGAGGGGTGGATCTGGTCCGGGGTTGTCTAAATAACCCAAGCCATTTGGATTAATCCACTCCAATGGGTTTAGCGGTTCCATTGGCCGATCTAAGTCCTAGGAAAGTAAAAAAAAAAAACTGAGGTAAAGAAACTAATCTAAGTGAAAAAACAACTTTTGTAAACTATATACAGGTCTAATATATATTCACAATTCGCTAAGTAATATTAATGAAATAATAATCCTACTTATTAAATGTATAGTGTATTGATATATTGTATCTCTATTACCTATACAGTATTTACAAAATGCAAATTTTGATCGAAATCTGCAAAATCATATATGAATTGTCTTATGGAAATGAAGCTAGTATTTTTGGATTTTTATAACTTTTATGAAAAAGAAATGAAACAACAGTTATCTAACTAGGCAATAAAAATAGTAATATGTACTGTATATCTATCTAAACTACAGAGAATTCTCATATTAATTAAACTATTAAAATTAAATAGCAAACTAACCTGAAATCATCATCTCCTACTTGTCATGTACATAGGCATCTGCGTTCACTGTTTGATGAGGCCAACCCGCACCAGATTCTCCAATACTTCACGTAAACGCAAAGCAACAATGCTTCTGAAAGCTAACGACAGAACAGGTAAAGGATGTAGCAACACCAATTTTATAATTTACAAATGATTACATTAAGATAAATCCCACTGCAAAGATTTGTATATAACTGCTCATTTAACAAAGAAGATTAACCTTTTGTTCATTAAATTAAAACAGGATAATTGTTGTATATAAAATGAGATACATCAAATATGGACACTATTTAAATCACATCACATCAACCTGTAAAAAATTTTGATATCTAAAGTAGTCAATAATTTTATTACAAATTGAAATGAACTAAAACTTGAACAAAAGTATAATGTATTGAAGCTAAAGTCGTACAAAACATCCACTTTCATTCGAGTCTGTATAATCACCAGTCCATAGTCTCTGCTCCCCAAGCAGTGATGGTTTGTTTACAAAAATAATAGGTATATAAAGGCCACAGGATGAAAACATTCCTTGTGGAAATTATCAAAATTGTTTGCAAAAATTATGGGAACAAACTCCCAAACTCCTATTTCTATCTAAGACTAACAACCTAATCCAAAACTATGTAAAAAAAAAGCATGTTGAAAGATGCCACAATCGATCCAATTTCCTTTGAAATTCGTGTGTACCTAAAAATGCACAAAAATACACGATTTCAAATTGTGTTCAGTTGTAAAATAAACAAAAATTCAAATTTGTATGACTAGCTACATAATCTCACGATTATGTAGCTAGTTATTATTTGCAAAAAGAATCGTATTGTATCAATTCAATCATAACAGAAATAGATGCACTTGAGCAAACAAATCCTTTATGCTAATTCAAAGCAAACAAAATCGTTTTAAAATCATTGTTGAAATACCATACCTTGGTTTCAGGGATACGATTTGATCAAGCTATTTTTGAATTAACAATGGCAGTGGTCGCCTCTACATTTTTTAAAACGACAGAGCCTGTGGTCTTTTGCCTTTTATCATTAGCTTACAGTCTATCATTTTCCTTGGTTAACACATTTACTCAGTCCTCCAAAGACTTGATTCAGGATTGGAGCAGAGGGACATCTGTATAATATCGATCAAGCCATCACTTGCATTCATTGCACTGTGGTTGATCAGGTTGTGTAATTATAGGTGATGAATCTCTTAAATTACCAGCAGTTCCACTGTCAAGTTTGATCCTAGGGAATCTCTAAGGAACGGTGGGAGGTTCGACACGTAGTCATAGGGCTTCGCTGAACAAAGGTCGTGTGAGTATGGATACTCCTCGGATAGAAACCGCTCGATTTCGGAATCGGAATCTTCACTCAACAGTATTGGTTGTTGCTCTGTGTTTTGTTTAGGCTTATTACGAGCACACCTTGATACCTAGTGCACAACCGTCTTACCCTTGCAATTGACACCGTTGTTACCCTTACCCTTTTTCTTTGCAGACCTCTTAACAGGCTTAGCACTGTCTTTTAAACATGAGTTAGGCAGGGTGTCGGGTAGGTTATCGTTCGGGTAGGTCAAGGGTTCAACAGAGGGTAAGAGTGAAGGAGGGGGCATGACAGGCCCGACAAGGGTTTATGTGACCATGGTTTTATCAACTTGACCAATTTCAAGACTGGAAAAGCCATTCCTCAACAAGAAAGCTTCCCAACAGTCGCCACTCAACCTCAAATGATGGACTATAAAAATTTTAATTAAATAGTGGTGGAAGAGGCTGGAGTCAGCCTTCTCCCTATTGAAACGTTTATCCATTTTATACAAACTGTGAAGGAGGAAATGTGGCATATTTAAAGGAAAACCTATAAAACTCATGAGCAGTCGGAGGTGGTAAAGGAAAACTAAACCGTATCTACCTTCGCATGTAATGAATTGCTTAATAATGGCCAACAAATCATGCCACCTAGACTTAAGAGCTGTAACTGGCATACCTTTGTCACAAATATTGATTTTCCTTGAGGTAAATAGAAGTGGCCATGGTACTTCATCAACCTTTGAATTTTTAAACCATTTCTACCCTTTGGCTGGCAGACCAGTGGCTGAGCTAAGGAAATCCTCGTTCAATTCGAGTTGGATGTCCCCAACTTTGGCCCTGCATCCATCGAATGTAAGTGCAAATTTTTGAGCGACTACGAGGTTGAAACCCTCGAACTTCTCAATAAAAACCCTCCACCCATTCCTCTCGAGGTCCTCTCGGGAGTTATCAAACAAGAGAAAATCTTGAACGTCGTTGGGTTCGATTCGCACTACAGGAGCCATAGAAAATAGCACAGGATCAATAGGGTAATCGGTGAGGGGGTTTGACAAGGTAGACACGGAGCCATTTTTCCCGCAACTTCCCCAAAACAAGCAAAGGCAGCCCGAAATGCAATACCAAGCGTTAATGCTTATGCGTGCGAGGGTGGTGGAGTAGTCTTGAAACCATGCAAAAGTATCATGTCAATTGTACAATCGACGATGCCTTGGTAAAATGTTTCATTCAAATCACAATAGTGTATATCAAAATCATTGTAAACATCATGTCAAATGGATTATCACATAACCATTGAAAACCATGAAATACATAACCAAAACTCGATCCGAATGTTAAATAAACAATGGCATTTGTATGATTTAAAAGAAACCAATATGTCGAACATTGCACCAAGGATTCGACCCCAAAATTAATGTTTTCAATAAAACCATTGCACCAAGGATTTGATCAAAGACACCAAAATATCATATAACCATTGCTAAATCGAAACCATATTGACAATGGTCAAATGCAAAGTGAGTGGAGGTTTGGTGTTTTGATAAATGTGTGACCAGTAGTGAGTTGTGTTGGATTACTGAGAGGGGGGGTGAATCAGTAATAATGTAATTATAATCCTTTTTCTTCAAATGTTATATCAATGTAGAATTATTATCCAAAAATGAGCAGTAATAAATAAA
>JZKD02S2399044.1:0-12293 GCA_000966675.3 Picea glauca
TTTTTTCTCAACTTAAAAGTTGGAGCATTCACTACTTATCAAGTGATGGGACATAGTGTCACATTATATGGCTAATGCCACATCTAATCACACTCACTCTAATAAAATGAACATTTATTATGAATAAGAACCAAGTAAAATAAAAAATATTCCAAATAACACCAATTTGTTACAACACATAGTAAAAAATTGGTAAGAGTTTACTTCCAATTAACTTAAATGTTGAACATAACTATTTATCAAGAGGTGGGATACCATGTCACATTGTATGACTAATATCATGCTTAACTTAATTTACTCTCTTATATAAGAAACATTTATTACTAATAAAATCTAGGTAAAACTAAGAATATTCCAAAAAGGTAAAACCTTATCACCAACATAACTTATTCCACAAAAGAAACATTTATTATGAATTTATTATGAATAAGAAAAAAATAAATTAAAAATAATTCAAATAAAAAAAATCATGAATAAGAAAATCTTAAACTTAAAATAATCCAAATAAAAATAACATTTTACAACATAAAAATATGGAGGAATGGACAAAATTCTACCTCTCAACTTAATTGTTAAGCATACACCACCAAGGTGGGGCATGATGTCATTATTTACGTTTAATGCAATTTAATGGCCATAACAACTCATCATACATTTGGGAAGAATTAAACTTTTGTGGCAAAATATCATTAAATCTATTGACAAACCAATTAAATATTTACATTTTAATAATTACAAGATAAAAATAAATAAACATGTTTTCATAATCAAAATAATAAACTAACTCTTCAATAAAATAACAATAACAATTATTATAAAATGTAATATACATTCTTATTGAAAAAAAAGATTCCAAAAAAAAATTATAATATCATCTATGAAACTGCAAACATGTTTCCTTAACACAAAAAGACCAAACCAAACATAATTGATTATAAATTTCTCCCCATTAAAAAAAACATTTATTATTAATATATACCTAGTAACACTAAGAATATTCCAAAATAACACCACAAGTTACCTAGAGTGCATGCCTCAACACAGTTATCACTAATGACAATGAGCGCTAGCCCCACCCAAACTCAATCAATTCGTGAAAGATGATAACTTCATCCAATCTAAACCATTCGAAATAAAAGCTTATACTAGTGTCCAAGGAAGATGCCCCTGGACATTATTTTATTTATCTTACATGGTACCTACGTCATTAGTTACAAATTTCATTCAAATGGGTAAAAACATTTCTTATTGAGAAGTACTTACGAAGACTAAAAATATTCCAAAAGCATGCCTCAACATATTTATCAAGCAAGAAAACGAGGGCCAACCCCACACCAATAGTAAAACCATAAGTTAATCCAATTTAAACCATGAGTAATAAAAAGCTTAAATACTAGTGTCCAAGAAGGATGCCCCCATTTCCCTTGACATTATTTTATTTCATGTGTTTATTTATTAATTTATATCTATCATGTACAAGATATTTATCAATCTCTCATCTTTATTAATTGACATTATGTTCATCCTTTCTTATATTATATTCTTTTTATAATATAATTTTGATAATTAATAATTTTATAAGTTTTTTCTTTGATATTATATTCTTATTTATAATATAATTTTGATAATTAATAATTTTATAAGTTTTTTCTCTATACATTGATGTATATTTTTCTTCATTCTCTGTGATATGTCACATACACACATGTATATTCATTTCAATCTTTACATTATATTTACACTAAAGCAATTTATTTGTATATTTTTCTCTTTAATATCTCACACACGTACATATATATTCATTTCAATCTTTATATTATATTTACACTAAATCAATTTATTTGCAAAATCAATGCATGCATCTTTAGGCAAGTGGACCCATATTGAGACCTTTGCCAATATCTATATATGTGGGTTAAAGTTAAGGGGCCATACGGTCATAAAGAGAGTTACATTTTTCATGAACTATTAACAAAGGTCATTTAACAAAAATCTGTTAATAAAAACTTTGTGTTCCTCTTACTCTTCAATTTTTTTTTAAGATGAAGAATGCTTTGATGTTTGGGTTAAAGTTAAGGGGCCATACGGTCATAAAGAGAGTTACATTTTTCATGAACTATTAACAAAGGTCAATTAACAAAAATCTGTTAATAAAAACTTTGTGTTCCTTTTACTTTTCAATTTTTTTTTTAAGATGAAGAATGCTTTGATGTTTGGATGGATAACCACTATATCTTATAGAAGGGATTAAAAGTTACATCTACTTACAATTTAATCTATTTTAGTGATGGCCAAAAGTTACAAAACTTACAAATAAAGCATGTGCATAAATATAGGTTTCATTCTCTTTGACCCATTCAAGATTAAGCTTAAAGATTAACATGAAAGTTTTCTTCTTTGCACAAAAGGAAGTGATCTAGATTGAATCATTATGTTAATTGTCATTTATGCCATTTTTTCTAGAGTGGAAAAATTTGGAGGAACCAACTTGCAGGGTCATTTTAATGGCACCACCCAATTTGGAAAATCACAGTTTGAAACCTTTCAGAGTCATTTTGAGGCATCAAACGACATTTTTTGGCGTCAAAACCTTTGCATCTTTAGTTGGACCCATTAAACCTTTGCAGCTTTAGTTGGACCCATTAAATGGTTTCCTTCTAAGAAACCATTTTTTAGATAATGTATGTGCCCTACTGCACTAATAGTTTGCGTACACACGTGTGTTGCATACTAGTTAGCCCGCGTTTACCTCCAAAAGTTGTTTTTTTAGTAGGAAACCTCAACAGTATGTTTGAAAAAGTATGCAAATAGATGGGCCAATGTCTTGGATGCATAGATGTGACATTTTTGGACATAACAGTTTCCTAGGTCTAGAGAAAACAATTCCTTTTACACCAAATGAGGGTAGATCAACATACCTTTAATATGAAGGTTGTTCATGTATGTCCTGGTTGTTGTAGATTTGAAGTTCCGGCTCCAGTTCCTATCACCTCCTTTCTGCACACAAGCAACAAACACTTTTTTGATTGTTGAGCAACAAACACTCTTTTGATTGTCGGGCGATCTTGTTTCCCTTCATGCTCGTCAAAATCAAATTTGAAGGCACATCTATCTGACGATAGTTTACCCCTTTTTCAGTCTGGAGGGATATTTTTATGAAAAAGGTATGCCCTAGGAGCTTCAGTTCTCTAGGAGAGTATTCTCAAGCATAAGTTCAACCCTTTTTCGGGCATGAGGGACTAAATTTTTGAAAAATGGTCATTCTCCCTGGTTTTGGTTTATCTCTTTTTCGGGCCTTTGAGATTATCTACGAAAAAGGAAACCCTTTGGAGTCTATAGTTAAGATCTTTTTAGACTCCCTAAATATGAAAAGATTGTTGAGTGACCTTGTTCCTTTCACACTTGTTAATTGGTCCAGAAGGAATATCTATTTGGCATAATTTTAACCCTTTTTCCGACCAATAGATTAACCAGGAAAAATGTATGCCTCGGGAGACATGTCTCGTCGGGAGAGTTATCCTAAGTTATGTTTTATACTTTTTAGGGCTCAAGGGACTAAAATTATGAAAAATGAGGTGAGTCCATAGTTAAAATAATTTTAGACTCCTTAAAATTGAAAATATTGCCCAGTGATCTTGTTTCTGTCACACTCATTAAAATGGTTTTGAAGAGACGTCCTTTCGGTATAAGTTTAACCCTTTTATGGACCGAATGGACTAATCACCAAAAAGGAATACTCTGGCCCTAGTGACCAAAAGAGTTCTCCTTGGTATGATTTTATTCTTTTTCGGACCCTGGAGACTAACTTTAAAAATATCACTCTAGAGTCTTCTTTTAGTGTTTTTTAGACTCTCTAAACATGAAAACCACAGAGCTTACCTTCTCTGGGATCGTAAAACTTCACATGGAAGGAGGTCTTGTTGTGTCATGATGTTCACATCGCATGTCTCATCCTTGTGTCTTTGGCCTAATACCGACTTCATGTTGTTATTATTGAACCTTTAGAGCATTCCTTAGGTGCAAGCCTTGTCACTTTTTTCCCTTGTGATATGACACCTTCACCCATGGAGGAATTATCTTGAGTGTCCTTATTGTGCACATGTCTCCTTGCACTAAGAATCAATATGTTCCATGCGCTTAGAACTAATTTGCTTTCCTGCGACACTCGCTCCTCCTTTGTAATGTAGCATTCTTTTATTCTTTTTCAAAGCTCATTAAAAATTTGAAAAGGAAAAAAAATAAAATATTCCAAAAAGAGGGGACAAGATATACATTCTATTTTATCGACAACAAGATAAGTCTCCCTTGGACAAAACACATCCTTCTGTTTGTTCTACAAGCATTGGGATCTAGTATGACCTTAGGAAGTTGCTATCGTTACATAGAGTTGGGTTCTCCTCCATTTGGTTACTCTTCCAAACATATGGAGAGTTTGTGGTGCCTCCTGTATCATAGACTTATCTCAATAATGTGCTTCTTGAGTCTCATAATTTTGTCATGATTTTTTCCAAGGGAAGTTTTTCCAGCCTGAGTCATTCATTCTATAGTTAATCTCTTGACTTTCATGAGTCATCCATCCCAAGTATCCAGTCAAGTTCATATTCAAAATCAATGAAGTTATGTACCTGTTGATCGAGGTCCTTCAGTGTTTCCCTGATGGCATGTCGAAGACCTCAGAGTAGTGAGTCTTACACTCCTATTGTACTCCTACCTGAGTTTTGAATATATTGAAGTTGTTTCTCAAGCTATGAAGTTCTCATCTCTAGCCACAGACATTGACTCTTCCTAAAGATGCATACCATATTGTACTTGTATATATTCAGATGATTTTGAGATGTAGATCCGCTATGTATTGTTCGCTGCTACACTTTATATAGACATTCATATTTGTCTTGTAGTCATGATTATTTTATATGACATGGATCTGTAGTGTACTTGATTGGCAACCATGCTTAGTTTATCCCAAGCATGGGTATGCCTGCCTCAGAGAGATCATCATTATTTTTCAAATGACATGCTCATGAACACTCATCTCGGCCTTACTCAATTGTGCACCTTCCCACTGTGTAAAGATATTGTAATGTATTTCAGACATCAGTTTCTCTTGTGACCTCACATGTTAGGGGACATCTGTTATAGTCCGAAAATTCCACATCTATGCATCCAATACATTGACCCATCCATTTGCATACTTTTCCAAACATATTGTTGTGGTTTCCCTCTAAAAAACCATTTTTTGGATAATGTATGTGCCCTGCTGCACTAATAGCATGCATACACACACATGCTCCATACTAGTTAGCATGTGTACATACACTTGTTGCATGCTAAGTATATCGCATTTACCTCCAAAAGTTGTAAAAAATATAAAATTGCACGTATTTCAACCGAGTTTATGTGTTATGGAGGGTTTCCTAACCATTTTACCCCTTGTAGCCCATCCCCAAACCAAATAACCATCTTTTTCTCATACAAAAAGAGGTCTTGGGGATTCATTTCGACATATTAACAAGAGAATAAGAAAACTCTGCCAAAATCCTTTCCCTCTCATTGCCCAAGTTTTGCATCTTGCTTTGAGTTTTAGCCTCAACTTTCCCCTCCATCCATTCTCCTTATGCAACCCTTCCTTCTTCCCTTGATGGCATGTTGGTTGTGAGAATTCTATGTAGAATTGATGCACTTGGAGCCATGACAGAGGATCCCAGACTTGGTTCGTAGAGCAGTGTTCACAAGAAAAGGTTGTAACCTTTCATCTTGTATTTGAATAAAAGAGATTATCTTTGTCCCAAAACCTTATGTGTACATGTTCTTGTCTATTTTGATCATTTATATCTATATTTAGGATTTTAAGTGATTGATAGAGATTGCATATGTTGTTGCATTGTATTCTTAACTCCTTGCAGGTCTACATCAACCGTAAGGATTCAAGGTGCACTCATTAAAATTCTCTTCTCTCTTTATCTTATCACTTAGTCTAGAATGTTTTGGGGTAGATTAGAGATATGTTAGTCTTTTAAGGGAGTTATCGCTCTTCCTAAGCCTTTGACCAAGTTTAGGGGGATTTTCCTCATAGAAAAAACCATGGAATTCTAAACCCCTTTCTATATAGGACCACTAGGTTGGTCCTAGGGATTTTTTGTTGTGTATTCAATAGGATCCCTATGAGATTGTTTCCCATAAAAAAATTGGAGACCATACTGGGGAGAGAATTATTCTCTAGTTTGAGTCTCTTTGTCAATCCTTTCATCTTCCTGGCTGAGATTTTATTTTTATTTTCTTCCATTTATTACTCCAAAGCCTAAATCAATCATATCTGATAGATCTAGAACAGTTCCATCTTCTCCTAGAAAAAAAAAATCTCGGCATCATCGTTGGTTGAAGTGCAGTTATCACGCGATGAGACTCACTGGTTGAGTAGCCTGTGTCCCACTATGACCTGTGAAAACTGTAGAATTGTAGAGAAAAACCCAAGCCTTTGAGATTAGTTTTGTCCTCTAATAAAAAATGTTTTTTAGTGATTTGTTCTAATTTGGTCTTGCTTCTGTTTGAATTATTTTGTCACATATTTTGTTGTCATGTGGTTTGTTGAGTGTATTTGTGTGGCTTGTTTCCATTTCTTGGATAGGTTGTCTTTCTATCTGAGATTTTCAGTGAAGCTGGGAAAAATACCCAATAGATCTAAAGCGATATAGTGGTTTTTTTCATTTGTTGTATTAGTTGTCCTTGTTTGAGTATGTCTCATTACTAGATCTAACCTCCTAGGTGAGTTTTGGGTGAGATCTTGGTACATACATTGGAGTGAGATGATCTAACATCATTTCCAATTTCCTACAACCCCTTTGCTTGCTAATTGTTGCTGGTTTATTTATTTTGCATTTGTATTATTGCTTAGATGAGGAATTTTTTGCATTATAATTGGAAAAATAACAAAAAAGAAGAAGACAAAAACTTTTTGCATGCTTGAATTCTTTTAAAACATTAGTGAAAGAGTGCATTAGGATCATTGTTTGGTTTTATATATGAACACTCATCTCGTGCTCACTCAACTCTGTTCCTTCTCACTATGTAAAGATATTGTAATGTATTTCAGCCATCAGTTTCTCTTTTGACCTCACATGTTACTGGGCATCTGTTATAGTCCACAAAATCCACATCTATGCATCCAATACATTGGCCCATCCATTTGTATAATTTTGCAAACATACTGCTGAGGTTTCCTTCTAATAAATCATTTTTTGTATAATGTATGTGCCTTGTTGCACTAAGAGCATGCATACACATGTGTGCTCCATACTAGTTCGTCTATGTACATACGCTTGTTGCATGCTAAGTAGATCGCGTTTACCTCCAAAAGTTGCAAAAAATATAAAATTGCACATATTTAAGCAAAGTTTACATGCTATGGAGGGTTTCCTAACCATTTAAACCCTTGTAGCCAATCCCCAAACCAAATAACAAACCTTTTCTCATATAAAAATAGGTCTTGGGGATTCATTTCGACATATGAACAAGAGAATAAGAAAAATCTGCCAAAATCCTTTCCCTCTCATTGCCTAAGTTTTGCATCTTGCTCTAATTTTTAGCCTCAACTTTCCCCTCCAACCATTCTCCTTATGAAACCCTTCCTTCTTTCCTTGATGGCATGTTGATTATGATAATTATATGTGGGATTGATGCACTTGGAGCCATGACAGAGGATCCTGGACTTGGGTCCTAGAGTAGTGTTCGCAAGCAAAGGTTGTAACCTTTCATCTTGTATTTGAATAAAATACATTATCTTTGTCCCAAAACCCTATGTGTACATGTTCTTGTCTATTTTGATCATTTATATCTATATTTAGGCTTTTAAGTGATTGTTAGAGATTGCATATGTTCTTTCATTGTATTCTTAACCCCTTGTAGGTCATCTTTGGGAGGAGATATGTGATATAAGAGGCAATAACACGTGGAAGAGGTCTACATCAATTGTAAGGATTCAAGGTGCAGTCATTAACCTTCTCTTTTCTCTTTCTCTTATCACTCAGTCTATATTGTTTTGGGGTAGATTAGAGATATGTTAGTATTTTAAGGGATTTATTGCTCTGCCTAAGCCTTTGACCAAGTTTAGGGGGATTTTCTGTTGGTTGTGGAGCCTGATTATCTTCTTGATTCATAGGTCTTTTACTTTTAACTGTGTTTATACCCCATGAAGTATTTACACCCTAGAAGTATGTACACTCTTCCACGCGGGGGAGTTCAGAGGGGGGGTACCCCCTCTATGGGGTCTGAGGGGGATATCCCCCCGGCTGGGGGGTCTGGGGGCAAGCGGGGGTTCGGGGGCGAGGCCCCCGAAGGAAAAATTGCCTTGTAACTGTATATTGTAATTTTATTGTAAATCTGGACCGTTCATTATATTCTTATAAGGTTTTATTGTAAGGTTTGTGGGATGAATTAGTCATGTAGAGGGTTGTGGAGTTGCAAGAACTTGATGAGACCAGATGTTTAGTAGACTTTCATCAATCAGTTGAGAAAACCAAGAAGAAGGCTTAGCGCGACAGGCACATTAAGGCCAAAACATTTGTGCAAGGAGATAAGGTCCTACTTTATGACAGTCGATACTAGAAACATCCAAGAAAGTTGTGCATGCATTGGTTGGGCCCATTTATAGTTGCGGAGATCGGACACTCTAGAGCCATTAGACTCGTGCAAATGAATGGTATACTTCGAGAAGGATGGGTGAATGACGCTCACCTGAAACCCTATATTTCTCAGGACTGAGCTAAAGGACTATTTCTCTAGTCCAAAGGAGCATCTATACTTGTTAGATTTGAATTTATGCAATTTATTTAAATTCAAGTTAATAAAGTCGGAGTGTGCATTGTTGCGCCATGACATGTATTTCATTTTTTTACATCTAAGTATTAATTTGGTGTAAAACTTCTTACTCAGCAGCACAGGATCATAAGATCCATGAATCCATTAAAGACAGCCATTAAATATGACGGGGACCCCATTGTGGTTGGAGGGAGATAAAATCTAAACACAATCCTAGTTCATGTGCCACATGCACCACTCCAGTCATAGCCTTTATGATTGCTACAGTAACTTGTCTGAACTCTGTTAGACCATAAAGTCGCGATACGCGAAGATGTCATTGTTATTCGCTCCAGGATTCTCAACCATTCAAATGGTAAGGCCTGAAGTCGGCCACATCCCTGTCCAACTTGTTCAATAAATGTCAGAATCCCCCAATAGATTTACCCCATTAAACAGTCACATCGGACACCTCAGCTCCAGGTTGTGCCTATAGGGTTAATCATGAGTGGTCTAGGAGTAGTGACAGAGCCCGCCAGCTGGCCTAAGTATAAGGTTTTGTGAACTCAACGTAAGACTTATTGTTTTCCATTTTGTAATTGAGATTTCTAAAATTGTCATAGAGCATGCAAATTCTCTTCATCATGACCCTGAAGCTTAGTATAGTTGGTTTAAGTTTCTTAGTAGTCTAGAGTAGCAATTCCGAGAGCTATAGGAAGCTGAAGTTCACTCTCCAAATAATTAGTTCCAGAAGAGCCGTGTGACCCCCGGGTTCAGGTCGGGGGCAACCTCAAAGGGAAGGTCGAGCAAGTGAAGCTCCTCGACCTCAACCTGACAGACCAGAGGTTATTCCAAAAAATGAACATTGACGTGTTCTGTAATGTGGCCCCAGATGATATGGGAAGGATGCCGTTCGTATCAAATAAAAAATTTATCAACCTCTTTAACTCCACAATAATGAATCTCCAAGACTTTCCAGTCTTTGGCACTACCGGAGAGGTTGTGCAGTGTACCAAGTTCCTCACCATTCGGGCCAACTTATCCCATAACTCCTTGGTCATAGCTTCCCCTGACACATTCAGTGATACTGAATCTGACAAACACATTCAGATTGTGGTCTTCACCTTCCGATCCAACTTTTCCTAGCCATCTACTGACGTTCCTATAGGTGGATTATCTGGATCCACCGCAACCCATTGATATTTGTCTACCAACAGATCTTCCATCTTGATCTTCCACATCTCAAAAAAATTCCCATTAAATTTCTCGATCTCTATTTTTGAAACCATTTCTCTTCACTTGGAGAATCAATACCATAAATCTCCCACTGTAAAAAGGCTTATCACAGTCCCGAGCCAAACTCCTGACCATAAATCTGTCCCCCTGAAGCAAATAATTTCTTTGATACCAAATGTAGATTCTAACCTTGTACAATATTTTACTGCAAATAGATTTTCAATAAAAGAACAAAAAATATACAATGGAAAATACACAAATTAAACAAAGATTTTTCCCCTGGAAACCCAAATCGGGAAAACCAACATATTATATATTCATTCTCATCATACATTGTTTACAATACAATATACATATAGGATCCAACGGAATCCAAAAACCTAATCCAATGACCTGGATTAGTCAACAAACCTAATTCCTTAACCAGAAATAGAAAACCATTGGCAAAAAACCATGTGCCGAAAAACCGCCCAAAAATGGACATGAAAATTGAGGACTACCCAAAAATGGACACGAAAATCGAGGAAAAAATAATATAACACATATCCAATAGATGGGATGGGTGTAGAAATGCTTGGAAAACTAATGGATGGAAATGATGACACAGTTGGTGTCCCCAGGATCAAGGGACCTATATAAAATGGTATGGACAATGTAGGTCTAATGGAGATAAGGGGTGGTAATGTGGACATCACCAAGATGCCCCCTAGGGGATTTCCTCCAGTCCCACTTGATGATGGTATCATAGGCTCAGCTACACTAGATGAAACATTGGGTCCCGACATGGTGGGAGGATGACTAAAAAAAGATAAAGGATCACTAAAAATTTCCCTTGCTTCGACAAGTATAGGTGTGTCTCGCTCAGTCAAAGGAGGATTAAAATTTGTTGGAGGACCTTCATCTACCACTTCTACTTCGACCAAACCGATATCGTCAAACCAAAGATAAAACCCTTTGAATTCGTTATCACCTATCTTGTGCCTCTTTAGAGGAGGTTGCACCTCTGTAATAGGCTCAAGTCCTCGTAGTCGATGGGACCAATGCTATGATTCAGCCACAGTGAATGTAATAAGTGAAATCCCAAAAAAAACGCAACCTAAGGATGACCTAGAATAAGACTCAAAGAGCACACCCCTAATCAATCTAGGCTAACAACAAGTAAACTAATTCTCTCAGGGGCCTTTCAAAAAACAAACCTATGGGGGATATGAAGCACCCATGAGATTGGCTAGCGAAGGTTACATATAATTCAAGAAAACAATTATTCATATCAAATTATTTAGATCTAAAACCAAAGGGGTTGTAGGAAATTGGAAATGATATTATACCACCTCACTGTAATGTTTGTACCAAGATCTCACTAAAAACTCACCTAGAAGTTTAGATCTAGTAATGAGCAATAGTCACACACGGACAACTAATACAACAAATGAAAAAAACCACTATATCTCTTTAGATCTATTGGGCATTTTTCCCAACTTCACTGAAAATATCAGATAGAAAGACAACCTATCCAAGAAATGGAAGAAATCTACACAAATACACTCAACAAACCACTTGAAAACAAAATATGTGACAAAATAATTTAAACAGAGGCAATAGCAAATTAGAACAAATCACTAAAAAACATTTTTTGTCAAAGGACAAAACTAATCTCAAAGGCTTGGGTTTTTCTCTGCAATTCTACAAATTTCACAGGTCATCGTGGGACAAGACCTACTCAACGAAGAAATTTTGTTTTCTAGGAGATAATGGAACTATTCCAAATCTATCAGATATGATTGATCTGGGCTTTGGAGTAATAAATGGAAGAAAATAAAAAGAAAATCTCCATCATGAAGATGAAAGGATTGACAAAGAGACTCAAACTAGAGAAGAATTATCTACCCAGTATGGTCTCCAATTATGTTATGGGACAAAATCTCATAGGGATCCTACTAAATACACAACAAAATCTCCCTAGGACCAACCCAGTGATCCTAGATAGAAAGGGGTTTATAATTCCATGGTTTTTTCTATGGGGAAAATGTTATAAAAACAGGATCGTGGAGCAATAAAATAAAACAAATATGGAAACAAAACACAGAAGATACACAATACAAGAGAGACATGGATTTACGTGGTTCACCCAATGTGGGCTACGTCCACAAGAGAAATTGCCAGGTCCTTCCTTTATTATTATCCAGCAAATGAAGGGATACAACCTATAGAAAAACCCATTGTAACTTCCTCTTCTTTCTCTCACAGTCTCCTCTCTCAGAATA
>JZKD02S2399044.1:25182-45076 GCA_000966675.3 Picea glauca
CTGCATGCATGATAAAACCCTTAGTGCTAGTCCGTAGGAGGGATTTCCCACCCACAACAGAATTGGCGACCATACTGGGGATCTCTAGGGTTTCTGGGAATGTTTTTTCTTGGGTCTTTTTAAAAACTGGTTTCATTCCTTGTTTTTAAATTTTCTGCAAAAGTTTGAGCTTGTAGAGTTTCTGGTCTTCTATACCAGTTATCTATGTTTCTTTGTTTGACTGCATTTGTTCGAGACCCACAGAGGTACACGCGGCCTGTATAAGGTCTAAACACATGTACCCGCGCCCTACCTTCCCACAACCCGCATGTACACACTAGCTGAGGAAGTGTAAGTCACGTGTATGATTCCAGAAAATTTCTTTTAGAGAGGCAGTCATCCTCTCCCCTGTCAAAAATAATCCTTCTCAGGGGTTTTCTGGAACTCTTTCTAGTCTTTGTTGTTTGCAGTCTATAGCTTAGGTTTCACCTCAGATTGGTTTGTTCTATGAAGTTTTCCTTGAATTGTTTTCTTTTTGTTTCTTCTGTTAAAGTAAGTGTTTGAGTCTTCAAAAGATCCTGGTTCTTAGTACCAGTAGTCTCTGCCTTGGCTTGATTGCTTGGCTTTTCATTTGTCCTAGAGTTTCAGAGATACACGCGGCCTGTAGAAGGCCTGCACACGTGTACATGCGCCCTGACTTTACACAGCTCGCATGCATACGCTTGCTGTTGAACTGTCAACAGTGTGCCTGTACAGAAAATTATTGTTTCAGGTAAGGCAGACATCCTTTCCTTTGACAAGAGTTATACCTCTTAGGTTTTTGGGTCTCTATCATAGCGACCAGTAGCTTAGGTTTGATCACAGCAATAACTTTTTTTTTTTTTCATTAAGAAGTTTTCTTCAAAATTTTCTTTTCATAGGGTTTTAAGACAAGTGTGAGAGTCCAGTTTTAATTTGCTTGTGTGTTATTTTTAAAGTGACTCTTTGTGACCTGCGCTTAGGCCAAAAGTTTTCTTGGTCTTTATTTGTTGATATTTTTCCTTTTTGCTTTGTGAGCATTCAAATAAATAAAAAAAAAATTTATTTCTTTGTTTGGTTAAATAGTGTTGGTTTGCATTAGTAACTAGGAAAAGTCTTTGCTTTCATAAATTCTTGATGGTTTACTTAGATCATAAGTAGCTTGTAGTCAAGTGAAATTCTGCTTTGAGTTTGCTATTTAAAGATCTTAGAATTTTATTTTTTTTAGTTTGAAAAGTTGTTTTCAAGAAGAAGTTATTTTGTTTCCAGGTTTCTGTTTATTTGTTTTTCATCTTTCAAACATCACTAGTTTCACTTTCATAACCTTTGACTTAAGACAAGCCATAAAAATTAATGCTAAATCTAAAATTCATTAGATTTTTTATGTTTGTAGGGTCAACCAACTAGTTTAGGGTTAGGGCCTTGAATTAGGTTGGAGAGGAAACTCTTCAAGGCCATTAAATCAAACATTGGAGTTTGAGTTAGGGAGTGTCCAAGTCCAGTATCGTGAAAGTATTCGGGACCCCCCTCTAACACAGGGGCTAAACACGAGGTCGCGTGTGGAAAGGTAGCGGAGATAACCCCTCCAAAGCTGGACCAATCGTGGTGGAGAACACATATAGAGGGCTTGTCTTGGGATTTCCTTGATTGCATTTTCCACGGAGCTTAGTGGGTCTCGAATCCATTCGAGGTCCTCAGTTGTCTTCCGTACCACTTGCCTTAGATACCCTTGATAGGTTTCGGGCTCAATACCCTGCTCATTGTGGTCTACCCTACTATCGACTGTACCTGCCTGGTGACTGTTCGTGCACTGGCAACCTAGTTGCCTATATTTTTTAGAGACATACACAGGTGACTGTGGGGGTATACCGTGGTACCTAGGATAGACATTGAGCCACTTTTTCCAGAGTATACCCGGAGGGTGTTTCTGTGTTTGAGTTGCACTTGCATCGGTAAGTTGCTTTAGTGTTGGTTGTTGTAACTGTTCTTCCAACTAGTTTAGTATTTGCTTGTTTTATCTTATAGGGATTTTCCTAGTGTGTGTTGTTTTTGAACGAATAGAAAGCCCTAGTATGTCTTTGATATTATCACATAGTGGAGGATCATGAGCTCTGCTAGTCACGAAGGCTTCTTGGCCTGCCACTAGTTGCACTGGAGCCACCCCCGCCACCGCTAAGGCGAAAGCTAGACCAACAAGGGTCTTTTGAAGCGACCGAGTCACCGGAAATCACACCTGACCAACCTTTGTTAAAGGACCTTTCGACACCTTTAAAGTGGATGGTCATGGAGGCAAATCCTATCTCTTCTTTTGGGAATCCTGATATTCCTACCACGGTTGTTGTCACAGGGGGTGTTCCACCTCCTACCCCACCATCGCCAGTTCGAGCCACCATGGTTTTGACTGCCTCTACCTCGAGCACTGGTCCGATCCCATCTTTGGCAATGACCACTGCTCCTTTCACATAGAGTGTGATAGGCCCTCCATTCTCATACGGGATGCCTAGCTCTGGTACAAGTCCTGTACTATCCTACTCCACTTTGTAGACTTTAGGTCTGGGGGCAGGGAGCTCTAACGCTCCTCTACAAGGACCCATGGGGGGAACTTCAGCTCCTTTTAATGCTTTCCCTTATGGGGGAGGTCATATACCTCCTTCATCCCCTTCACTCGGTGGTACCCACCAGCAATTTGTCGGGCCAAACAAACACCATAGTTCAATTGGAGTAGGGAGTCAAGGATCACCTTCTCATAATATGTCGGTAGGGTCGACACCATTTTCTTTGTTCGGTGCATTTGGTAACAACACTTTCTCGTCTGCTGCTTTCCGGATAGGGGGAAACCCCGGTTATGGCCAACCTAACCCTATGCAGGGTACTATTTCTGCATAGGGGGAAAACCTAGGAACTTCTTCTGCCTCAAGACCTTGGAATTCTTGGCAAGGATCAGTTCCCTCATCAGGAATGTCGATCTGGGGAAATTATTTTCACAACCAATGGAACCCTGGACAAGGTACTATGCCTATGCCCATGGGATCGGCATGGGGAAACCCTTCCCAAAGTCCTCCAAATGTGTTGCACGCCCAACCATCTACGTCCTATTTTGGGAACCAGCCAATGATGTCTCCTCACACGCAGAATCCATATGCTGGTCATGGCCATGGCTTTTACCAGAACCCCAGCCAGCAACCCAAATTTTCCTGGCAACCTGGTGCCAGTCAAACTCCAGACCCCTTTTTCCATGGTTATCACCAACAACCCAAACTACCTTTCCTAGCAACCTTGCATTTGCCAGACTTAACAAGGTTGTTGAATGACCCTATTTATCACGATCTGCGTTGGCCGCCTATGCCGACGAAGTTGCCTTTGGACATACCAAAGTTTGAAGCCAAGCCTAACGAAGATACAAGAGATCATGTGACCACCTTCCATCTTTGGTGCTCATCTAACTCGTTGAAAGATGACTCCGTATAGTTGTGATTGTTTCAACGTACTCTCATTGGGAGTGTTACGAAATGGTACATTGAGATCAATCGCTCAAGATACTCTTCCTTCGGTGAATTGGAAATGGCTTTCCTAAACCATTTCCAATTACCTGTGAGATACGATGCTGGCATAGAATTGCTGGCCAATTTCGAACAAACAAAAGCAGACCATATCTCTGATCACATCCGAGAATGGAGACGTCGGAAGAGTTTGATTAAGGTGCCAGTCCCACCCGCATTCCTACTCGAGTGGTTCCTTAAGTCTTTAGTCCCATAGTTATCCAAAGACGTCGCGATGTCGGGAGTGTTTTTTGAAGAAGATGCCATCATGAGAGCTCAAGATCTTGATCTAATCTACTCTTAGTCCGGTTTATTATACGAGATATTTCCAGATGCACCATGCTCAATACTTGATAAAACCAGATAGAGAGCTGGACCACATGCCGATGGTATTATTGGTTCAGCACAAACAAAGCCCGCTTAACAACTGACGAAGCAATTGCAACAATTGTCTATACAACACACAACAACCAGCCAAACTACTGTTTTGGCTGCTCCCCCTACCCAAATGTCAGATGTACACACAGTGCAATCGAAAAATCCAAAGGCCACCCAACAGCCTGATGGAAAGAAAAAACAATGAAAGAAGGGAAAGGGGGATAAGAAACCCACTAACAATGCTGGCGGGGGAAACACTGAGAAACGGAAGGCGAGGTATCCGTTCAACCTGTGCACGGAAGACCACCTGACCCACCAATGTCCTCGGCTTGTAGAGGCCCAAAAGTTTGTGACACAGCAACAGCCTGCCGTGTTAACCAATCCATTTTAGCATGGGCAAAACCTAACCCTAGCCTCTACAAGTGCGGAAGGGGGCAGTCAAGGACCCCCTCCATCTTCGAATAATCTGGCATCCACGAATGTGTATATGATGAAAGGTGATGCTTTTATATCGACTAGAGCGCATGAATACAGTAAACCAAGCACTTCTGAGAAGGGAAAAGAAGATGAAATCCCATCTCTTCCTCTCTAGATCGAGAAGACTTTGGGCGAAACAATGACACACATTCCAAAAGGGGCGTTGAAGAAAGCTTCTCACAACCCAAATGCAAGGGCCGCTCAAAACTATTCTGTGGTGGAGGATTTGTCTAAAACCCCTTGTGTGATGTTCTCTTTGGAGGTCCTCCAAAGCTGCCCTTCCCAGAGGAAAGCTTTGTTAGCCACTTTAGGATCTACCGAGACTTGTATTCCGAGTACAATCTTGTTGGATACAACCGACTTAAAACCTTGTCTACCTTACCACGTAGCGTTTCAGATAGTAGTGGCTTACCCCATGAAAACTTTTACTCAGAGTATTTTCCGCACGATGGTTGATGAGGGTGACTCAACATGCATTATGTCGTTGGCATGTTGGAAGGCCATTGGCCAGCCCGTTTTGTCTCTGTCACCTACTCTTCTCACTTCTTTCGACGGTCATTCGTTTTGACCACATGGTATCATTCCCTCTTTCCCCATGTAGTTAGAAGGGAAGACCATGTGCGTCGAGGTAGAAGTAGTCGACGCATCCCTCGACTACAATCTCTTGTTAGGAAGGAGTTGGACTTATGCCATGCAAGCAGTGGTTGCTACAGTTTTCTGGGTCTTGTTGTTTCCACACGAGGACCGGATCGTGACCATTGATCAATTGTCTTTCTCCAGACCCGACCCTTCACTGGGGGAATCTGCGATCCCGATGATTGATAATCCCCAACCAGGCATAGTTAATGTAGGGGTTGGTTTGTGCCCATCTTTGATGGGTACCTTCGATTAATCGCCCCCTCAAGGCGATGTCAAGTTCATATCAGACCACCATAAGGTTGAGATTTTCCAAGTTTCATTGTTTTGCACGACTTACTTCAATGATCTGTGGATACTTTCTTCCCCATCGGCCACGATGGAAGGGACAGGGCACCCTGGCATGTCCATGCCCTTGTCCGTAGCCGAAGTAGCGTACTCTTTAGTCCATCAAGATTCGATCGACACCGATCCAACTCCTACACAAGAGTTAGATCCAATTCCAGAGCCTATTTGGGATCAAGGTTCTCTCACTGATACCGATGCGTTAGACTTAGTCTTACCCTCCGACGAAGCAATAATTGAAGCAATGACTAGTCTGACCAAACCCTGGGACGATCTCCATCACAGATCATACTTCCTCCCAGATTTAAGCAGAATTGAAGTAGGAGAATTCACCTTGATTATGACTGGAGATAGGTCTTGTCCTATTAATCCTTTAGCTACACATGAGGTTTATGCTGAGGGTAATATGGAAACTATCGCTAAAACTATACTGATTAATATCTCTAGAATCCCTGGCGTCGTGGAGAATGTTTTCATCAGAGCTAACTGTTCCTCCAAAGAGATTCAAATCTACACAGATCTTTTTAAAGAATTCTGTGATGTTTTTTCCTGGTCTTACAAGGAAATGCCAGGCATTGATCCAAAAATAGTCGAACATGAAATCACAACTTATCCTGATGCCAAGCCAGTTTGGCAGAAGCTTCGTCCGGTTAATCCCAGGAAAGCAGCAGCCATTAAGGTTGAAGTTGAAAAACTTCTAAAAGCCGGTTTTATCTATCCTATCCATTTGACCCAATGGGTGTCAAATCCTATGCCAGTCAATAAGAAACAGGGCATGATTTGCGTATGTACGGATTTCCTGGATTTGAATAAGGACTGTCCAAAAGATAATTTTCCCACACCATTCATCTACAAGACAATTGATGAATGTGTAGGTTGCGAGGCCTTTTATTTCATGGATGGTTTTTTGGGATATAATCAGATACAAATCAAACCCGAAGACCAACACAAAACTGCATTCATTTGTCCATGGGGTACATTTTCCTATCGTAAGATGCCTTTTGGCCTCAAAAATGCTGGAGCTACCTTCCAGCGGGCCATGTCTTTTGCTTTCTGTGATCTCACGCATATAGTCGAGGCCTATTTAGATGATTTAGCATCTCGATCTCGCAAAAGAATGGATCATCCCACACACCTCCGACTTATCTTTGAGCGATGTCGCTACTTCCAGATTCGCTTGAATCCAAACAAGTGCAACTTTTGCATAACATCAGGATGTTTGTTAGGTTTCATAGTGGCAACAACAGGGATCATGGTCAATCCTCTCAAGGTTGAGGCAATAGTTCAATTGCCTCCCCCACTCACAATCCTTCAACTTCAAAGTCTACAGGGCAAGGAAAATTTTTTAAGGCATGTCATCACCAACTATGTCAAGATCACAAAGGGATTTATGTGCTTACTAAAGAAATACGTCCTTTTTCATTGGGACGATGCCGCTCAACGCTCCTTCGAAGCATTGAAACATGCCCTCACAACTACCCCTCTGCTTCAGCCACCCAACTATAACAAATATTTCTTATTATACCTGGCTGCAGCAGAGTCAACCATCCGCATGGTCTTAGTTCAAGAAGATGATTTTCTCTCAGAATATGTGATCTATTACCTGAGTCGAGGCCTCGTCGGACAAGAACTCAATTATTCTCATATCGAAAAACTTGCGTTGACAGTATTCCATGCAGTTCAATGGTTCCGTCATTATGTTCTATTTCGCAAGACCACCATCATTGCCATTGTGAATTTGTTTCAATACGTGTTGACGCGATGGGTAATAGGTGGAAATATCAGTAAATGGATAGTCGTCCTCCAGGAATTCGACTTCGATTTCATTTCGGTGAAATCCAAAAAGTCACTGGTCTTCACAGAACTTATTTCGAAACTTCGAGTTGAGTCAGGTGATGTTATGCCCGAAGAATAACCTATCAGAGGAGATATGTTTTTGATCGCATCTTTAGATCCCTAGTACGGAGGTATACTTGTCTATCTCCAGACTTTGAAGTACCCCACCTCTACTTCTCGTGATGAGCGTCATCGTATACGCCATCAGGCTAAGAATGATCTCATACTCAACGATACATTGTATCGAAGAGGTGTAGACTGCATCCTGCACTGATGTCTCACTCATGAAGAAGCAGTTATCATGCTTAATGATTGCCATACCAGAGCATGTGGAAGTAATTTGTCTGGGTTGGAAACAACCCAAAATATTTTACGAATAGGTTACTTCTGGCCGACACTAATCAAAGATTGTATTGAATCAGTCAAGAAGTGCCACCCGTGTCATATATTCTCTCAGAAGATGAGGGCAAATCCCTCTCCCATGTTTCCTGTCATCACAGTTGGTCCCTTCACCAAGTGGGGGATTGATTACACTACATGCAACCCTCCTTCAGCAAGGGGGCACTGTTATATCATTGTCACTGTAGACTACTTCACGAAGTGGGTCGAAGCTATGGCAACGTTTAAAGATGATGGAGAGACTGCAACTCTCTTTTTATTCAACCAGATAATAGCAAGGTTCGGCGTCCCGAGAGAGATTGTCACTGACCATGGCAGTCAACTTCAAAACCAGATGATGATCGAATTAACATCAAAGCTTGGGTTGCGGAAAGAACATTCGTCACCCTACTACCCCCAAGAAAATGGTCAGGTGGAAGCTGTAAATAAATCTCTTAAGACCATCCTACAATGATCGATCAACTCGGCCAAGTCAAATTGGCATTTGATGTTATACTCGGCATTATGGGCTTACCGAACATCTGTTAAGACTGCAATCAGTTTCTCACCTTTTCAACTCGTTTACAGGCTAGAAGCAGACTTGCCTATAGAATGTCAAATCCCGTCCCTAAGATTGGCAGTACAGTTATTGCCAGACACTTCTCCACTTGAAGAATGATTATTATACCTTGAGCGGCTCAATGAGCAGCGTCGTGATGCAGCCCTGGCCAACAAGGCTGAAAAACAAAAAGTTAAGTGTCAGTATGATCGGTCCATTCGTCCTCGGATTTTCTATGAAGGCGACCTTGTCCTGGTCTATGACCAAGATAAGGACCCCCTGGGGGCAGGCAAATTCAAATCCGTGTGGTTCGGACCGTTCATCATAAAAGAGGTTCTAAAAAAGGGTGCTTATCGTTTGGTTGACTTTGAGGGAAATGCTTTGGTGGAGCGTAGAAATGGGCTCTACCTCAAGAAGTATTACTCATAGGTAGGTCACCTTGGGTAACTTTTTGTAACATATGTATAGTCTTTGTACTATTACTTTCTGGTTTCTTTTAGTATTGTGGACGTGTCGTTTTTTATGTTATCTTTTTTCACTGTGGCAGATGTCAAGTGAATTAGAGGTGTTCATTGGGTACGTAGACGGTGCTAGCCAGCATACTCAGAGGCTTGCCTCCGCAGCTTGGGTATTTTTTACACCTTAGGACCAGTTATTATATTCAGGAGGTATATGTTTAGGCGACACCACAAACAATGTTTCCGAGTACAGTGCAGTTATTGAGTTTCTTTGTGACGCCCTGTCATTTGGTATCTCTCGTCTCCGGGTCTATTTAAATGCTCAGTTGGTTGTGTCTCAGTTAAATAGAGTCTACCGTGTTCATGATCCAACTTTACACTGACGATTCCCTAGGGTACGTCTCTTAGAATGAAGCTTTGATTATATTACATATTTTGATGTTCCTAGGAGATTAAACCAAGTTACAGATACTCTAGCTAATAAAATTTTAGACTGGCATCTCGCACACATATAAAAAGACATACACATAAACATGTAAATACATTTTTAAAGGAAAATATGATCCATAAAACACAAAAAGACATAAAAATCCATATATAATATCATGATCATTAGAGTACATAGGTGGACGCAAGCACCTCAAAAATATGACCAGTAATGAGTCATGGGGCTTATGCCCTCAAAAAATATATACAAGTAGAGATCTCGGCACGTGAAAAGTATAGACTAACTAAGGTCAGGGTATGTGGGCCCTGTTGTAATAATCAATAGCGTTTTCCAAACATCGAAACAGTCGGACCCACATCCGTGGTGTTCCCACTACATGAGGCTACATAGATGGTAGAAGATCCTCAATCTCTGCCATGGGGATGGTGCGAGTGAGCGAGGTAAAATTTCACTCAACTTGTCTCAAAACCCTCTCAGCCTCACCGGCTGGAAGCTCTCTTGTTGTTGCTGGTCCCCCTACGGCGGTAGGTATGACCCCTAGCCAAGGGCGACGCCTGTTCCTTGCATAATCTGCAAGTCGCACTGGTCCCACATCTGCACACAATAGACACATATCTGTCAAATACTCTGGTATAAAAAAAATGATATATATAAAAACAACATAAAAATTATATATGTTTCAAAAAAAATAAAATGATGCAAACTTACCCATCTCGCCTCGCTCCTTGCTTGGAGGTATAGGGATCTCAGGATCTCTCGATAAATTAATCCCAGCATAGGGATAATCCTCTATGACTGGGATTTTCCGCGACAACCAAGAAAAAAAGTCATCATCGAAGGACTCATTGGTCCGTCCACCACCCTGTCATGGCAACAACACTGCCCATCTGCAAACCGCAGGAAGAGAGGCCTGATGTCCTCGTACCACCACTCGAGGACTGAAACTAGGAACTCTTTCAAAGAAGAAAGAGAATATAATCATCCCAAACCCGAAGTTCCTCTATGTCCATAACTGATAATCTGTTAGCTGCCTCTTCATACAATCCAGCAGTGTAGTGCTCCAGTCAAATATCTATGCATTTAAGCACTGGACTACACAGTTCATCTGTGCATGGGACGCCTGATGTAGAGCCGTAGAACCAGTCATCTGCCCAATAAGCAACACAATCACCCACAGTGATAAATCGGTGATCCTTCTTATTGGCACCTGCGAGCTCGATCGGTCTGTACCCGTCTCACAATGAAGTCCTATCAGTTCTGATATATTGTGAGGCCCAACAAGAAATGTTCGAAAATTGACTGGTTCCCCTCTCCTAGAGAGGCCAGTCAAAAAGTATATATCCTCTGTAGTGGGCACCAGTGACTGCCCCTCTAGCATAAAAGATTCTATGTCAGGGTGCCAATATTCAACCAAGGCATTCAGTAGCCTAGGTTGTGCTCTCATGAAAAGAAACAAAAAGAGCTTGAGCAATCCACATTGCATTAACACCGCCACAGCGTTAGGGTCTTCCATAAATAGTGTGCTAATATCTTCGTGCTCTTGTTCTCTCCATTGCATATACATCCTGCACATGGGCAAATTTTTAGAGGGTTAGGCCTTGCTTTTTAAACTTTTTTTTCACTCATTGGAGGGTCCACGCAGGCTGTTGTGATGACAGTCGCATGTACATGCACTCTGACATCAGACAGAGTGAGTGTACACACAGGATGTCATAAGATAGCCTGCGTGGACTTAGGGCCGACCTTTTAGAGGTCAATGCCACCCCCCAAAAAAAAACCAAATTAAATTCATATATAAAGAATTAAAAGGCAAAAGGAAGTAGTTTATACTTACTTGGTCTAGACGGATGGTCATTTCGTTCACTGTAGCTCCCATAGTCACCACTTTTACCAAAGGGGGTTTTTTGTGCCAGAGTCAATTTTCAAATCAACAATGGTGATAATGAGCTGCCAACTTCTATTTATAGACTTTTTGGCCCTTTTTTGTCACTTTTTTGGCCCCCCTTATCATTTTCTCTAAATTGAAAACCATTTAGAGTGATTTAGGAGTTTCTATGGAAAGTTACGTTCAGGTATCAGGGAATTTTTTGGAGTTTTGGGTCACTTTTGACGGTCCGTGGGAAAACCTCAGATGGTCAACTTGAGCATATAGGTTAGGTTTCCACCCCTACTTTTGTATCTCGTTGTCTTTATCCCTTTGCCATAGGATCGATCCCATCATGTTGCGACACAGAACCATCATTGCTGCTTTAGAAGTGTCGTGATTTGGTGGTAGAGCTTACCAGAACATGGATGCCCTAGGTAGATCCTAGTTGCATTATGGTGTCCATGTTGTCACTAATGACTGTAGGCTCGGGAGTCCTTTTAGTTTTTCCTGATTACACATTTGAGCCTTATTTTCATGACTCTTGACCTCACCCACGGGATTCCCAAAACATAACGGGTCTTCTTTTAAGCCCTTTTCAGACCCTCTAAACATGAAAAGATTATCAAGCGATCTTGTGGCCTTTCACACTCGTTAAACTGAAGTTTGAAGTAACATCTATCTGGCGGTAGTTTACCCCTTTTTCGGACCAGACGGTCAACTGTACGAACAAAGGTATACTCTAAAGGCTTCGCATCCCTAGAAGAGTACCCTCAAGTATAATTTTACCCCTTTTTCGGGACTGAGGGACTAAATTTACGAAAAAGGAACCCCCACGGAGTCCATAGTTAATCTCTTTTCAGACTCCCTAAAATTTAAAAGATCACCGAGTGACCTTATTCTTTCACACTCATTAACATGGTCCAGAAGAACATTCCTGACGTAGTCCATAGTTAAGCTTTTTTCAGACTCCTTAAAAATGAAAAAATGGCCGAGTAATCTTGTCTTTATCACACTTGTTAAAATGGTTTTGAATAGACGTCTTGTCGGTGCTAGTTTACCCCTTTTTCAAACCGACGAGACTACCTTCGAAAAAGGTACCCCATTGGAGTCTCCTTTTATGTTTTTCAGACTCTCTAAATATGAAAAATCACCGAGCTTACCTTCTCTGGGCTTGTTAAAATTACATCGAAGGACGTTACCATTGTGTGTTTTATTAATTGCATTTTCATACCCGCGTCTTCGGCCTAATGTCGGCTCCATGTTGATCTCAACTCAACCATCTGAAGCATGCCTTATACGCAATCCCTATAGCACTTTGCCTCTGTGTCTTGACACCTTTGGCCCCTGGAGGATTTTTCCCGAGTGTCCTTTTCTTGCATATGTCCCTTTGCCCTGAGCATCCCTATGTTCCATGCACTTGGAGCTACTATGCTTGCGACACTTGATCCTCCTTTGTAATGTAGCATTCTTTTATTCTTTTTCAAGCTCTCCAACATTATTGAAAAAGACAAAAAAAAATCAAATATACCCCAAAAAGAGGAAGGGAAAAGTATTTTCTTTTTTGGCAGCACAATGAGTCGCCCTTGGACAAAGTACATCCTTCCATTTGTTCATCAAGCTCTGGGATTTAATATGACCTTAGGAGGTTTTTCTCGCTACATAGAGATGTGTCCTCCTCTGTTTGGTTATTCTGTCGAACATATGGAGAGTTTGCGTTGCCTCCTGCATCGTGAACTTATGTCAAATGCCATGTTGCCTGAGTCTCATCATTTGTCGTTCTATTGCCCAAGGGAAGTTCTACCAAGCCTGAGTCGGCCCCTCTGCAGTTTGTCTCTTTCCCTCATGCCCAGCCATCCTCAAAGACCAATCAAGTATTTGTTCGAAATCAATGAAGCCTTCAGTCTGATCATCAAGACCGACGAGTCGTCGAAGACCTATGGGTAGTGAAGTCGTACACTCATATTACACTCCTACCCAAGTTTTGAAGATTTTGAAGTTGTTGCTCGAGCTCTGAAGACCTCATCTCCAGCCATCAGGCCTTATCAACTTCTAGAAGATGGATACTCTACATGTATATCTTTTTGATTTTGAGATGTAGCTCCGCTGTGTATTGCTTGCGGCTACACTTTATATAGTTATATGACATGGATCTACAGTATATTTGATTGGTATCCATGATTTTATTTTATCCCGAGCATGGGTATTCCCGCCTCGGTGAGATAATTATTATTTTGCAGACGACACCTCCTGATTTCTGGTCCCTGGGCTCACTTGTTCGGAACATCGGTGAAGATTGTTAATGTATTTTGGCCATCAGATGCTCTTCTGACCTCACACATTAGGGGGCATCTGTTATAACTCTAATTTTCACCAGACATGCTTACCTGGCCTCAATCCATCTCAGATTCCTTCTTTGCCAAAACACTATTGAACAACTCTTCTTAAAAACCCCTTTTATAAAGCCCCACATGCCTTGATTCATTACTGCATGCGTGTACACGCTAGCTGACCCAAGACAACCCATGTGTACCTACAAAAGCACAAAAAAAGGAAAGTTGCTGACGGAACACACAGCTTTGGGTAAGTTAACTAAACCTTTCAACCATGTATGGCCAGTCACTTGACCAAATACCTAGCTTCTTCTAGCCTATAAAAGAAGGGTTAGGGGTCCCATTTGAAAGGAGGAGAATCATAGTAAAGAAACTATATTCGATAAAGCATTCTCTTTGTCCCAACATTTATCCATCCTTGTGCAAAGAGAAGTATAGAGAAAAGAAGTTGGAAGACAGTGGAAGAAGAGCCCAGGACCAAGATCGAGGAGCAGTAGCCGACTTGATCATTGTAAGGTATCATTGTGAAGTTAATAAAAGAATTGCTTTTCCCTCCCCGCCATATGAGATTGTCATTATTGGAATATTGATTGTATGATTGATTAAATATCTAACCCATTAGTTCATAGATCAAATGCATGTGAAGTTCTTTGTTTGTCTTTAGTGAATGCAGGTCAGCATTGGGAGGAGAGTTGCAGTCAAAGAACAACCAAGCGCAAAAAGGGATCGACATCAAACATGAAAAATAAGGTACGTCAACTTAATCTCTTGAGCCTTGTATTTACATATGAGTAATGGGGGTTTAGGCATGGGATGATGGTAAAAGGTAAGAATCTTTAGGTCATTTCTGCATGCAGGATAAAACCCTTAGTGCTAGTCTGTAGGAGGGATTTCCCACCCACAACACACAAATCCTGTCTGAATGACGAAAGATATTTGTTGCCCAGTCTCACAGTTCTGCAGTGTAGGTGCATTCGTCGAGGAGATGGTTGGTTGTTTCTTCCTGAGTTTGACATAGATGACACCTTGACGGACTAGTGAAACCTCTTTTCCTTAGGTTATCCCGAGTTAGGATGCAGTTGTGTAATAATAGCCACTAGAAGATCTTAATCTTTGGCCATTGGGGGCTGTTCCAGAGCTTATCCCAACGTTCCGCTAGGTCGTCTTGGTCTGGGTCTGCCATATAGTGTCGGACTTCTTTTAGGTTGAATTCCCCTCCGTCCTTTTACCCCACCTCAGCTGGTCTTCTCCTTTCATTATAGTTATTTTCCATCTACCCAGTTCCTCCTCCACCTCTTTTGTTGTTGTTGCGATTATCTCATTTTTCTGAGGAATAATCTTGTCCCAGGTTCTCCATTTGTTGCGGTCTGTTCCCTGCTGCCAGTATCGATAGATGTTGATTTTTCGTTGCATGATGAGGTCCTGTTGGAGTATTCCTCTGTCCAAGTTTTCCATCCTTGGTTCCTGTTGCCAAGCGTCCTCCCAGAATCTGGTTGTTCTGCCATTCCTGATTTCCCAAAATTTGTGTGTCTGAATCCATGCTTTGTTGCACCATACTAGGTTCCAGATGGATGAGCCTTCCTTGGTTCCTCCAAAGAGGATTCTGTCCTGGTTGCAGGTGTCTGGTGCATACTTTGAATTCCATAGGTTTACCCACGGTGTTGTAGTTTATTTGACCCAACGCCACCATATTTTCACCCCATATGCATTGTTGGTCGTTTGTGGATCTTGTAGCCCCAAGCCTCCTTTTCTTTTTGGCCTCCAGATTTTCTCCCAGGCCACTAGGGCCGATTTTTTCTTTGTTTCCACACCTCGCCATAGGAAGTCCCTCTGGATGGATCTGATTTTCTGTAGTATCCCCTATGGGGTGGGGAAGACTGACATCATATAGGTTGGAATAGCTTGTAAGACAGTCTTAGTTAGGATCAGTCTGCCAGCTAGATTAAGGGACCTATACGTCCAGTTTTTTACCCGCTCCTGTAACCTATTTATTACTCCTTCCCAAGTTGACAACTTATACACTTTGTCTGTCAAAGGAACCCCCAAATACTTGGTTGGGAGTGTTTTCCATTCAAATCCTAGAATGTTGGTCAAATTCCTTTGGATAGCTAGGTTGGTATTAAAAATAAAGATCATCGAATTGGAGTGGTTGATCTCAACGCCCGAGGCTTCACCAAAATCTTCTAGAATGCATTTGTAGGCATTGGCTTCTTTGACCGTGGGTATGCCGTGGAGGAGTGTATCATCTACAAACTATTCATGGGTTGAGGTAGGGCAATTTTCAAAGGGCTTGAGCCCTGTTATTTCTCTAGTTGTTGTTGTGCTCTTTATGCTCCTGCTGAGGCCTTCCATCATCAGAATGAACATAAAGGGGGACAACAGGTCGCCTTGTCTGATCCCTCTCACGGGCCAGAAAGGTTTGGTTGGGGCTCCATTGATTAGTAGAGAGTAGCTTGTTGTGGATACTAGGCTGACAATCCAACTGATTTAGTGTTGGGTGAAACCAAAGGCTTCCAAAGTCTTGATCATGTAATGCTAGCTAATTTTATCATAGGATTTTTCTAGGTCCAGTTGTATTAACATTCCCCCCCATCTTCTGAAGTTTTAAGGTGTGGATGATTTCATGGGCCTGGATGATATTGTCCATTATTTGTCTACCCTCCACGAAGCCTGCCTGTTCTTGTAAGATCAGTGAAGGTAGGAGGGGTTTCAATCTATTTTCTATGACTTTGGAGATAATTTTGTAGATTACGTTACAGAGTGCTATGGGTTTGTACTGGTCCGGGGTTTTGGCTTCATTTTCTTTAGGGATTAGGGTGATCATGGTTGTCTTTAGTGCTTTAAGGATGGAGGCAAACCTTCTAGAGTCCTCTACTACCTTATAGATGTCCCATTTGACAATTTATCAATAGGCTTTGAAGAACTCCACAGTGAAGCCATCTGGACCTAGTGCTTTCCCACTGGGCATTTCCTGGAGGGCTTGATCAACTTCTTCCGTGGTAATAGGTTTGTTCAGGAAAATGTTTTGTTCCTCAGTAACTAGGCGTGGAATATGCTGGGTTATTTTTTGGATGGCCTCCGATCTGTCTTGATGAGGTTCTTGGGCTATCCCATGGAAGTGGATGACCAGAGCACTTTCGATCTCCTGATGTGACTCACGCTTGATTCCATCCTGGTCCTTGATCTTCAGTATTTTGTTATGGGCTCTTATGGCCATGGTTGTTCTGTGGAAGAACTTGGTGTTCCTCTCTCCTTCCTTTAGCCATCGGATGTGGGACTTTTGACGCTAGAGTGTTTCCTCCTGTTAGCATCGCACCTCCCAATCTTGTGTCATTTGGAGCTCTTCCTTTTTCCGGTCCTCCATATAGCCTTCCCGTAAGCAAGTTTCTTGGAGTTTTTTCATTTTTTCTTCGATGTCATTTTTCTCTGTGTTTATATTCCCAAAGATATCCCTATTCCAATCCTTGAGTTTTTTTCAGATGTATTTAAGTTTCTTGTATAGTTTGAACATCCTAGTCCCTTGCTCCGGTTGCTCCTCCCTCCACCAATGTTTGATTTTTTCCTTGAAAGTCGGGTGAGCGATCCAGAATTTCTCGAATCTAAAGGGTCTGTTCTTAGGTGTTGTTTGGAAGCCAACCTCCAGTTGTACTGGCCAGTGATCAGATCCACCCCAGGGGAGGATGTTGAAGTCTAAGGTTAGCCCCTACATGATGATTGACTCCGATACAAGGAATCGGTCAAGTCTTGTAGCTATCTGGAACTGGTTCATCCATTTATTGTTCCAAGTGAACTGTCCATTCTTGGTTTGGAGGTCTACCATCTCCGCTCTGTCTATAAAATTTTAAGACTCCTCCGCATCCCGATCCAATCTTCTCGTACCACCCTTCTTTTTCACAAGGGAGGTGATAATGTTGAAGTCCCCTACCAGTATCTAGTGGAGGTTGGTGGCTTGGCCTTTTATATCTTCTAGGTCTCGAATCATTCCTTTCTTTTCCTCTGGCCCATGGGGCCCATACACATTTGTGCATAAAATCCCCTCAGTATTTCCTATGATTTGCATGTGTACTGTTAGGGTGTACCTGGTTGCCTCGGCTGCTATTAAATTTAGGATTTGTGGGTTCCACAGAGTGAGTATGTCACCTGACCTTTGGTGGTCTTCGATGGCTACCATATTGTACTTGTTCTAGTGTTGTTTACTGATTGCCTCCATTATGTCTGTAGTACATTTTGTCTCTTGAATAAAACAGAGGTCCTGTTGCTCCTGCTTTAGTTTATTCCTAAGGATTCTTTGTTTTCTTGGGCTATTTAGGCCTCTTATATTCCAAGTTATAACCTTCATTTTTAAACACGTGGGGGAGAGTGGGGAAAGAGTTTCTTGATCTTACCCGAGTTTATCAGTAGCACTCCCAGCTCCTGTAGTGCAACGCTGTTTGATTTCCTGCCTTTTTTCCGCCTCGTCTGTTTGGGTGATGGCTACGATTGTCCCTCGCCAGATTTCACTCCTAGGTTTCCTATCTCCCCATGAGTGCATTTTTGTCCTCTGGCTTTGGCTTCCTCTCATAGGAGGAACGGGTATTGGATGCGGTCAAGTTTCTCTATTGGTACGCTGTCGACTCCCTACCTTTTCCATTGTTCTGATATGTGCAGAAGGTCTATCCTTTCCCTTTTCACCAAGTCTCTGAGATCGGGGTCTTCTGTACCGACTTCACTCAGGGTCATCTCTACATCCCCCTCTGCATCTTGCATGGCAGTGTTGTCCTCTATTGTTTCTTCATCCATCGGGGTTGCGCAACTCCCCTGAGCTGTTGTAATGTTAGGTTGTTAGTGTGAGCTGGCCCTGGGGAATAATCCTTCCTGTTGACCTATGTGACTTTCCTGTTTCCCTTGCCAAGACTAGGGATCCCTTGCCCGGTGGAGTTTAGTCCCAGCTCGGGGGTGACCCACTGTTGAGCGTGATGAGAAGCATGGTCTAATTCTGGGAGGTTCGTGGAAGGTTCGCATGTAGTTTGGTGGTCACCTATTGAAATATAAGTGCCAAATATATGTTAATTATATGTTGTGTAACTATACATGTTTTATAATTGATGAGTAATGCCCGAATATTTCATATATGTTTTATGTGTAGGCTTACTGTTATTTTCGCATTAATATGTGTATATCAGAATATGTTGTCTGCATGTTTTATTGTTATTTCCACATGAATAGTGTCCTGAACAGAATGTTATAGCTTTTAATGTGTACTAGTTAGTTATGCATATAAATATACACAAATTGGTATCAGAGATAAGTGAAATAGATGAAGTGGCATTGCCTGGCCTGTTGATGGTTAGGGACGTTACAAATTGGTATCAGAGCTAAGTGAAACGTGATGAAGTGGTGATGCATGTCATGTTGTTGGTCGGGGACGTTATCAGAGCTAAGTGAAATGTGATGAAGTGGCGTTGTCTGGCCTGTTGGTGGTCGGGGACGTTACAAAGTGGTATCAGAGCCATGGTTTCGACACTGAGCCTGGATGGGCCATGTTAGTGAAAGTTGAAGCAAGGCTTCGAAAAAGAATTGTTGTCTAAATGGACGAAATTCAAGTTCAGAGCCATGGTTTCCACACGGAACCTGGATGGGCAATGAACGAGAAATTTGAAGTAAAGAGTCCAAAGAACCTTTATGTACCGAGTACCAGTAGGGCATGGGAAGAACACTTGGACTACGTTCGTAAACACAAGAGGTGTAGCAAGTTTAAGAAATGGCCACAGAGAATGAGATCACAACTTTCATGATGATTGAGTCGTAAGATATGTTCGGGAGAAGGAGAATCCTTCACAGACGTCATATCTAGAGAAAGGTGTAGAAGGATTAACCTGCAAGTCCTTCGGAATTCGCGACATTGGAAAGGTTTATGGGTTATAAGGGAAAAAGGGGAAAAGAACGAAGTTCTGAAGTTCCAAAAAGGATTTACACCGTAGATCCGGGGAGGGAAAAGTATTGATCGTTGGATCAATCGAAAATAGATCCGAGTCGTCAGATCTACGCACAAGTGGTTGTGAGCCTTATATCTCACAGCGGTTCATAAATTAAAAGTTCGGTGATTGGAAGAATTGGAGTGTGCTAGTGCACAAAAATGTCGAAGCCCAAAATACCAAAGCAAAGAGCAAAAGTGGCATGGTAGGATGACGTCGCCAGTGGTGATGTGGACTTTTGATAGACATGTCACGTGCCACCACCTTTGTTGGTGACAATTGTACTATGTGGACCACAGAAGGTTAAGAAGTTCGAAAGTTCGACGTTAAGAAGATTTAGGGGTGAAGGGTGTAAAATCTTCCGAAGTCCCAGAGTTTTGAAGCCCCGGAACCCTGAAGTGACGTGGCTTGCTGACGTCACTCGAAATGATGTGGACACATGGGATGTGTGCCATGTGTCAGAGATTTAAGAATCGTTGGATGATTGAAATGCCCGATAGAATGTGACACATGTCACCCGTCTAAGTGGGCCACGTGTCCGCTTCTAATATTTCTCCACGTGGGCCTCCCCTCGAGCATGGATGGTGTGTCCCTGATGATCATAGTGGATCAGTTTGTGAAGTCTGAAGACTTGACACTCTAGAAGAATGGTTCATAATGGAACGGAAGGAAGAATTTTCTTAAGTTTCATA
>JZKD02S2399044.1:51925-65439 GCA_000966675.3 Picea glauca
AAAAACTAGGGCCATACTTATTGATAGCCTTCATGATTTATTAACTAGTCATTTGTTAAGTTTTTCAAAAGGTTATTATTCATATAGAAAGATAGCAAAACTATGAGCCTATTATTGTCCATATTATTCATAAATAAAAATAAAGAAATTTTAAACAAACACTATCAAACCTGATATCAATCTCTAGGGACGGGTTGCTCTGCTACCTCCACAACCGGTTCAATGTCTTCATCCTCCTCCTCGCCTTCTTTTGAGGATTGTGGATCACCATCTATCATGATGGGGTTGACTTGGGGTTGACTTTGGTTCTAGTTGAAATAGTGGATCCTCCCACTTGCTTTCCTTTTTCATCTACCTCTTCTTCCTTTGAAAGTGTAATTTTTACCCCAAATACCATCTAGTGCTTCAAAATTACCCTTAAAGATTCTTATCATATGAAGAATGTCCTATTGCTTCTTATTTTTCTCTGAGCCACCAAAGCCTTGACAAACTAGTATGTTTCTGGTATCCTAAAAAAAATTGTGTCTTGGGTTCTGTAATGGATAGGTTCCTCCATCCATCCCTAAATTCCTTCCATAATATGTTCATCATGTGTTATTTGGAACTTGGCCCTAACCACCTCCTCTAGTGCCTCCACTTCCTATTTCACGACCTCTAAGCAGTTTTCCATAAAACTGTGTCTCACCTCCCACAGATCATTCTCAACTCTGGTCGGGGACTATGTAGAGCAAGAGGAAGAGGAAACCTCATTCCCCCCCCCCCCTACTTGACCCTCTACCCATCCCTTCTTCCAAAAATAAACATAGACTCAAACCTAGTTTACAACACACCCACCTCATGTAATTCCACAAGAAATCCACGAACAAGGCTGGCCCACAAAAGAGATCCCTTTGCTTCCTCCCTATTCTAGAAAAAAATACTAACCACTCCTCATGGAGGTGACACCAACAACCTACGCACCCAACAAACAAAACCAAGACTCTAAAAAAGGTGACCAAACCAAAAATAGAGCCAAGTAAGAGGGTTTACTTGAAAAAATCCCTCTTAAGTTCCATAACCCCAGTCCTAAAAGAACTAGTCGATTCCCCAACAAAACTCTTAGAGTCCAACCATTGCCTCTATCTATCCCTCAGGTAGAAAAATCCCTCTCTTAGACTACACTCTCATCATTTCCACACTAACTATATGATTCCTCATCAATTTATGAAACATCGTCTTTAATTCAGTATCATCCTTCGTTAATGCTCCTTGCCATGCTCCTATGCTCTCATAATTTCAGTCATCGAATCAATGTCATGTTCTACCGAGTGGTGCATACTCTGAATCATGAGAATTGAAAGTGATGTGCCTCCCACTGAGATCACCATCAAACCAAATTAGCGTTTGATCCCCTTTGCTCATCTCCCAACTAAATAAAAATCCATTACATGTTGGAGTGGTGTCATGACACGCCACCTGGATTCCCACAGCCCCACTCGTTAACACCCCATCCTAGAAATATATGTAGTATATTAATCTAATTTTAATTCTTAACTTTTTATCAAAGATAAAAAATTATTCACAAATATGAAAACATTCTAAAGGAACAAAGAATGCATCAAAGAAATAGTCTTAGGTAGGGGGATTACGAATGCAAGGAAACTAATTCGAAGTGATTTTTTTTTTCAATTAGATAGACTTAGAGAGGGATAATTTTCATAATTTAAATAATTTTATATAGAATAAAATCACTTTATAAAAGTCAAAAGGGTTTAATGTTTTTATAATAGTTTTGAAATATATGACATGAGGTAATCAATGTAGCAGTAAATGTATAATTATTTTATAGAATTATGATATTATATAATAATAATAATTTAATTTTAATGTTATAGTCAAGTTACACATTAAATTGGTGTATGAGACCTCTAGTTTGTGGGACAAGGGAGGGCTTATTTGTGGGACAAGGGACCCCCTTTGTATAATGATTTGATTGCTAAAGTCTATTGAGGTGTACATACCCTACCTACCCACTTAGGTGTAAATACCCTACATACCCTACCCTTCTCTATTTAAACATGTGACCTCTTAAGAAGAAACACACGTTCTTAACCACTAGGCCCACTGAAATTGGAAAATTTAATAATTAGTTGATTTTGATTATTAATTTTATGAATTAAATAAAATTGGATTATGATTTGATGATGAAATGAAATAACATCTAATATTAATATTAAAAAGAAAATATAAATACATTATTTTATTTAATGATAATTTATTTTTGGAAAGAGACATTATAGTTAAAAGTTAAATTATAAAAATGTCATATAAACATAAGAAGAACAAAACTCCTAAAAGGTGAAAACTCTAATTTTAACATGATTATTATTGAACGGGAACTAGATCCGAGAATATAATTTTTTGCTCGATTTTGGACTTTTTTATTCTTTTAACTAGTTGAAAAGAACATTAGCGAAATCAATCAACTTTCCTTATTTAAAACATAATTACCAAAAGAATACTCTCAAAAGTTACTTATATTAAAATTAATTTTTAAATGATTTTCGGTAACCATCCAAATCACTTGTCATGACTATAAAATTAACTTTAAAGAAAAGATTATAAACATGCATATCTTTACCTTTGTTCAATAAAAAAAATAGGTTTAAAAAACCTCATAAGCTATAGTCAAAATTTCCCTGACAAAGAAGATGCTTTAATTCGATATTAAATTTGGATGAAAAGCCATACTCATTGGGAAAATTGATATGACTTGTTATAGAATTCAATATTTTTTTGTTCTTTTGCAACCAATGTCCATACCATGTCCAAAACTAGCCTTTTACTTGGAATAATGTCATAATTTAAGAGGCGATTCACCATTTTTTTTATACATCCTATTCATATTCAAAATGTTGTGGGAACATGTCACCATCATTAATCTTCTTGGTGGGATTCCTTCTTTATCTAAATGGGATAAAAATGTACAAAAATCTAATTAAAATATTAAATAATAACTTATTATCCTAAAAGAGTAAAACAAAAGTCATTAAGTATATTTCTGGGAAAGAAAAATGATAAAACAAAAAAGTTATTAAAAATATATTTTTAAAAGGAATATCAATAATTGATAATAAAAAAATAGAATTCATTGATGAACTTGTGAAGTGGGAATGGAGGAACACAAATTTAATTAAATAAATTGCTAAAAGTTGAGTTCAAAAATAGAATTCATTGATGAACTTGTGAAGTGGGAATGGAGGAACACAAATTTAATTAAATAAATTGCTAAAAGTTGAGTTCAAGGAAAGCGTTAAAATGAGAAATAAAATTATTTTCACCAAATCACTATGAGGAATCAAAGTTTGCAATGAAATAATTCAAATACAAAACCAACAATGTGTCATGATAGTCTTGACCCAACCAAAAAAACCAAAATTCCTTAATGTAAACAAGTTATCTCTATTTATATTTTATGTAAAGATTATTAAAAAATAGAACATAAATAATATAAAAAAAAAATTGATAATTTTTTTTAAACCATTCTTATTATTAATATTTATTTACACATTTATAGTATATGGATGTAACCATCTCATAAACTATGATTTACTTTCACATTGGAAGAGGCACAATATGATTATAAAAACTATATTCTATAATATCAAATACATAAAACTATGATTTACTTTCACATTGGAGGAGGCACAATAAGATTATAAAAACTATATTCTGTAATATCAAATACATAAAGGTGATGTATGACTTTATGATTATACACGGAGTCACATGCTAACAGAGATGTTTGTAAAGAAAAAGTTTATCAAAAAGTTATAGATTTGGCAAAAGGGAAAATGCTTGCTCCAAATACAATGTCATTAGCTTTTTAAAAGTTGTATAATTGGGATATAGTAGGAAATAACACACTAGAGGTTGTTAAAAAATTATGACAAATCCATAATGTTTTTAAATTCGTTAATGGCACATTAATTGATATAATTTTAAAATAGAAAGAATCCATAATGACGTGTGCATCACAACTATAAATTAGCCTCTAAAGTAATTGAGAAAATGATTAAACATAGTTTAGCTTTTATCATCTTGAAGGCTCTGATCTATAAACTATTGTGGATATTCTATTGGAACACTTCATCACAATATATCTTAAATTATTCTATAATATTAGATTTTGCATTATGTTTCCTTAGATCTCAGATTAGTGAATTACAAGCTTTTCTTGGATTTATGAAATAATTGAATTATGAAAATGAAAGAAATGAACAAAAATATACACACGATCCACACAATTGAACACAAGATGTATCCTGGAAAGCCCTAAATGGCAGAAAACTCAGCTAGAAGGTAAGGCCTATGCTCTGCTCTATTTTATTTAGTTATGGAAAGCAAGTACAATGGAAGTGGCACTCATTATGGAGTTACGTTAGACACTATGGCTTGAATGACTGCTATAGATTATCCTACCTCCTATATTATGCTCTCAAACTACCACTCCTTGGATGCTCTGCTCAACTATGGATCAAGTACAATACAAAATAATGGAACCCCTTCTCCTCGTAGTATCCTAGTATTTAATATAGCCCGATATACATCTAGGGTTAGGGTTTTGACTTCCTCAATCCTCAATTAGTGATAAGGTTTGAAAATTCTAGAATATTCTTGATAATCTAGATGTGGCTATCCCCACACATTTGATTAATGTGGGTTGATGTGGCATTCACTCATACCATGGTGGTCAACATGGTAGGTCAACTTGTAGGAGGCATAACTTTCACATACAAAATTTGATTAAGGCGATTCTTGCACTGATGGAAAGGTCTTGCTGTGTATAATATGGCATGTTCCTTTATAATAGTTTTGGACCCCCAAAAAATGTCATTTGATGACTCAAAATGGATTCCAAATATTTTGGCTGATTTTTGGAACCCAATTTTCGAAATTGGGACCTTCCACTAAAATGGATCTGCAAGATGACTCCTCCAATTTTTTCCACCCAGAAAGTACGAGATTTATGATAAATGATATAATGATCCAATCCTGATCATACCTCCCCATTTAGGGAGGATTTTGATCCCCAAAATATTTGATAAATGAGGGGAGGAAAATTTTCCTCTACCTTCTCTTTGGAGTACCATTTTGTTTTTCCTAGAATTTTTCCTTTCAATGAAATCTTCCAAACATCATGCTACCCTTGTCTCGTAGTTCTGAAATTCTTTTGCAAAAATGTGTTTTCTTCCAACTCTCCCTGAGCATCCAATGCTAAGTATTCTATGGTTGGTTGAACCTATTCCTCCCTCTAATCCAACATGGAAGGCTCATAGAGTTTCAAATTATTCACATTCACTACTAAGTAAATGCATATGTATCGGTGTAGAATGAGTCTATAGGAGTTATTTCCCACCTCCAATACCTCAAAAGAAACATATAATGGAGTCTTGATATTCTTACTAGGATCTTGTAATCTTTCCTTGTTTAGTTGTAACCAAACCATGTCTCCCACTTTGAATGATTTTTCTGTTTTTGCTAATCATGTCATCCCTTGTACCTTTACTGTGACTTATTTAGTGTCTTTTGTACTTACAAATGGATCCACCTAGTCTTTTCGAAAAAAATATCTTCTTTTAATTCTTCTCTCGTGGTGTCTTCTGTCACTCCTCCATGTAGTCTATAAAGAACATCCGAGGGTGAAGCTGACAAATACCCAAAACAAGTTTCAAAAGTGGACTTACCAGTAGAAGTGTGGACCACTCTATTATAACAATGTTTAATATAGATCAGATTATCATCCGAGGTCTTTATATGCTTTTGATTGTAACCCTTTAAAATATACACCAAATTCATGTTGAATACTTTTTTTTCTCATCTATCTATGGATGGAATATTGTAGATCTCTTTGACTTCGTGTCCATATTCTCCCAATGTTTAGTCTAAAACTGATCCGGATTATTTTCAGCACGAAATGAGAGTGGAGATATAACATAGAAATATTTAGAGATATTGCAAGAGAGACAACAATATAACAGAGATATAGCGGGAATATAAAAAGAGTCACAAATATACAGTAATACACGATTTCTATTAATGAAAGAAATGTATAGAGACTGTAAAAATACAGAGTGGAAGACTCGCTAGAATGGTGGCAGCTTATCTCTGAGAAGAGATGTGACGGCTACACGCATTCACAAGAAGATCATTACAATGAGGCTCTGAAGGTCTTTTTTACAATAAATGGGAATGCCAAAAGTCCTAAACATCCAAAAACCTAACTCTAGGAGATGAAGCGCCAAAATTCGTGTGGGCCCTATTTGGGTAAGTGAGTACATCAACTTCCCGGGGCCGTAACTTTTGCATACGATCTCCGTTTTAGGCGTGTGATAGCTCGTTGGAAAGGTATCATCGAGGAGATTCATTTTGGGGGATCAATTATGCCTTTAGCTATCATTGAGAACCTCGATCTCGAAAAACATTCATTTGGGCCCTCAAAATGGCCCTGGAAGTTAAAACCTGCTAAAAATAGTAAATTGCCAAAATTGCCAGAAAGTCGTTTCGAGCCATTTGAAAAAGGTGGGTGGCCACCGATATCCACCTAGATAAAAAATGAACTAAGAAATTTTGTATCCTTGTATGAGATGATTCTCCTTGGTATCCCACAGTGCACCCATACCTATTCAAGGAACATTATTTATTCTTCTTTTCTTCTGATGGTATTTTTACAAGGCATAAGAATGCACATATTTCTAAACCTATCCACTACCACAAATAAATAGTCATGTCCCTTCCTAGTTGTTAGTAAACCTTCTACAAAATCCGTTGAATTTTTTTTCCCAAGGTTGAGTGGGTATAGTTAAGGGATGGTATAAACCCTACTTTCTATTACTAGTCTTATTGGTACAACAAAGTATGCATCCTCTCATATATCGAGCTACATCTTCTTTCATTTTAGGCTAGTACACATACCTTTGTAAGTTAGCAATTGTCTTCCCAACACCAAATTTTTCTGCAACTTTGGAGGTGTGAGCCTCTCTAATAAACCATATCCTTTCACCTTTAGGAACACAGAGCTTGTCTAGCTTGTAGACTAACCCTTTTTTGAGATGATATTCAACCTTACTATCACATTTTTCATATAAATTTGTCCCTTTCGTTGTTGAAATACCTGTTTGAATTCCTCATCTTCTATGTATTCCTCTTTGTATGCATCGTGAGTAAAAGGATCCATGTGCATAAGAGTTCATAAATTTGTAATCTTGGATGTGGGTGGTCTTGAAATCATGTCCAACAATTTATTAGTGCTTCCCTTCTTATACTTGATGACTAGATGAAATTGCTACAAAAACCCCATCCACTTGTAATGTTTAGTTTGATGAAGTTTACTCTAGGCCTGCAAATATTGCAATGGTTGGTGATTAGTGTGTATAATGGTTTCCTTTCCCATCAAATAGTGCTTCCACTTCTTAACAACTTGAACTAGGGCATAGATTTTGTTATTATATGTAGGGTAGTTCAAAAACCGCCCACGAAACATCTCAAAATGATAGCATATTGGCTTACCTCCTTGCATCAAAACTACTCCCATGCCATACCCACTTGCATGTGTCTCGACTTTCAAGGGATTATGCAAGTTTGAAAATGAGAGAACTAGTGGTTGATTTATATTTCATTTAATCTCATTGAAACCTCTCTATTGATTCTTTCCCCATCGAAAACTATTTCCATTGGCTTTTATGGCATGGAGTTGTGAAACTACTACTGAAAATGATGCTATGAACTTCCATAGGTATTTTGTTTTCCCCCAAAAAATCCTAACTTCAATGACATTATTAGGAAATAGCTAATTCATGATGACCTTCATCTTCATAGGATATATCTTGAGCTCCCCTTCATCGATCACATACCCCAAATATACCAATGACTGCGAAGAAAACTCACATTTCTTGAGGTTAGCCAACAACTAGCATTTTTTTAGATTCTATAAAAACTACATGAGATGTGAGATGTACTCCTCCTAGGTAGATCTATAAACCAATACATCATCTAAATACATTATAACAAATGAATCTAGATATGGGTGCAATACATCATTCATCTATCTCATAAATGTAGTTGGTGCACTACATAAACTAAATGGCATGACCAACCATTGATGTAATCCTTTCCTTGTATTGAAGGTGGTATTCTAGGTGTCTTCTTCTTTGACGTGTACTTGGTGGTATCTCGATTTGAGATCCAACTTGTTGAAGTACCAGGCATGTTGCAATTGGTCTAACAAATCATCAATCCTAGGTAGAGGGTACTAATTCTTGAATCACCAAGTCCTATCCTTCTCGGGTACTATAATGGTAGGTGACCCACAAGGTGAGGTTCTTTGTTGAATTAATCCCTACTCCAATAGTTGTTGCAAATTTTTATTCACTTCATCTACTTCTAGAACAAATTATATATACAATCCAATATTTGTTAATGGGGATTTAAGAAACAACTATATCTCATGATCCACTTCCCTCTTAGGTGGAAGTCCTTTAGGATCTTGAAATGATCCTCTGTATGCCTACAAAAACTCCTCCAACTGTTGTTAATACCTTTTAATACATCCCTCCAAGGATTCCTTTACTCTTACTAATTCATCACCCAACTGATTCTCTCACAAGAAAAGGAAAACATACTTCTTACTTGAACTAATAAACTTTTTGGCTTGGTTGGAACTTACCTGTGAGATCTTCAATTTACCTTTATGCGCATTCATGATGAAATACTTCCCATCCTTGATCAGGCGGTATTGTTTTTCTCTCTGCATCAATATCACATACCTGTTGGCACAGGGGAAGACCCAGGGTTCAACTCAAACAACACACCAACAAACCCTAACTATTGGCCCTTTCGAAAACACCTGTGAAGCAGATGAAGTCTCACCCGAAGTAGCAATAGGGGGTTGTAGGACACAAGTGTCTACAACTAGAGGAAATGCAAAATGATTCCAGAACAACAACACAATGTAACATAGAGAGTCTTTAACAGTCTTACACTTAGCTTCGCGAAGTTATATTATACCTTCTATCTTTAATATGGAAACAACAATGCAATAATAGTATAACAGATAGAAAATAGCACAACATCAACCATAAAGAACAACAAGATTTGTGTGGTTCAACCTATCCCTAGGGCTACGTACACATAATTGTGTTTCTTGATATATTAGATGAAAACATACAGTTCTATATACACACTTAGCTGCAGATCCTTCTCTCTCTTTCTCTTTCTCTCCCCTCCCTACACACCTAGCTACAAGGTTGATCTTCACACCCAACTGAAGATCCAGAATACATAATGCTCTTACAACAGAACACTTCTCTCAACAAAAACAACAATCATAACCCCAAATAACAACCAACGACCCTCTCAACTCTTCTAGACCTTTATTTATATAGTTCATGACTCTTTGGACAACCTTAGACCAAAGCCTAGGTGTCAAAACCCTAGATCCAAAACCCTATGTGCCAAAACCCTAGGTCCACTTGACCCACCTTTTAAGGACTTCGCTGACTTGTTCTTCCTTTTTCTCCATGAGGTGCTCCAAAGCACACATTGATGTTTTCCTCCACTTGTTGACCTGTCCACGATCCATCTTCCTTGCTTCTTTGTCTTCCTTGGTATTCTCCTTTAACGGTTCGCTTTTCCTTTACTTTGCTCCTTTTTTTATTCTTCTTTAACCACTTCGACCCCTCCTCGATTTATGTGCCTTCTGCATACTTTGTACTTTGTCTTTCTTCCTTAATATTCACTTTCTTCCTTAATACATGACCAAGGGACAACATGCCCCCAACACTCACATGTGACTCGTCCCAAGTCACTGTAGGGTTGAACCTTCTGTATTACTTCGACTGCAGACTGCGCGGAGTAGCCTGTGCTTTTTTCTCTGTCCCTTCCCTATTGTGTGCAGACTGTCTTTTCTCTATTGGGTACCCAATTTCAATTGCACTTCGTACCTAGACCCTTCTTCCTTTATTTTACTGAGAGATGTGAGGTAGCTCGTTGTCACAATACAACTTCAACCGACTCCCATTCACTAAACCATCCTTCCATTCTTCATTGAGGGTCTTCAATTGCGCAGCTCCTGCTTCTGTAACATAGACAACCTCTAATGGCCCAAGCAAATGTGTCCTAAACTTTCCTGGATTCTTCAATAAATTGCTGTCATATAACAGTACATAATCTCCTTGCTTAAATGCTTTCTTCTTGATATGTCTTTCATGGTAAGCCTTTTAATGTTCTTTTTGTACCTGATGATGAAATCTTGCAATGAACTTGTCTTCCTCTAATTCTATCAATTGCGCGAGCCTGTCTTGAACAACGCCAGTGTCATCCATACCTATAAATGTTGCAATTCTTAAGCTAGGAACCAAATATTCTATAGGTACTACTACTTTTTGGCCATAAACTAACTTAAAGGGAGTCTGCGTTGTTAAATTTTTTCAAGTAGTTCTATAAGACCATAAAACTGCTGGAATCCTCAAATACCAATGATCTTTGTTAACACTACAAATCTTAGTCAGCGTTGTCTCCAAGATCTTATTGAAATCTTTGACTGTACCATTCTCCTGTGGGTGGTATGGAGTGCTCTTCTGATGGTGAACTTCGAACTCCTGATTCAAGGCTTCAATAGTTTTGTTGATGAAGTGTGTGCCTTGATCACTCATAAGGATCTTTGCACATTGAAATCTGGTTATGATATCATCAAAGATAAACCATGCAACTGTAGTTGCAATACAGTCTTTAACTGCTTTTTCTTCTATCCATATGGTCAAATACTCTATAGCAGTGATGATGTATCGAGATCCTGTGCACTTCCCTGGTGGATTGATAGGTCCCACAAAGTCAATAGCCCATTTCTCAAATGCCTGTAAATTTAACTGAGGTGCTAAAGGAATTTCATCCCTTCTAGAACACTTCCCTATCCTTTGGCATACATCACAGGCTCTGTAGTATTCCTTAGCATCCTTATGTAAAGTGGTCCACTAGAGGCCATCTCTAAGAACCTTCTGCGTTGTTTCTTTCCCTGCATAATTTCCTCCTGCAATTCCTTCATGTTCTTCTACAAGAATCAATGGTCTTTCGGTCTCCATATTGCATCTCCTCAAGATCCCATCTGGTCCCATCTTGTATAACTGTCTAGCTATAAGTTGAAAATCTGTAGTGCAAACTACCAACTATTGCTTCTAAATGACTATATACTCCCGAGGTGCCATTCTTGTGGACATGAACTGGACTATCTTGGCAAAATGATCATCGAATTTCTGATTTCCAACAACTGTGAATCTGGTAGTGTATCATCCAAACTGGTAGGTTCCTCTCCATGTTCTAACCTAGATAAGTGGTTCGATCCTTTATTCATTCTCCCTGTCTTGACCACAATCTCAAAGTCGTACTCCTGGAATAATAATATCCATCTGCATATTATTCCCCCCAACACTGGCTTGTTGACTAAGTACTTCAATACAAAATGGTCAGTAAACATCTTAAAATGTCCTCCCAACAAGTAGTGTCTAAACTTTTGCAGCGCATATACCATAACTAAGACTTCTCTTTCAGTGGTAGTATAATTTATTTCAGATGTAGAAATATTCCTGCTAGCAAAGGATATAGGGTGGTCAATATATTCTACTCCTGGCTATGCTAAGACTGCTCCTAATGCAATGGACGAAGCATCGACATGAACATTGAACTCCTTACTCCAATCTGGAAAATCCAAAATAGGCACAGTGACCATTTTCTGCTTTAGTGTGTCGAAGCTCTATTGGCATTCCTCTATCCATTGAAACTTACTATCTTGCTTTAGTAGCTTCTCCATAGGTGTTGTTATCTATGCGTAGCCCTTAATATTTTTTTTGTAATATCTAGTGTGTCCTAATTTAGTGCGCAACTACGTAACCAAACTAGGAGGAGGTAGATCAACAATTATAGAGATATTGGAAGGATCTACCAACAACCCCTGCTTACACATAGTGTGTCCTAACAACACTCCAAAAGGTGAAAAGAAAATACACTTCTTCATATTCAGGGCAATCTGGCATTGCCTACACTTATCTAACATTAATATCAAGCATTCAATATGATCTTTCAGCAGGATAAAAACAGTGCAATCGTCAAAGTATGCCTCCAAAAAATTGTGTAAAAACTCCTTAAATGCTTCGACCACCACCCTGGAAAAATGTTTGGTGAGTTCTTCAACCCAAAAGGCATCATAGTGTATTGAAAAGAACCCCATTATGTTGCAAATGTAGTCTTATGACTGTCTTCCTTAGCAATTCTGATCTGGTGATAGCCTAAAAATCCATCTTTGAATGAATAAACCTCCTGTCCTCCTACATTATCTAGAACCTCATCAGTAAAAGGTGTAGGAAATGGATCATGTAAACATGCATCATTCAACTTTCTTAGATCTACATAGGTTTTGATTTCTCCTGAATTCTTATCTTGGGCCACCACAGGGTTGATCCATTCAGATTCTTCAATTGGTTCTATGATTCCTGCTTCCAACATTTTATCTAATTCAATCTTAACTTTCTGATTGTACTTGGGATTCAGTATGTAAGGTATTTTCTTGATGGGCCTTGCATCTGGTTTCGAAGGAATCCTCATTTTTCCCATGGGCCCTTTTATGCCCTTCATGTCTATGAGCTTGGTTGGAAACAAGTCATGATACTCATGCAATAGTTCTGTAATCTTACTAATAGTAGCATCATACCAATAGTCTCCAACATTATCCAACTTAGGTGCTTGTTCTATTCCAATATTAAACTTCTTAATTTTAATAGGCTTCCCAACAAAAGGTAATTCAATCCATGGCCCTTCTATGTCTCTATGTCCTTCAGTTTCTACAATGTTTACATCCCTAGGGTCATCATCCTTGTCAGCATTAATATTATAACAACCCTCTAACTGATGAAGAGGTGTATTCCATTCATCTTCTTCTTGGTCAAGAGGGGGGTTAGGTGCCTCCTCAAAGACATTTTGTCTTACAATTTGTAAAGCTTGATCTACTATGGGGTATTGACTTTCAAATAGGAATGTAGCTATAAAGTTCTGGGTCATACCATACCAATATGTAGTGGCTAAGTGCAGTCCTGCTTGAAGATACCAGTTGATGGATGTAGTATCTAAGGTGTTAATGAACTTATGTACCCACTATTCCTTAGGAATGATGCTCCATGCCTCCTCACAACTTCGCATATGGTCCTTGTTATCACTGAAATTTCGTCCGCACAAGGCGACAAGAACTCCGCATCATCAACACAGAAAAACAGTCGTTCATGGCACAAGGATTAACTCCACAGCACAGAAAAAGGGTCAAAACTATGCAAAATGGCCAAAAATTTAAAAAGCGCTATGCACCCACTGAGCGCGAGCGCGCAACATCTTCGTATCTGGAGCGCATATGCGCGGCTGTGGGGTGCAAAACCCGCGCGCCTGCCAAACGGTGCATTTATGAAGCTGGTCGGCCTCCCAACCACTAATGGATC
>JZKD02S2399044.1:99803-123993 GCA_000966675.3 Picea glauca
AGTGTAGTACCATTGATAACACATAAATGTAAGGATGTAGATTATTTTAAGATTGGAAGTTATTTGGTAATATGCCTTTAATTGATAATGTTGTTGCTATTTTAAAGTTGCTTGGTAATGGATGGTATTTATTTAGGATGATTATTAAATAAATTTACCATATGCTCATGTTAAAGTTAGCTTTCAAGTGATGGAAACTGTAGTAAGGATATGGTGGATTAATGTGAGGGATTATGGTTAGGTTAGTTGATTTAAGATATACCATGGTGTTGTCCTTATGAAAAGGTTAATGTAGCTGTATCGTTATGGAGGTCACCTATTGATGAAGGTGCCTGTTATTGCGCAAGGTCCAGGTGATATAATTTAATGCGTATATTAGTTCGTGACAACGGAATTGTAATGTTTTTGTTAAGGACGAGCTTATAGGTTGACACGTTCTAGAATTAAGCACAATAGAATTATTCTGAGTTGGTGAAGGAAGGGTGTTGTTCTTAAAGTTAATGTGGTACTGGGTGGGTAAACTTTCCGTGTGCTTGGTCTGCTTGTGTCGGGCGGAAGGTAGACACCCCCTTGTAGCCTTAGTATAGATGTCTGTGTGTGTGTTTCCAGTGTAAGGAATCCAGTGCCGTATCAAGAGTCTTGGGACCTTTAGAGGCAGGGTTCCACTCTTGCGACACACCTGAGGGGCTTACTAGCTTCTACCTGAGCAGTCGGCCAGGAGCCTAGCTGACCTTCTCTCTCTCTGGAGCAGAGGACTAAGATTAAACGCCCTACTTTTCTGTGCAGAAATAGTAAACTCCGCTACTATGGATTCTTCCATCCGCGACTGTACTGTACATAACACCTTGTGTGGTTTCCTTCTTACAGCTGCTTGCTGTGCGCCTTGCGTCTTCTTGCTATGTTCGTCGAGGTTGTGTCTTGTCAGTCGTCGGGTGGCGACGTAGTGTCCAGTTTGTTTGTATCCCCTCCTACACGCGCGCACTCCCTTTTAAAACAAAAAATAAAAAATAAAAAAATTGCACTGGTTATTAGCATTGTTGTCGTAACGAGGAGGCCGTTACAGGTGGTTACTATGCATGATGGTTTGTTCTCTCATTTGCCATTCATATTTATTTTTCTCATGCACGCTATTTTCTACCAAAAGTGCAGAAATTGATTTGGGCATATCTTCCAAATGACGAATTGGGTTGTCATGATTTTTGGTATGATGAAGCATGGGATTAATATGCATACAAAATTCACTTTGTACTTTGAAAAAAATGTGGTGTTTTCAGAACTGTTTCAGGAGAGCTTCAATTACAAGTAGTTTCAACAAGAGGATATCTTGGGATTTGTGTATTGGATTGTTATGATATTTTGGCAAGAATGTGCATTAAATTGTGACATGTAAAACTATCAAAATACCTTCTTCATCTGAGTTGTGCTTTGCATGAAAATCCATTGTATCAATAACATTCAAATGAGTCCTTAATAGCTTAGTTAATGCAATGTATTGAGTTGCATGAGGACATGCAACATTTTCAGTTTGGGGCAGATGTTGGGTCACATATTTGTCCATATTTTCATCATCTATAGACATCCATCCCATCCCTTCTTCATCCTATTATCATTCATTTATCATTACATTTTCCATACATTTGCTACAAATGCTCATAAAATGACATATAATTCCTTTTATGCTTTAGTGGTTAATAATGATTATTCTTCCTTCATTTTTAATGAATTAAAGACTATTATGCATGATTTTTCTGATGATGGTTTGACGAGTGATTTTATTTATCAATAGTTGCAGTAGTCAAGGTTCCAACCTCCAAATGACACATGTGAGTTCCAACTCATGGTTAACCGTTTTCAGTGAAAAATGTGGAAGATAAGGAGAGACAAATTTTCATGGAATATTGTGAGCAGATGAGGATGAATCTCAAAAATCCAAGACATGGGTTTTGTTCAGAATGGGTCCAATTGAGATCAGCATGGGTTGTTTCCCAATTGGAGCTACGGTTTGAGAGAAATCGATGGTTCTTTAAAAGGGTATTTTCCAGATTTACTGTTGCGGCCAGTTCTCTAAACTTAGCAATTTGTTTGAGCAACCCAGGGATTTGGGGATTTGATTTGTATAAATAAGACCTGTTCAATCAGGAGAGAGGCATTCATGAAATTATATAGAATTTATTTGTAAGAAAGAGCTAAACTTATGTAATTTCTGAGTTTTCTTCAAAAATATCAAAGGAGCTGATGGATCTGCAATTATGTGCAACTTTCTCTTAATCTTGTAAGTCTTTTGGCCACGCATGCTAGGTGAGGCAGGGCCCCCTCAATCTGGTATGTGTTGGTCTTATTCATTTACTTGTATTTTTTTTTTCATTGTCTTAATTTATCTTGGTTTATGATTAGTTGATCACTGCTTACAGTTGTGTGTTGTTTATTAGATTGCTCTTATAGTAAGATTCAATTCATGTTGTTGTTACTTCATTTTGTTAATAATCCTTTAATTTATGTAAGAGTGTGGTAGTGGTTTTATTTCAGCTGAGTGTATTTTCAAGCAAGAGTGGATTTGATTGATTTTAAGTTATGTGTTTTATTTTATTAAATAGATAATAGTGTTAGTTGGAATTTGGTGCTTGCATATATTGTGCACGGTAACTTTGAAATAAAAGACTTCCTCGGGTTGAAAATTGAATAGTTGGGAAAACACTACAATGTAATTAATTCAACATTAGTTCAACCCAATGTAGTGACTGCTGTTCCTTTGAGTGTAGTTACTGTTCATTTGAAAGGAATAGCTATCGTTCCTTTCACACGACTATTGTTCCTTTGAGGGTAGTTGCTATTCATTTGAAAGGAACAAATGTTGTTCCCTTTACAATTGTTATTCCTTTATAGGTGTTGCATCTCTGGAGGTTGGGTATTGAAAACGGAAGGTAAGAAACTACATAGGCAACCAGTAAAATGCTTGTGCCAGTGCCTACCTTTGGTTGATGCATAGAGGTTGATTTTAGGACATATTTAGAGCCCAACACATGCCGATCAAGATATTATTACGTGATAAAGGAGTGATGACCATGGAATCAGACAGATAAATAAATCTATGTGCATGGGGGAGTTGGGGGAAGCACTAAGGAAGATCTTAGATATGGAGAATTCTCTAGACAGAGGATAGAAGAAGGAAGAAATGGACCCTATAATGATGGAAGGGGAACATAAAAGGGAAATAATAAATAAAGCAAGAGAGATGCATAGTGAATGACCCTACCAGTATAAGATCAATAGTAAAAAGATGGAAGTAGTCGAGTGAGAGGGATTCGACAATGATGAGGAATAGGTAGAGGATCTTCGTGCGATAGGGAATATTGAGGAAATCGTGTGCGGCACATATGTGAGGAAAAACATAGGTCAGGGGTCTGACACACAAGAAGGATATCCATTCCAGATTTGAATTAGTGTGGAACCCACAACACCATGTGCGACTAAGACATATGAAGAAGAAAAATCGGTTAACCAACAAGTTATTAGTGGTAGAAGGATTTTTCCAGGATGCGGGTCTAGTGGAACCTTGAGTAGAAGTGAAAGTTCAACAAGTAACATTCAAGTATATACACTCTACAAAGGTTATAGTAAAATAAAATTCACAATGGTAGGACAAGATCCAACTATTAGGTTACCTGAGTTATGGGGAGAAGGGTCAGATGACCCAGAGAAGCATTTGTTTATCTATGAGAATATTTGGGAAGCCAAACATATTATAGATAAAGATACAAATATTGCACAGTTGGAAATCACATTCAGAGACTGTGCATTATATTGGTACATGGATCTCGTCGTAAATAACCCAACATGAGTGCCTACAACTATTGCAAAGGTGAAGAGGAAATTGATAAATGAATTTCAGAAACCAAGTTTGGAGGATCATTTCATGAATGAGATTATAGAGATTAAGGAGAATCCAAGAGAATGAGTCTGGGAGGTTTACCAGAAATTCAAAAGACTAAAAGGTAAGCTTAAATTCCCTATTACTGATATGAAACATAGACATTTGTTTTTTAAATCTTTATTGCCACATCTGAAGTATCCTTTAAGGTAAAAAAAATTCCAAAACGAGGCCAGGAGAAGAGAAGTCAACCAGAAAACTTCTAAAATTCAAAGTTCTGGAAACTCCAGTAGATGGAATAACAGGAGAAACATAAACAATAACTGGGGTTTTTGAAGGAAATTTAAAATTACCAGAATCACCTAGTTTAGAAGCTGAAGTACCTTCTTGAGGGGTCTTTCCTTTCCTGATAATTTTCTCTAGGTCAACTTCATGTGTGGTTAGAGGTAGTTGTGGATGAGACCTCATGTGTCTTCCTTTAAGAGCCAACTGAAATAGTGGAGTCACTAGACAAAGGAGTCACTAGGTGCAGGTTGCAATCTTCAATGTTACTAAGTTCTGATGCACCTTCAGAATCAGTAGGATTTGTTGTTCTATCCCAGGGAAAATCTTCAATTCGTCCTTGGAAACAACGCGAGAAATGTTAGCACCAGAAGTCACCTCTGAATTGTGACAGAGGTAAGCCCAGTACCCATCAATTTATGTGTCACAGTTAATGTATTTAAAGAGGTCAAATGGGACAGACTCAAGACAATATCGTTTTAACTCAAAAAATTGTGGCAGTATGGACAAGAAAATGAGGTCTTGATCAACTTCAGCCAGTAAGGTGTAGTAAAGGTGAGTAGGAGGAAGCAATTGAGGGGAAGATGTAAAGGTCTACTCTAGACATCAGGTATTCCAGTAGCCTAAGGATGAAAAACTCTAAAAACAAGATTCTCTTGAATTCGATGTTTTAGGAAACTGAAAACGATATAACTGCACTGTAATCAAACATTCATTACAACACAATCACCACAATTCATGCGAATCCTTCGATCATGAACATTTAGTATCAGACGCAGATAATATGGAAATAGAAGCTAGATTTCATTAAACAAGAAATATCATATCAAGTTACATAAACAAAAAACCAAAGCTTCATTAAAACATTACAATACGGGAGCTTAGCTCAACCATCAACCCTAACAAAATATCAAAACTGAGTATATATACGCAAAACTGTTGCAACTAAGAGGAGTGTGATCGAACCCTTGCATTCAAATCTTCTAGTTGGTGCCCACCCTATCAGACGGTGTGGGGATTCTTCTCTTAGACGTGAGCTCATATCAACATGGGTGTTGCAGGAAAATTTGCTCGCAGGAGTACCATGGGCTGACAGTTCAATCCCCATGGCCGGACCTTCCATACCTTCCATTTATGGAGTGAGACGAGGTTTCAACCACCACTCCTTTTTTCATTAACTTACTCGTTGGCATAGTGGCAGAACCAAGGTTCAATGCTCAAGAGCGTACCAACAAATCCCTAACTACCGGCCCTTTCGGGAACACTTGCAAAGTAGATGAAGTCTCACTCGAGGTACAGGCATGGGTGGTTGCAAGACTCAGGTTTTTGAAACCTTAGATGGGACATAGATCTGTGATCCTATCTGATGCAGGAGAATCTCTCCACGTCAGCCAAAGCCAGCCACGTTAGCGCATGCATTCAAGGCTGAAGAGAGGCATAACACTCATCTTCAATTTTGAATTCGAATGTAATTAATGTTGTAGGTTGTTGAGCCATGGAGCTGTGCCTTTGTGCAGGCATTAGAGTAGGTAGGCCTTTAATGTTTGTAAGGATGAGATCTAGATCTAGATGGTGGACTAGACAGCCCATTCAATGTAATTGAATAGGGTAGGTATATTGGAGGGAAGAGCTTGAAGAGCCCCCTCATGTAAAAGATCGATTTCGATCTCAATTGGATAGGAGTTGGTAAGAGGTAGAGAGGGTCTACGAGTAGAGAGCAGAAGAGAAGGAGCCGAGACCTTGTTATAGGCTGTGCTTAGGAATACCATTTTAAACAGGCATTTTCCATTTTAATATATAAACATCAGTTTTTTCTGCATCTTTCATGTGTTGAATGAATGTCTGTGAGTGTTCTTTTATGCTGTAGATGTATGCTGTAGGTTTGCATTTGTAGGGAGATGTTTTGATTTCAGGCTTGAGAGGTCTTTGAGGCTTCACACCAGGAGGGTGTGAAAGAATGCTGCGGGTTCTAATAGCTGTGCACATAGGGTGCATTTCTGAACTTTGCGGAGTTAGACAGAGGCGTTCCAGGTGGGCACAGAAGTTGAAATCAACAACTTAGAAGAAAGACATGTGAGGTTGCTGAATACCTCAGGAGGCAAGGTTGTGGAGAAGCACATAGTTGCAGACAGAAACTCTTGTGAGTTCTATAAAGCTCTGCCAGGTGGGAATTGAGCCAGTGCAAGGAGTGCACAGAAGAAATCTACTATGAGTTCTGTATAACTCTGCCAGGAGGGAATTTAGACAGTGTGTAGACAGGAAAAAGAAGAGAACTCGGTTGAGTTCTATATTTTGGAGGAACAATCCATTGAGGGACCTTCGTAGGGTTGCTGAACACCCTAAAAGACTCAGCAAGAGGTTGCTTGAGTAAAGGAGTGGCAGGAGGGCATCATATTTCTCCATCTACAGGAGAAGGAAGAAGAGTAAAATCCCTTAGGGGTCTGAGTATTTGGAGAAGCTCAGAAGAGATATCACTTTAGTGTGCGAAGACTCTACAAGGAGTGCAGAAGCCGCAGAACTCTTTGAAGAGTTCAGAGTTCCCAAAGCTCAGGAGGGACAACGTTTTCATATACGCGCGGGAGGACTCAAGTCGAAGAATTTGCAGAGAAGAAAGAAGGCAAAGGTCGAGGCCTTTAGTCTTGGATAAATATTCCAAGTCTTGGAAGAAAGCGCAGAAGCTAGGGAAGAGCAACAGCTACCGTCGGATCTGCCGAAAGGATCTAGACTGTTGAGAGTTTCACGTCCAGGGAGCAGCATGAGGAGCGCATGAGGAGGACGAATCTGGACCGTTGAATCTTGATCCAAATACCCTTCAGTCGTTGGATCTGACCAGAGTTTCGAGGGAGTTAAGCCTTCGTGAACAGGGGAGTGAAGTCCCAAAAGAGTCGACTTATCGAGATTTCGAAAATCGGGATATTGGAAGTCCCGAGGACAGGAGATCGGGAATATCTAGACTAAAAACCCCGAAATAGATTTGAGCCGTCCATTGGTTGGGACACGTGGTGGAGATCGGGAGCCATCAGCATTTCGGAGTTTGGAACTTCGGGAGTTCCGAGGGAAAGAACCCATAGGAATTTTGGTGTTTGAAAACCTGAAATCGCGAAATGAATGTGGACCATCCATCTTGAAAGGACGCATGGAATAAATTAAGGCCTTTGAAAAAAATCTCGATAGGAAAGTCCATCGGCATATCGGGGTTCGGCATTTCGTGAATCTTGAAGATAGGATATTTGCGCATTTCGGAACCACAAAGTCCGAAATCGCAAAATGAATGTGGACCATCCATCTTGAGGGGACGCGTGGCAACAATCTATACTTTCGGGGAAAATCTTGAAAGGAAAGCCATTTTGGGAAATCGGGATTCAGAGAATCGAGAATCCTGAGGACAAAGTGTCCATGCGTTTCGGCATTTGAAAGCCTGAAATTGTGAAAGACATAGGACTGCGGTCATATGGAATAGTGGCCACATGGACGAGGAGATAGCCATGGGGCTAGAGGCTATTAAAGCGTTTCGGCGCATCGACGTTTCGTGGATCGACATTTCGGGGGTCCAGTGGACGAGAGGTTGAGCGCTTGGGTTGCGTGACCCTAAAAATAGAGCCATGGTTTTATGTGTAGTGGTCATGTGGGCCAAGACTTATCCCTCAGGGTTAGTCGCCAAAAATATATTTCGGTATTTCGAGAATCAACACTTTGGGAGTCGAGATACCAAGAGGTCGGGCACTTGAGTCGTGAAACCCTGAAAGGGACTGCGGTCATATAAGGGGAGGTCATGTGGACCAAAGGTATATCCCAGGGGGCTAACCGAAGTTGAAGCCATTTTGGCATTTTGAGATTTTGGAGATCGGGAGATCAGGAAGACAAAGGTTCTCGACAACAGGAATAAAAAAACCCCGAAACCCGAAATTTCTGTCGGGGAAAGATCAGGCATGTGTAGAAGCCATGACAGGGGTAAAGGAAGGACCTGTGGATCAAGTTTTTAACAGAGATTCCATTGAGGAATTGAAAGAGCTAATTCGGCTCAGGAAAGTGACTGAACGATCCTGTGAGCAGACTCGGGGTCTTGTCTGCATCAAGTGGTATCAGAGCTTGAATCTTGTCTATATATTTCAGGCAAGGGAAGTGAGGAGAAGACAAAGGAAGATAGAGTGATGGAGACTCTATGATGGTTGTTTTCAGGTAGGCAACAATCAAGAATACAGTCAAGAGGACTGGAGGAGAAGCTGAGACACTTAGGGTGCGAAGTGAGTAGTATATTTGCCAGTAGGGAAGATAGAAACATGAACATGGATACTGAACGCCATAGATATGCTGGAAGGAAAAGCCCAGAGCTGATGAGCACAACCAAAAGGGGGAAATAACTTGCCGACATCAGGGAAAGAATGGAAGAGCTTGAACTGCGGATGTAGCAGAAAGCCAAGTCGAGATGGGTACACGAATGGCCCATGAAGACAAAGGTAAATTGGCCAGTTAAAGAGTTGATGGATAGAAGACAATGAATGATGTTAAAAGGATGGTTGAGGCATGCTGAAAACATCGACGAACCTGAGGAGATGGTTCAGATATGTGAACCCGAGACTAGGAAAATTCTCAGTGAAGAGAATGAAATGGGATCAACTGGAGATCTCAAGAACTACCAGGAGGGCAGAGAGGAAATTCCAAATTTCTAGGTGGGTAAGGAGTTGAGATCAGCTAAAGATCTCACGGACTATCAGGAGGACAACCAAGGAATTTCACATTGCCAGCTGGGCAATGAAATGAGGTCGTTGCAAGATCTCGAAGACTGCCAGGTGGGCAGAGATAATAATACGAGACTATATGAAAGTCTCATGGACTCGGAGGCAAGTTCAGTTCAGGAAGGGGTTCTGATGAAGATGGGATCGGTTGATCTCATAGTCTTCCAAGGAAGCAGAAGGAAAATCCCATATTGCCAGGTGGGAAGGGATGAGCAGGTGAGTTTAGATCAGCCCGAGGAGCTGACAGATAAGGTAAACTCAGAAGTGAGTTTGGATCAGCAGATGAAGCTGATAGAAGAAGAAGATTGGAGAAATCTTCTAATGATTAGGGGAATTCAGATATTCCTACCATTTGCCCAAGAGGAGGCAGAAATCTGTGTTGCATATGCAACAACAACAAAAGAAAGGTAGCTAGCTGAGGCTGTCAAATAAGAATTGGAGCAAGTATTTGAGACTGCCCAAGCAGAAGATGAAGAAGATGAGCATTCCGAGGAATGGCTCCATATTTTCAGCCAGGAGACTGAAAAGACTGCAACCAGGGAGTTTGCAGAAGAAGAAGAGGAAGAGGCAAGCAAAATTAGCTTTGCTGATCTATATGAATAGATTAAAGCCCTGGTGAGAAGGGTAATAGTGCAGAGCATGAACATCCAATAGGTGAGGTTGGAAGCAGATGAAGAGGATGACATGGGAGATCATGATGATATGCCCATCTGCAGAAAGAAAAATGTAGCTGAGGAGACTACATGAATAGGGCTAGCCATTTCAGCAGCTAGATGAGGTGATAGAAGACATCAGAAGGCTGATGGTAGAGTCAGCAGAGACTGCCGGCAAGGAGAAGCTGGGCAGAAAGGCAGCAACAGCGCAGTAGCAGTAGCAGAGAGATGGGGCAAGGAGGCTCCAGAAATTTGTTTGGGATCCAGGAGGATTTCAACAGCTGAGATGGGAAGCTCATGAGCAGGAGCTCATGAATTTTGCAGCTGAGGATGTAGACAAGACCCTGAGTCCTCTCACAGGATCGTTCAGTCACTTTCCTGAGCCAAATTAGCTCTTTCGACGACTAGCCCTGAGGGCTAAGTCTTGGCCCACACGACCACTACACATAAAACCATGTCTCTATTTTTGGGGTCGCGCAACCCAAGTGCTCAACCTCTCGTCCACTGGACCCCCGAAATGTTGATCCAGGAAACGTCGATGCGTCGAAACACTTTAATAGCCTTTAGCCCCATGGCTATCTCCTGGTCCATGTGACCACTATTCCATATGACCGCAGTCCTATGTCTTTCGCGATTTCAGGCTTTCAAATATCGAAACGCATGGACACGTTGTCCTCAGGATTCCTCATTCTTCGAATCTCAATTTCTTGAAATGGATTCCCTCTCGAGATTTTCCCCGAAAGTCTAGATTGTTGCCACTATCCCCTCAAGATGGACGATCCACATTCATTTTGTGGTTTCAGACTTCACAGTTACGAAATGCGTGGATCTCCTATCTTTAGGATTCACGAAATGTTGAACCCCGATATGCCGATGGACTTTCCTATCGGGATTTTTTTCGAACGCCTCGATTTCTGCCACATGTCCCTTCAAGATGGACGGTCCACATTCATTTCGTGATTTTAGGTTTTCAAACACCGAAATGCCTATGGGTTCTTTCCCTTAGAACTCCCGAAGTTCTGAAATCTGAAATGAAAATGGCTCCTTATCTCCGCCACGTGTCCCAACCAATGGACAGCTTAGATCTGTTTCAGGGTTTCCAGTTTCGAGATTCCCAATCTCCTATCCTCAGGTCTTCCGATATCCCGATTTCTGAAATCTCGATAAGTCAACTCTTTCGGGACTTCACTCCCCTGTTCACGAAGGCTTAACTCCCTCACAACTCCGGTCAGATTCGACGGCTGACGGGTATTTGGATCAAGATCCGACGGTCTAGATCCCTCCTCCTTGTGTGCTCCTCCTACTGCTCCCTGGACGTGAAACTCTCAACGGTCCAGATCCTTTCGATAGATCTGACAGTAGTTGTTGCTCCTTTCGAGCTTCTGTGCTTTCTTCCGAGACTTGGAAGATTTCTCCAAGACTAAAGGCCTCGACCTTTGCCTTCTTTCTTCTCTGCAAATTCTTCGACTTGAGTCCTCCCACGCGTATATGAAAACACTGTCCCTCCTAAGCTTTGGGAACTATGAACTCTTCAAAGAGTTCTGCAGCTTCTACACTCCTTGGAGAGTCTTCGTGCACTAAAGTGCTATCTCTTCTGATCTTCTCAAAATACTCAGACCCCTAAGGGATTTTACTCTTCTTCCTTCTCCTGTAGATGGAGATATATGATGTCCTCCTAGCACTCCTTTACTCAAGCAACCTCTTCCTGAGTCTTTCAGGGTGTTCAACAACTCTGTGAAGGTCCCTCAGTGGATTCTTCCTCCAAAATACAAAACTCAACCGAGTTCTCTTCTTGTGCCTTTCTGTACACTGTCTAAATTCCCTCCTGGTAGAGTTATACAGAACTCACAACAGATTTCTTCTGTGCACTCCTTGCACTAGCTTAATGCCCACCTGGCAGAGCTTTACATAACTCACAAGAGTTTCTGTCTACAACTGTGTGCTTCTCCATAGCCTTGCCTCCTAAGGTATTCAACAACCTCACAAGTCTTTCTTCCGAGTTGTTGATTTCAACTTTTGTGCCCACCTGGCACGCCTCTGTCTGACTCCACAAAGTTCATAAATGCACCCTCTGTGCATGGCTATCAGAACCCACAACATTCTTTCACACCCTCCTAGTGTGAAGCCTCAAAAACCTCTCAAGCCTGAAATAAAAAAAACTCCCTTCAAATGAAAACCTACAACATACATCTACATCATAAAAAAACACTCACAGACATTCATTCAACACATGAAAGATGCAGGAAAAACTGTTGTTTATATATTAAAATGGAAAATGCTTATTTACAATGGTGTTCCTAAGCACAGCCTATAGCAAGGTCTCAGATCCTTCTCTTCTTCTCTCTACTAGCAGACCCTCTCTACCTCTTACCAACTCCTATCCAAATGAGATCGAAATTGATCTTTTACATGAGGGGGCTCTTCGAGCTCTTCCCTCCAATCTACCTACCCTATTCAATTACATTGAATGGGTTGTCTAGTCCACCATCTGGATCTAGATCTCAGCCTTACAAACATTAAAGGCCTACCTACTCTAATGCCTGCACAAAGGCACGGCTCCATGGCTCAATAACCTACAACATGAATTACATTCAAATTCAAAATTGAGGATGAGGGTTGCGCCTCTCTTTAGCCTTGAATGCATGTGCTGACGTGGCTGGTTGGCTAGATGGCTGACGTGGAGAGATGCTCTTGCATCACTATCCTTACAGGTAACTTAGTATAGATCATTCATCACTATTTAACCCTTATTATACTTCACAGATGGCATAGAGCTTCACAGTGAATACTGAGATGTACATTTTTTCAGCATTTAACTATAGCAAATCATATCATATATAGTAGCTCATCACTAAGCATTTTCATACATTTCAGATCCCACTATTCACATACATATAGGAAGAAAAAAGAATTAATAGATCTATCTAAATATATCAAGGCACTCAACACAAGAATAAATAAACACATCAAGCCGAAGCACAAAGCATCACACAGACTTACGTGGTTCACCTCCACCATGGAGCTACGTCCACCAACTCTTCTTATTTATTAGTGTCTTCAATCGGTTACAAACAAAACCGACTCAAAACCCTTACTTCGCACAGGAGAGAAGATCTGCACAGCTGACTAGATCCTTTTTCGATGTACTTTAGCACAAATCCTTCTACAACTTCTTATGACAACTAGCACTTAGCTCTGCAAGCCTCTTACAATCATGCATAGAGAATTTACAACCCACATCCGATCACATAGATCTCCTACTAGCACTAAGCCATTGACCCTTCTTACATTGCCTAAGTATCTATTTATACATTACAAAAGTGGGACTAAGCATGGGTAAACCCATGAGTCGACATCCCTTTCCCATTATATTAACCCAAAACCCTAAAAGAGGCCCAAAAGTGGACCAAGATCCTGCGATATCTGCTTCACCTAGCACTCCATCTTTGACAGGGTGTCGAAGTCCAAAAACAATCAATTATGACCAAGTGTTCCTTGAAAATTGGTCAAGGGCCAACATGCCCCCAACACTCACCTGTGACTTGTCCCGAGTCACTCAGGTCTGACCAATTCTGCTTCGAATTCCTTGAGCTTGGCTCGAGCTTCTTCGACCTTCTGCATTGCTACTGCCTCTTGCTCGACGAACTCCTAGATGAGTGCCTCATTCACCAACCCTTCTAGGCATTGTTCTGCTGTATTCACAAGCTATTCAAGTTGTACCCCTTGGCTGTCAACTTCAGTGAACAGTTGGCATGTCTTTTCTTGCACTGGTTGTAGTCGTTGAGAGACTTCCATTACTTTACTCTAAAGCTTGTGAATCTCCTATTGGGTTGTGCATTTCTTTGGAAACCTCTTCATTCTCTCTACGGGTGACAGGGCCTTCAGCTGCACCTGTATCTTTTCAGCGTCGTACTTCTCCTCTTGGAGCTATGACTCCAATTGATGCAATTCTTGGTTCTCGGTTAGGTTCTTGTAGATCTGTGCACTTCTTCTACTTAACTGTTTGCATTCCTTCAAGAGTTCTTTAATCATTTCTACCGTGCTCCAGGTAGTTATTTCTCGTTGGTCGCGCACTTCTTGTGGGGTGTGTGGTATGGTATGAAGCTATAAGTCTGTGACTCTTTGTTGAAGTTGTTGAATAACTTCAGCAAGCATCATCACTTGGAATTCAATGGGGTCCTCTACCTTTTGTTCGAAGCTGATCATAGAGAGAAATTCTCTATTGACAGCTTCTTCAATCCCAATCTGCTTCACGAGCAACTGCGCTTTCTCTTTTTGAATCTTTTCTCTGTCTTCTTCAAATTTTGCTTGGAGAGTGTCCTTCTCTTCTTGCATAGCTTGATGTTTCTCGAGGACTTCCTCCTGTGCTTGCTTTAAGGCTTGGGTGGCCTGCACAGTTTCTTCCTGTGCCTTTCAAAGGTGTACTTCAACCATGTTAGCAATATTGTGGAGTTGAACTGGTTCATTTCCTTCTTCTATTGTTCCTTCTGGCAGGGGCACAAAGGAGACTACGCGGATAGACTGGAGAGCTTGTTGTACTCCCTAGAGTTCAATCTCGATTCTGTTGTACATTGTCTCTTTCTTAGCTTCCTGTTTTTTTGTTATCTCTTCTATGGATTCGTTCATAGCTGCGATGAGAAAACTAAAGTCATCTAGAGTGAGCATGGTCTTCATCTTAGTTAAGGTTTCTTTGATTTCTTTCAGGAGGAAGGTTCTAGAGGTGAACCCTTCCTTTTCTTTATGATTTATACAGCTTTGCTTGGCCTCTGTTCGACTTCCTCTAAGTCTTCGCCATTACCTCCTTGCCTTGGTGTAACAGATGCAGTTCTTATAGATCTGTTTTCTACATCCTGGATATCCTCATCCTTCTTTGTCTTACTGGGTCCAGGTGTATTCTGCGCAGCTTCTGGGCTGTCAATGTCGGACAGTTCTGAAGGGTCTGCTGGAATAAGAAGGTCTGCCGACCATTCCTTAGTGATTTCCTCTAGGTCTTCTTCCTTCAGCTTGTAATAATACTGTAGTTGTTCCTTGTTCTCATCAACACGTGTTGTCATATATATAAAATGGTGGTCTGCACTGAACTTTATCAAAGGTCGAAACTTGTGTAAAGTATTTGGGGTCATGCGAGGCTCGGACTAGATGGCGAGCTTCAATTGGGTGTAGTAGGTGTGAAATACAACATTAGATTGCCATTGCTTGTTCAGGTCATTCGAGTACCACAGGGTACTGGACTTCACAGCCAGTGGTTCAAAGGGGTCAATGTTGGGGAAGGCTGCACCTTTCCGTATCTCCCATGCAACGAAAGCTATAAGTATCAAGAGCTAGCTAAAATGAAATTCATGCCTCTGATCTTGGGATTCTCTGCAATCAATATCTATCTGATTCACCAGGTACTTCACCTAGTTCATCTATAGTCCTTCTACACACTTTCCTGCAAGGTCGACTACAAAGCGAGATACGTGCATGGGTCAATTCTTGTGTACCAACTTCCCTGCGATCAGTTGATAGGCGAAGTGCACTATGCCACTTTCAATAGAAGATACCTTGTAGCCTTGTGCACCTTTCTCAACATCGCCATAGGATTATTTGATCTTCTGGGAAAGAGCGTGATCCGTGGTATTCCCATGATAGTAATCATGGGGATCAGGGCCCTGCATGCTAAGCCCGGTGATCCGGTTGATCAGTGCTAGATCAACTGTTATGCGACGGTTCAACCATAAGTATCCTCCATGGTAACTTTCCAGCAACAACTTCACACAAAAAATCACCTCCTGGTGTCTGCCAAAGTGTGGTATCTTCATAACGTTGAGAAGAGTAGGCAAGGTTCATCATCCATTGCTAAGGGATGATCTTATAATTCTTTCCCTTGGTTATGGTTAAGTACTTGTACAGGGCAAGTGTGCTATAAACTTTACGATCCCCCAGGTTGAAGTCACTAAACTTCAAGGCTGTGATCCTGTCATGATCTGCACGGACTGCGCATACTCCTTTCTGTAGGTATGTTGTGACTAGAGTGTACTCAAAGTCTCTAGGCACATTATCTCTGTTGATCGCACCGCTCAGAGGTGGTATGTAAGCAGGTAGGATGGATGGGACCAACTTCGTGTTGGCCATATAATCCTTATGTTTGGTTCTTCTTTTTGTGCCAGCTTGGGTTGTTCCTACTCGAGCAGTCGATGGGGAGGCTTGCACTCCTCTCATTGACGATGCCTGTAAACCTGTAGACAATCCCTGCTCTGACATGACTGTTTCAACTTTGAGGCTAGCGAGTACCTCTCTTACAGATTCTTTAGTTGTGCTAAATTCGTCAGAGATATATGCTCAGGATCAATAGCTTGGGTTCTGAAAGTAATGTATATACTGTAGTAAGGTAGAGAGTAAGGGCAGAGTAATCATGGTTCAAAATTTAGGTAGTCTGCGGATTCAATTTCATGATTAGCAAAAGTGTATTCCGTGCATGGTGCGATGGATTAAGTAAGTAACTCCATAACAGATTGTTTTCAATGGGTATGGGGCTTCCTTAAATCTGGTTCTATCCATTAAGGTGTGGTCTAATAGTCTAGTGATGAGTCATCAATGCTTTTCGATCCGTTCAGGGTGGCAGTCAAATGGGTACATCGGCCTCCAACGACTATATTTCTTCGCCACAACGAAGTGACCCATGTCACTGTTATGTTATCTTGATGAAGCTCGAATTGTGCAAAGTTTATTTCGGAGGGGTTCTCTTTGGGACCCTCTGTATCCTGTCAATCTGAGCTCTCTTTCTGTTGTTGGGAAAAACACCCTACGGACTAGCAAATAGAGTTCAGAATTTGCATGCAGATATGACCGAATAGAAATTACTTCCCACCTTCATCCCTAGATTTAAATCCCCTTTTCTCAGTAAATTCATGGAAGGATCAACCTACCTCGTTACCGACGTTTGATGTTGATCCTCCGTTGTGCTTGATTACTTGTTCGCAATGCTCCTTCCAAAGATGACTTGCATTCAAGACAAACAACAACTATGCATGCATGCTACTTCTATACTAATGGGTTAGAAATCAAACATAAACTAATCAAATCATAGAAAGTTCATGAATTGGGATGGGAAAAACATTCTCTTTATTACTTAAAATGAGTCAACTTACAAAAGTTGAAACCTCTCCTTGAACCTGATCCTGGGCTCCTCTTCTTCTGTCCTTCAACTGCTTTGCTTTAAATCACCTTTGGCATTAAGAAAGGCTAAAGGGTTGGGACAATGGAAAACGTAAATGGGCAGAGTTTCTTTGCTATATTTTTTACTCCTCCAAATGGTGCCCCTACCCCTTCTTTTATAGGCCAGAAGGAGCTAGGTTTTTGGACGAACCCTTGGCCATGCATGGCCGGGAGTTTTAGTTAACTCACCCATAGCTTTTTGTTCCATCGACAACTTTCCTTTTTTTGTGCTTTTGTAGGTACACGCAGGTTGTGGTGAGTCAGCCAGCGTGTACACGCGTGCAGTAATGGGTTAGGGTGCGTGGGCCTTTACATAAGAGGATTTTCAAAGAGTTTTTCAGCAGAGTTTTGGCAAAGAAGGGATATGAGTTGGTCTGATGCCAGGTAAGCATATGTGGTGCAATTTAGGGTTATAACATATGCCCCCTAATGTGTGAGGTCAGAAGATAATCTGATGGCCGAAATACATTACCAATCTTTACTGATGCACCGAACGATTGAGCCCAAGGATCAGGAACCAGGAGGTGTCGTCTGCAAAATAACAAATGTCTCACCAAGGTTGGCATACCCATGCTCGGGATAAAATAGAACCATGGATACCAATCAAATACACTGTAGATCCATGTCAAATAACTATAAAGAGTAGCCACAAACAATACACAACGGAGCTACATCTCGAAATCAGAAAGATATACATATAGAGTATCCATCTTCCAGAAGCTGATTTGGCCTGATGGCTGGACTTCAGAGCTCGAGCAACAACTTTAAAATCTTCCAAAACTTGGGTAGGAGTGTAATATGAGTGTACAACTGCACTACCTAGAGGTCTTCGACGGCTCGTTGGTCATGGATGTGATAATCTTGATGATTGGACTGAAGGCTTCAGTGATTTCGAACAAGGACTTGATTGGACATTCAGGATGGCCGGGTATGCGGACAAGAGACATATTGCAGAGGGGCCAACTCAGGCTTAGTGACAAACTTCCCTTGGACAATAGCACGACAAGTGATGAGACTCAGGCAACATGTATGTTAATCATAAGTCTACGAAGAAGGAGGCAACACAAACTCTCCATATGTTTGGAAGAATAACCAAATGGTGGAAGACACAACTCTATATAGCGAGAAAAACTTCCTAAGGTCGTACTACATCCCATAGTCTAATGATCAAATGGACAGATGTGCTTTATCTAAGGGAGACTCATTATGCTGCCAATAAAGAAAATACTTTTCCCATCCTTTTTTTGGGGTATATTTGATTTTTTTGTTCTTTTCGATAATTTTGGAAAAAGAATAAAGGAATATTGCATTACAATGGAGGAATGAGTATTGCAAACATACAAGCTCAAGACACAAGGACAAGACTGATGTTCTGGTAAAATGATACTCGGGAAAAATCCTCTGGCAGCCAAAGGTGTTAAGATGCATAAGCAAACTGTCACAAGGCTGGTGGATAAGGTATGCAAATGCGGTTGATAAAACACACAATGGTAATGTCCTTCGATGTAAGTTTAACGAGCCCAAAGAAGGTAAGCTCAATGGTTTTTCATATTTAGAGAGTCTGAAAAAATGTAAAAGGAGACTCCATTGGGGTACCTTTTTCAAAGATAGTCTAGTCAGTTCGAAAAAGGGATAAACTAGCACCGATTAGATGTCGATTCAAAACCATTTTAATGAGTGTGACAAGGACAAGATCACTTGGCTATTTTTTCACTTTTAAGGAGTCTGAAAAAAGATTAACTATGGACTCTGTCAAGAATATTCTTCTGGACCAATTTAACGAGTGTGAAAGAATAAGGTCACTCGACGATCTTTTCAATTTTAGGGAGTCTGAAAAGAGCTTAACTATGGACTCCGTTAGGAATATTCTTCTGGACCAATTTAACGAGTGTGAAAGAAAAAGGTCACTTGACGATCTTTTCAATTTTAGGGAGTCTGAAAAGAGCTTAACTATGGACTCCGTGGGGGTTTCTTTTTCGTAAGTTTAGTCCCTCAGGCCCGAAAAAGGGATAAACTTATACCTGAGAGTACTCTTCTAAAGAATGGAAATTCGATAGAGTATACCTTTGTTCATACAGTTGACCATCCAGACCAAAAAAGGGGTAAACTACCGCTGGACAGACGTGACTTCAAATTTCAGTTTAATGAGTGTGAAAGGCCACAAGATCGCTCGACAATCTTTTCATTTTTAGAGGGTATAAAAAGGGCTTAAAAGGAGACCCGTTTATTTTTGGGAGTCCTGGGGGTGAGACAATGAGCGAAGAAGAATCATGCAAATGAGGCTCAAACTCATATTCAGGAAAGACTCTACGGACTCCCGAGCCTACAGTGTTTTAGAAACGGCATGGACACCATAATGCAACTAGGACCTACCTAGGGCATCCATGTTCTGGTAAGCACTACCGCCAAGTTGCGACACTTCTAAAGTAGATATGATGGTTCTGTGTCACAACCTGATGGGATCGATCCTATAGCAGAGGAAAAAGACAACGAGACGCAAAAGTTGGGGTAATAACCTAACCTATATTCTCAAGTTGATTCTTGGAAAAAATTGTATGGACCGCCAAAATTTTCTCAAAACTCAAAAAAAGTGTCCCAATACCTGATCAAATCCCTCCCATATAACTCCAGAATCACTCTAAATGGTTTTTGGTATAAAGAAACTGATAAGGAAGGCCAAAAAAGTGACAAAAAGAGGCCAAAAAGTCTATAAATAGAAGCTGGTAGCTCATTATCACCATTGTTGATTTGGAAATTGACTCTGGAGCCAAAAGACCCCCTTTGCTAAAAACGGTGATTCCAGGAGCTACATTGGACGAAACAAACTTTCGCTTGGACCAAGTAGGTACAAACTCCCTTATCTAGCTATTTAATTCTTCAATTTTGTCATTAAGTTCATTTTTTGGGTGGACGTAGACCTTAAAAAAGTTGGCCCTAGGTACACGCGGGCTGTCTGTGGATAGGCCGTGTGTACACTCGGGCAGAGTAAAGGCTGCTCATGTGTACACATGACTATCGCCTCTACAGCTCGCGTGGACCCCCCCTTTGTATAAAAAAGAATTAAAAGGCAAGTGTTGACCCTCCTAAACCTTGTTGTGTTGGCAGGATGTATGTCCAGTGGAGGGAAAGGGAGCATGAAGCAATCAGTGAGTTGATTGCGGGAGATCCGAATGTCATGGCTGTGTTGATGCAATGCAGTTTACTAAAGTTCTTTCTGTGTCAATTTATGCGCACACAACCAAGGCTACTGAATGCCTTGATTGACTACTGGCACCCTGATGCAAAGGCCTTTATGTTAGAGGGGCAATCACTAGTGCCCACCACCGAGGATATCTATTTTTTGACTAGCCTCTCAAGGAGAGGGGAACCAGTCAACTTCAATACATTTCCTGTGGGACCGAGTAAGATATCGGAACTGATAGCCAAGCACTGTGAGGCTAGGAATAATCGTGCGGGCTTCCAGGTACCTATCAGTAAGATCACTAACCTATCGCTATAGGCGATATTATTACTGATTAGGCGGATTACTGGTTCTGCAGCCTTGCATCAAGCTTCTTGCACATAGATGAACTATGTGATCCAGTGCTTGAATGCACAGATTTTTCACTGGAGTACCACATTATTGGAGTGCATGAAGAGGCAATTGACAGATTGTCGACAGCGGAAACAAAGGAATTTTGGGTGCGGGACGATCTTGTGTTCATTTTTCTTTTAGAGAGTTCTGAGCTTTAGTCCTCGAGAAGTAGTATGAGGACATCAGGCCTCTTTTCCTACAGTGTGTAGATGGGCAATGTTACTACCATGACAGGGTGGTGGAAGGACCAATGATTCCTTCGATGATGACTTCTTTGCGTGGTTGTTGCTGCAGATCCCTGTGATCAAGGATTACCCATATGCAGGGATAGATTTCTCTAGAGATCCTGAGATACCCGTGCCTCCTGGTGAGGAGCGAGGGGAGATGGGTAAGTCTCCACCATTGTAGTTTTTTTTGTTTTCATATGTAATTTTTATGTCATTTTTGTGATATATATCATTTTTTTTTATTTTTTTATGCTAGAGTATTTGATGGGTAAACATTTGTTGCATGTAGATGTGGGACCTGTGCGACCTGCCAATTATGCATGGAACATGCATCATCCTTGGCTAGAAGTCGCAGCTTCCACCACCGGAGGAGCAGAAGTAGCGGGGAACCTCCCAGTCGGGGAGGCTGAGAGAGTGCTTAGACGAGTTGAGAGGAACTTCATTGCACTCACTCGCACAGTCTCGATGGCAGAGATAGAGGACCTGCCACCATCCATGCAGCCTCATGTAGTGGGGGCACCTCGAATGTGGGTCCAATTGTTTAGGCGTTTAGCCCATGCTGTGGACTATTATAACAGGGCCCATAGGCCCTGAACCTATTTAGACTTTTTACGTGCCATGAGCACTTACTTGTATATATTTTTGAGGGAATAAGCCCTCTGACTCGTTATTAGTCCCATTTTTTATGTGCTTGCGCCCATTTATGTACTCTGGTTGTTTTATGATGTTATATATGGTTTTTTTGATGTTTTGTGTCTTATGGCTCTCGTGTGCAAAAATGTATTTACATGCTTATGTCAATGTTCTTTCATATGTGTGCAAGATGCCAATCTAAAATTTGATTAGCTAGAGTATCTGTAATTTGGTTTAATCTCCTAGGAACATGAAAATATGTAATACAATCAAAGTTTTGTTCTAAGAGATGTACCCTAAGGAATCATCGGTGTAAAGTTGGATCATGAACCCAATATACTCTGTTTAGCTGTGACACAACTAGTTGAGCGTCAAGATAGACCCAGAGATGAGAGATACCCAATGACAAGGCGTCACGAAGCAACTCAATAACTGCACTATACTCGGTGACATTATTTGTGGTGTCACCTAAGCATATACCTCCAAAAGATAACAACTGGCCCTGAGGTGTAAAGATTACCCAAGTTGCGGAGGCAAGCCTCCGCGTGTGCCGACTAGCACTGTCTACATACCCAATGACCACCTCGGAATGACTTGACATCTGCCATATTGACGAAAGATAACATCAATGACACGTCCATAACACTTAAAAGAAACTAAAAAGTAATAGTACAAAGACTATACATATGTTACAAAAAGTTACTCACAGTGACCTGTCTATGAGTAATACTTCTTGAGGTAGAGCCCATTTCTAGGCTCCGCCAAAGCATTCCCTTCAAAATCCACCAAATGATAAGCGCCCTTTTTTAATACCTCTTTTATGATGAAGGGTCCAAACCACATGGGTTTAAATTTTCTTGCCCCCAGGGGGTCCTTATTGTTACACATAAAAAATACTCACTTTGGTAGTGTCGCAAGTGTCGTCATTACAAAGGTTGCAAGTGTCGCATTTTGCTCACAAGTGTCGCAAGTGTCAGGGAAGAATACTGCAATGATGCCTATATCATGTCTGTAAATGACATCAGGAGGACACTTGGCACATGTCAAACACTTGATTTGGAAGAGGAGGAAAGGTTAATTAGGCTCATGAACCTTTTTCCATTTGAAAACACTCAAAAAACTAAGTTTTTGGAGGGGAGCGCTCCCCTACACCTCTTCTGGGAGCGTTGGCGCTCCCCCTTACACTGTCTGGGAGCGTTATAAAGATTTGTTGGCCCTTCTGGGCAGTGCTGGTGTCTTTAGGATTGCTGGCGCCCCCCTTAAGCTTACTAGGGAGCGCTACAGCGCTCTAATGGCCCTTTTGAGGGAGCGCTGCCTATTCTGGGCAGTAGTTAAGTTGGTGAGAAGAATGGGGGAAGGATATTTTCATTATTAGAAGGCAGTTGGGTTCAAATCCTCAATCAAGCCATGATCTTAGGGCAGATCTCTAACTGGAGGAGGAAAATCCTCAACTCACCCTAAAGATATCTCAAGCTGTTGAGCCTCTCCAAGGCTATATAAGAAATCTTTCTAATGGTGAAAGAGGATTGAAAAAGGGAGAATCACACCAAAATTATGATCTTATAAGTGGTGCTAGAGTAGAGACGATTTGGAGGCAATAGACCTATGATCTCATAGGGAGAAATCAGCGAAGCTATCATCATTCGGATCGTGGATCTTTTGAGCAAGGGGTAGACAAGGAGGACTTGACGAAACTACTGCAATTCATCTATGGCTGTAAGCAATGTTTTTTCCTCATTAATATAATTTTCTTGGCCTGTTTATTTCTAATTCATGTTCAATATCACATGAATTTGTCTCTTTAGTAGATAGACCTATTTCAGACTAATCTTGATATAGTAGGAAGTAGTCCTACTTTGTTTGTGTAAAGGGCTCATCGAGGAGCGAAAGATTGGGGCTCAACTCGAAGCGTGCAAGGACAAACACCGGTGAAAGGTACTTCTTTTCTCCTTCCTCCTCACACACTAGTCCACCTAGATATAAAAGGAAGTCAGTGACCATGATAACCACTTTCTGTCTTAGAGTTAAGAGTCTAGCTCTTTGAGGAGATCTACCTGTCCGCAGGGAGATTTTCCTTCAATAGAAACTGGTGACTCCACTGGGGAGTCAGATCGAAACTTTTGGCTTTCATTTCGAGGTTTTAATTGTCGAGTGAACTGGACATCAAAGTCCCGATCCCTGATTCTCCGATGGAGCCTCCAGGCTGCCACGCATCCACACGAATAGACGGTCCAGATCCCGTCGGGATTTCACCTTGGCTTTAACGGCTGCGATCAGATCGCGAAATCGCATATCGTGATTTCGGGGTTTTCGTTGTCGAGTGAACTAGGAATTTCAAAGTCCCGATCCCTGAATCTCCGATGACTTTTTTTCTCGCAAATTCTGCAAATCTGACGGGTGTCGGCCTTTCGGGAAATTTGAATGGGGTCCAATGGTCACTAGATCACTGTCTTCCTTCATCTTTGCAAACTCTTGCTGCGCGTGATTTCTTCAATGTTGTTCCTCCTGAGCTTTTACGTCCGAATCCCCAAGGGGTTTTATCCTTCATATCTTGCCATCTCCGCTGTTGCCATTAATGACAACAACCATCAACACGCATTTGTTGCTTGTTCAATATTTGCCAACAATTTCCCCCTTTGGCATTGATGGCAACACTTGCATTCAGACTCAACACTCCTCTGCATTCGTTCATTTAGACATTCGTCCATTCAGACTGGACTCTGTTCCAAAAAACATTTCGAACTCGTCTCCTTTCTCCCCCTTTGACATCAATGTCAAAGAAGAAACATTTTTTTTTTTTTTCACTGAACTTGGTGCAGAACATACTCCCCCTGTCATCTATAGGAATTTATGAAATCCACCAGATATTCAATAAGCACTCCCCCTGACCAGGTGCACATATTAAACACAAGAGTTTGTAACTCCCAGCTTTTGACGAAGATATCCAAAAGGGGTCGCAGCTAATGGTTTAGTGAAAATATCAGCAATTTGTTCTGTAGAGGGTATATAGTTCAGTTGAA
>JZKD02S2399044.1:135840-160475 GCA_000966675.3 Picea glauca
TCATGCCAAGCAACCATGTCTCAGCATCTTCCTCCCTCTTATGCTCCCCATCAAATGTTGGAGGTTTAATTTTATTCATTTCTCCTTTCAATTCTTCCCTTCCAGATTTCTGATGCTTTCTGGTAGGTGATGGGCTTGAATTGCTGTGTGTCTTACTGCCAGAACATTTTTGGGAGCGACTGTGATGTCGGCTACCACTCCTCGATCTGCTTCTTTCCCCATGAGATCTGCGACTCTCCGTCATACTTGAGTCTCTTCCTTTCTCAAGTTTCTTCTATATTCTTTCCAGACTCTGCATGAATCTTAATTTTAATTTCCCTTGCCGATCTCTGACTTTCATGAGCTTTCGGCTATCATCTCGGCGTTCCTTAGCCTCTCTTTGTAACCCTTCAATGATTTTCATCATATGTCCTTCCTTATCCATCTCTTTTCCATGCCCATTAGAGTGCGATCCTTCGACTCCTTGGTTCACATCCTTTCCTTCTTGTTCATCTTCCATTTCAGGGATAATTGGCATTCTTCCCCACTCCATACTTGGTGTTGATTGTCTGGAGTTTTGGCCTCTGTTGTGTTCGGAACACACACTATGCAATCCAATTCAAAATTGTCAGGCCATTAAACTTCATGAATAACCCACAATATTTATAATTAATACGAACAAGAACGAAAGTTATTTCAGCTTCGCAAGTTTTCTGAGTTCTGTATGGCTTGGTGTTTTTCAGGGGACCGAAACTTCCATTTCAGTTATCTTGGGACTTCCAATTTTCGGAGTTTCGCAACTCCTGATGTCGAAGTTTACTATGTTCTCGGATTCCCGATCTCTGATAAGCCCTTTTTACGTGCTAGTCCTCCTGGGCCTAGCCTTTGACTCATGTGACCATGTGCCAAGACCGTGGTCGTTTTCCTCTCGTGTCTACTCCTATCGGAGTTTCAGCCCTTGCGCTGCCAATAGACACATGTCCTCACAACTCCTGATTCTCCGATATGCCTTAGTCCTCCAAGCTAAACCCTATCCGACGTGACCGTTGTCTCATGACCCAGGCCTTATCCCTTATCGGGGTTCGCGGTTTCGCAAACATGAATGCGCCAAAACGCTTGATAGCGGAATCCCCGATTTCTCGATTTTCGATGGGCTCCGTCCGTGCTAGCCCTCCGGGCTATAGCCTCACCATACGACCACACTATATGACCTTAATCAACCACTCATCAAGGTTTTGGTATTTTTGACGTCGCGATGCACATGCATTCGCATCCCCCGATCCTCCGATTCTCGATATGCTTTTATACTGGCTTGCTCCCTTGGCTCAGTCTCTGGTCCACAGGACCATACTATATGATCTCTACCCTACCACATTGGGTTTTCGGCGATTTCCCCGTCATGCTCATATGCTCACGGGATCTCCGATGGGTCCTAGTTGTTGACTTGTCAACAATCCTTTCTCTTGTTGCTATAAATCTTCCACCTGTCCTCCTGACAGTCGGTGTGGCCCCCACGCACCTAAGCATTATCGGGAAATCACGTATCGCGATTTTCCCTTGCACAAAACCTTTTCATCCGGAATCTCCGATATCCGACGCGCCTTTTGCTTTAACACTTCGTGGTCAAGTCAGGTCCATGTGACCTGCGTTCATATGACCATAGTCATAAGCTTTTGTCGGGTTTTCGGGGTTCAGAGTTTCAAAGTGTATGAATCACTTGTCGCCGTGGTTCCCGATTTCCGAAGGATGAATTTTCTATCGGGACTTTCCCGATGAACCTCAATCACCGATGGATTTACTCCTTGTCAGGACTTTTCTCAATGGTGCAGATCTCTGCCACGTGTCCACTAAATGAACGGTCTGGATCTTGTCGTGAATTCACGGATCGCGATTTCATGTGACAAGTTTTCTACGTGCTCGAGAGTTTCGATTCTCCGAGTTCCGACTCTCTCCAGGATTCTGACACGTGTCCTCCTTGGAATTCTATGGCTATGATTCCTCCTTGGGTTTTCGAGAATCACGGGGTCTCGATTCTCTTGAGTTCTAATATCCCAACGCCTCTTTGGGACTTCTCCTCTACCCATGAGGACTTAAGTCCTGCGCAACTTTTGTCAACTCGGACGGTTGACGGTTAATCCCACAGGGATCTTACGACTCACGATCCTCCCGAGTTAAACTCCTATGCAACATTCGAAAGTTTTAAATCTTATGCATGTTCTCCGGATCTGACGGTTACAAGGGTTTACCTTCCCTTCCGAACAGATCCGACGGTTCTCACACCATCAGTGTAGAAACCTGTCATCCTGTGGTCGTAGACCAAACCAGCTGTAGTTTCACAGCACCGCTAAACCTCCTGTGCTTATAAACGTGGTCAAGCAACTACTTGACGCACTGGAACAAACCAACATCCGAAATTTGCCATTCCAGGCCCAATTTCCCTTCACACTTTCGGTCCAAAGACCGCTCAACTGGCCCATCTAGGCTCAGTGTCGAAACCTTGCTCTGATACCAATTTGTAGTGTACCCTTCACTACCCAGGTTTCCCAATTTCTCAGTTTACCATTCCTTACATGGAATTATAAGCAAAAGAATTTAACACAATTAAACACACTTAAAATACAGAGTGAAACATATGGTTACTGCTATAATTAAATGTTCCATAGCATTCATCATTAATTCATTTACACAGCGGAAAACATGATACAAAACAGCACAGTCATGTTCAAATGTGATAAAACATAATTCAAAATACTTATCTTTTATCAGCTGGAGAAATCACCAACTAAGTGCAGGCCTTCCACGAACCTCCTAGCCTTAGACCACACTGTTCATCAGCTCAACAGTAGGTCACCCCCGAGCTGGGACCGAGCTCCACCCCAAGGCAAGGAATCCTAGACTAGGCTGAGGTTACAGGGAAGGTAGCACATACACATTCATCAGGAAGGAGTTCTCCTAGGAATCTCCCATGCTCACTGCCCACAGACCCTCATTCCCCACATGCCTGTTCCACCCCAGGAGAGTGCACCTTCTCTGTCACCTAGACAGTCCTTCGGCTGCCAGTCTCCCTTACCTTGGGTTACAGGAACAGGCCGGACCAGAATTCTCCGGGCTCTATGGTAGCTACAGGGTTCCTTCCAGGAGTCCTCTTCTCCCTCTGCGTACTCCCTCACCTGGAGGAGTCACTCATAGGCCAACAAGCCTCACGCAGCCCAGTACTGTGCGGTCACAACAATCCACAGGAAACACAGACAAATGCTTCCAACAACTGGCTCGGAAATCACAGGATGATCTCACGGTGATGATTTCGGGGCAGGCTTCACACACAGGCTAGCTCATTTTTCCCATACAATCATAGGATGCTTCCACTCGAGTTCCGCACAGGGAATTCTGGTTCAGAAATGCATTTCCGGGGTTGACTAGAACATACAAAGACTCTTAGCTCTGGACCGGGTATTCCACGGTTTTCCTTAGGCAAACACAGCTACGGTTTCATAGATGAATCAGGATATCCAGCAGAGGTCGTACCAGTTCCACGCACGGAGGTTCGGTTCAGAATGGAGGCGAGTGTTTTCACCCATGGTTCAGTTCAAGGATTATATTTGCATGCACCAGGGTTGACACTTGTCACCCTGGGAACTGCATGCATTCCATCCATACACCTTCCTCCCACCACTTGGGAATTCACGGGTCCTTCCAAAAAGGACTTAGGACAAAATAATGTGCACATGGATTTTTAGGAATAATAATAAAATATTATTCCAGGCCTAAGCCCCCTAGGCTTAGCCCCTAGGCTCCTCACTCAGCCCCTTTCCCACCTTCCAACCCCTGATCCCTTGCCCATTCTGTGGACGCTCAGTCCCCCATCACTCTTTCATCGTGGTTGGTCTGCACTGGCGGTATTTATATTTTATTAATTGACCTGCATACATACAAGTACATCAATAGGCTCCCAGCCTTCAACACTTAGGCTCCCTGGCCTAAAAAAACTCATAAGCCTACAACTTATACAAAACTTGGCTCACCAGCCTATAGAACATATTTACAATTCATTTGTATGTAACATGATCTGTAACGGGGCTCGGCCTTGGGGACACTACACTTTTTGATTGGGGTGTGCTAACTAGACCTCGTCTTCCCTCCCACATTCCTTTCTAGATTACAGTACAGGTTCGTGGTCGGGATGTTCTTCAAACGTTGATAGATGAAGGTGCGTCTGTTAGTATTTTGTCTTCTATTGCTTGGTACGCTTTGGGTTGTTTGCAGCTTGCACCGGTTACACAGAATCTGTTAGCTTTTAACATAAGAACTAGTCAACCTTTAGGGATCCTTCCTCAGTTTCCTGTAACTTTGGGAGGGAAGACTGTCTTTATCGATGTCATGGTAGTCCAAGACCCCTTGGATTTCACTTTACTCCTTAGGCGAGATTATGTCTATTCCATGAAATCTATTGCATCCACTCTTTTTCGTGTGATATCTTTCCCTCACAATGGAAGAATTGTGACTATTGATCAACTTTCATTCATTGGCTCTGACTGGGTTACCTCCCTAAGTGGTTCTTATATGCAGATAGTATCACCCCCGCCGCATGTCAATTATGTGGCGTTGTCTCCCATGATTTCAACTTCTGACGATTTGGATCTGGTGGTGGACATGGTGATTTCTTCAGTAGGATTATTGGAGCCTGATTTCCTTACTCCTATCATGGCCCTCGACATGTGTTCCTTCTCGGGTGATTATGTTCCATCCAACGAAGATCTCCTGGAGGCCATGACCGAGTTTTGTCCTGTGCCATGGTACCCTTCCAGAGAATTATCCTCTTGAAAGCCATGATCCAGACGAAACCACGAGCATAGTTTCTCTTCTCTGTGGAAAGCTCGTTAAAAAATGAAATAGAGGTCCTAAGAATAGTTCTTTCCCTGTGTCGAGCTCGTTAAAAAATGAAACAATCACCTCTCTTGAACCTTCTTTTCATACACCCTTATCCTTCGGTGAATGAATCGAAGCTTGGAGGGCATGTCTCTAGTCTTTGATGATCTTTCTGGAGCTAAGTCACCAGCTTTCAAGATGGGGGCATACCGAGCTTAGTCTTTGTTCTTTCTCATGCTCGTAAATACATGAGAATGCATTCGGGTAGACTTTTATCTCTTTTTCGGACCTGTATGGATACACAAAAAAGGAACCCCCTGGAGTCTCCTTTAAGCTCTTTTCAGACTCTCTAAACATGAAAATATTGCCGAGTGATCTTTCTTCCTTTTCCACTCGTTAAATGGTTTGAAAGGGCGTCTTTCGAGTGATAATTTATCTCTTTTTTCGGCCTCGCGAGACTAACATTATGAAAAAGGACAACATTGGAGTCATCTTTAAGTTCTTTTTAGACTCTCTAAAGATGAAAAGATTACCAAGCGACCTTGTTCTCTTCATGCTCGTTAAAGTATTTGAAGAAAACGTCTATTGAGCAATAGTTTATCTCTTTTTCGGTCTCGTCAGACTACTTTACAAAAAATGAACTGAGAGAGTTCTCTTTTAAGTGTTTTTCCATACTCTATAATCATGAAAAACCTTCGAGTTTTCTATCTTTGTACTCTCTAAACAAAACATCGACAGGACCATATGGGATCGAACCCTTACTTCTTCTAGTTTGTTAAACAAAGGAAGAGGAACTTACCGAAGGTGAGTTTTATCGAGCATGTGTTATCCTCCTCAAGCTCGTTAAATTAAAAAGACGTACTCGTCTATCTGGATGGGGGAAAAAATTGAAAGAAGCAAGCCAAACAGTCTTTTTGAGAACATTACCATGTAATTCTTAGAGTCTCCCTTGAACACGACACTTTGTCTTTGTGCACATCTTAATTCACTGAACCTCTGCACTGAGCCAATCCTTCGAGTTTTTCTTACTCCTTTGGGTCACCAGATGAAAGTCACAGTATCCATTGCATCATCAAGTTTTGGTCCATGTCATGTTTCTACTGTTGTGCCTCAGTGTTCAAGGGAAGTATCCGCCTCGAGAGTCAACCATCACAAATATCTTGTCTCAATACCTGTGTCAGTCCATGTTCATTTGATCTACCAATTACATCTCTATGTGCATTTTGTGTCGTTGATGGGGGATACATTACGACCCTCCTTCGACAAGCCTATTCCTGTCGACTTCGACACATTATCCAGGAACTAGACTTAGAAACCAGTTAGTACTTTGGGACCTAGATACTTCAATGGAAGGCCTCCTCAGATTTGACAGTGGGTTTACATCATTGACCTCTGATCGAATGATTCCATGGATGTTCGACTTCAGCTCATCCATTCACATTCGTTGGAATGTACTAGAGTACCTTGGGAATCATTGACATTAATGGTGATCTCCCTCGTGCTTGTTAAAGGTTTACATCATTGACTGGTAATTAAGTGGTTTCTGCCATGTTCGACATCAGGACATCTAATCACATGGTTAGATTCGTACTACATCGGGATCGGTAAGAAGACCCTGGGTTGAGTGATCACTTTGATATGTACTTTTCTCAGGTTGCGAAGGAGTTTCTCTTGAACAATGACACCTATACTGTTACATAGATTCACTTTGTATTGGTCGTGGCTATGTCTTGTCATCTCGTAGATCCACTGTGTATTCTTCGTGGCTATGATTAGTTCAGGTCATATGAGTATAGATCCACATTGTATCCTTGGTGGCTATACCTTTTATCAATACAATTATGGATCCGCAATGTATTTTATGGCAGCCATATCTTGCAAGTCTTGATCACCCAAGCATAGGTATGCCTGCCTTGGGTTTGAAACATGTCATAATATTTGTTGGATGTTTGTGTGCAGCTTCTGTTAGGTTCTCTATGTCTATACCCTTGCTTGAAAGTCTACAAAGCATTTCAGTTATCATTTCCTGTCTTCTAACTTCATACTTTGGGGGGCAATCTGTTACACATAAAAAATACTCACTTTGGTAGTGTCGCAAGTGTCGTCATTACAAAGGTCGCAAGTGTCGCATTTTGCTCACAAGTGTCGCAAGTGTCAGGGAAGCATACTGCCATGATGCCTATATCATGCATGTAAATGACATCAGGAGGACACTTGGCACATGTCAAGCACTTGATTTGGAAGAGGAGGAAAGGTTAACTGGGCTCATGAACCTTTTTCTATATGAAAACACTCAAAAAACTAAGTTTTTGGAGGGGAGCGCTCCCCTATACCACTTCTGGGAGCGCTGGCGCTCCTCCTTACACTGTCTGGGAGCATTATAAAGATTTTTTGGCCCCTCTGGGGAGTGCTGGTGTCTTTAGGAGTGCTGGTGCCCGCCTTAAGCTTACTAGGGAGTGCTACAATGCACTGATGGCCCTTTTGAGGGAGTACTGCCTATTCCGGGTAGTAGTTAAGTTGGTGAGAAGAATGGGGGAAGGATCTTTTCATTCTTAGAAGGTAGTTGGGTTCGAATCCTCAATAAAGCCATGATCTTAGGGTAGATCTCTAACTGGAGGAGGAAAATCCTCAACTCACCCTAAATATATCTCAAGCTGTTGAGCCTCTCCAAGGCTATATAAGAAAGATTTCTAATGGTGAAAGAGGACTGAAAAAGGGAGAATCACACCAAACTTATGATCTTATAAGTGGTGTTGGACTAGAGATGATTTGGAGGCAATAGACCTATGATCTCATAGGGAGAAATCAGTGAAGTTGTCATCATTCGGATCATGGATCTTTTGAGCAAGGGGTAGACAAGGAGGACTTGAAGAAACTGTTGCAATTCATCTATGGCTGTAAGCAATGTTTTGTCCTCATTAATATAATTTGCTTGGCCTCTTTCTTTCTAATTCATGTTCAATCTCACATGAATTTGTCTCTTTAATATATAGACCTATTTCGGACTAATCTTGATAGAGTAGGAAGTAGTTGTACTTTGTTTGTCTACAGGACCCATCGAGGAGCGAAAGATTGGGGCTCAACTCGGAGTGTGCAGGGAAAAACACCGGTGAAAGGTACTTCTTTTCTCCTTCCTCCTCACACACTAGTCCACCTAGATCTAAAAGGAAGTTAGTGACCATGATAATCACTTTCCGTCTTAGAGTTAAGAGTCTATCTCTTTGAGGAGATCTACCTCTCCACAGGGAGATTTTCCTTCAACACTTATTTTGGCCATAGACCAGGACAAGGTCGCCTTCAGAGAAAATTCGAGGAAAAACAGACCTATCATACTGACACTTGACCTTATGTTTGAGAGCCTCATTGGCCAGGGCTGCATCGCGACGCTACTCATTGAGCTTCTCAAGGTGTACTGACCATTCCTCAAGTGGATAAGTGTCTGGCAATAATTGTACTGCCAATTTTAGAGATGGGATCTGACATTTGATGGGTAAGAATGCCTCCAGCCCGTAAATGAGTTGAAAAGGTGAGAAAACGATTGCAGTCTTAAAAGATGTTCGGTAAGCCCATAATGTCGAGTATAACATCAAATGCCAATTTGACTTGGCTGAGTTGATAGTTCGCTGTAGAATAGTCTTAAGGGTTTCGTTTACAGATTCCACTTGCCCATTGGCTTGGGGGTAGTAAGGTAATGAATGCTCTTACCGTAACCCAAGATTTGATGTTAAATTGGTCATCATTTGGTTCTGAAAGTGACTACCATGGTCAGTGACAATCTCTCTCGGGATGCCAAACCTTGCTATGATCTGGTTGAATAAGAAGAGAGTTGCAGTCTCTCCATCATCTTTAAATGTTGGCATAGCTTCGACCCACTTAGTGAAGTAGTCAACAGCTACGATGATATAACGGTTCCCCCTTGCTGACGAGGGGTTGCAAGTAGTGTAATCAATCCCCCACCTGGTGAAGGGACCAACTGTGATGACAGGAAACATAGGAGCGGGATGTGCCCTCATCTTCCGAGAGAATATTTCTCATGTATGGCACTTCTTGACCGATTCGATACAATCTTTGATAAGTGTCGGCCATAAGTAACCTGCTTGTAGAATATTTTGGGCTGTTGCCGGCCTAGACAAATGACCACCACAAGATCCGATATGGAAATCATTGAGCATGATGACTGCCTCCTCATGTGTGAGACATTGATGTAAGACACAGTCTACACCTCTCCGATACAACGTATCATCAAGTATGAGATAATTCTTAGCCTGATGGCGTATCTGCCGATGCTCATCATGAGAAGCAAAGGTGGGGCACATCAAAGTCAGGATATAGATAATTATATCTCCGTACTAGGGATCTAAAGATGTAATAAAAAACATATCTCCCCAGATAGGCGATTCTTTAGGCACAACGTCACCTGACTCAACCAGAAGTTCTGAAATAAGCTCTACGAAGACCAATGACTTCATGGACTTTGCTAAAACGAAGTCTAAGTCAAATTCTTGGAGGATGACTATCCATCTACTGATTTTTCTGCCTATAACTCGTCGTTTCAACATGTACTGGAATGGATTCATGACAACAATGACGGTGGTCTTGCGAAACAGAACATAGTGACGGAACCGTTGAACAACATGAACTGCTGCCAACGCAAGTTTTTCAATATGAGAATAATTGAGTTCCGGTCCTATAAGGCCTCAACTCAGGTAATAGATCATGTATTCTAAGAACGAATCATCTTCCTGAACTAAAACCATGCCAATGGTTGACTCTGGAGCAGCCAGATATAATAAGAAATCTTTGTTATAGGTAGGTGGCCGTAGTAGAGGTGCGGTTGTGAGGGCGTGTTTTAATGCGTTGAAAGAGCGTTGAGTGGCTTCATCCCAGAAAAAAGGAACATCTTTCTTTAGTAAACACATAAATCCCTTGGTGATTTCGGCATAGTTAGCGATGAAGCGTTGTAAGAAGTTCGCCTTGCCTTGTAGACTCTGAAGTTGTAGGATTGTGCGTGGGGGGGGAAACTGGATTAATGCCTCCACCTTAAGAGGATCGACCATGATCCCTGTTGTTGATACGATGAAACCTAACAAACGTCCTGATGTTACGCAGAAGCTACACTTGTTTGGATTCAAGCGAATCCTAAAGTAGCGATAGCGTTCGAAGATTAGTCTAAGGTGTATGGGATGATCCATTCTCTTGTGAGACCGTGATGCTAAATCATCTAGGTAGGCCTCGATGATATGATTGAGGTCATGAAAAGAAAAAGACATGGCCTGCTGGAATGTGGCTCCAACATTTTTAAGGCCAAAAGGCATCTTACGATATGAAAATGTACCCCATGGACAAATGAATGTCATTTTATGTTGGTCTTCAGGTTTAATTTGGATTTGATTATATCCTGAAAAATCATCCATGAAAGAAAAGGCTTCACAACCAGCACATTCATCAATGATCTGGTCAATGAATGGTGGTGGAAAATTATCTTTGGGACATGCCTTGTTCAAATCATGGAAATCAATACATACACGAATCGTGCCTTGTTTTTTATTGACCGGCACAGGGTTTGACACCCATTAAGTCAAATGGATAGGATAAATAAAACCTGCCTTTAGCAATTTCTCAACCTCAATCTTGATGGCTACTTCTTTCTTGGGATGAATTGGATGAAGATTCTGTCGAACAGGCTTGGCATCTGGATACATTTTGATTTCATGTTCAAGTATTTTTGGGTCGATACCTGGCATTACCTCATACGACTAGGCAAAAACGTCGCGAAATTCATTGAAAAGATCCGTGTAAATTTGAATCTCTTCGGGGGAGAAATCCGCTCTGATGAAGACATTCTCCATGACGCCAGGGTTTCAGGAGATGTTGATTGGTATAGTTTCAATAATAATCTCCATATTGCCCTCAACATAAATTTCATGTGTAGCTAAGAGATTAATAGGACACGACTGATCTCCCATCATGGTAACAATGAATTCTCTTTCTTCGATTCAGCTTAACTCTGGGAGAAAATATGATCTATGATGAATATCTTCCCAAGGTTTGTCCAGACTAGTCATTGCTTCGATTACTGCTTCATCAGAAGGCAATACTAAGTCTAACGAATCGACGTTAGCTAGAGAACCCTGAGCCCAAATAGGCTCTAGAAGTGGATCTAACTCTTGTGCAGTAGTCGGATCAGGGTTAGCTGAAGCTTGATGGACTAAAGAGTACACTACTTCAGTGGAAGATAAGGGCACGGACATGCCTGGGTGCCCTGTCTCATCCATTGTGGCTAATGGGGAAGGAAAAATCCAAGGATCCTTAAAGTAAGTCGTGCAGAATGACGAAACTTGAAAAATCTCAACCTTATGGTGATTAGATATAAATTTGATATTGTCGTGAGGAGGTGGGTAATCAAAGGTACCCATCAAGAATGGTCACAAACCAACTCCTACGTTAACGACACCTGGTTGAGGATTATCAATCATCGGGACCATGGATGCCCCCAAAGCTGGGTCAGGTCTGGAGGAAGACAATTGATCGATGGTCACTATCCGGCCTTCGTGTGGAAACAAAAAGACTTGAAAAACTGTAGCAACCACAACTTGCATAGCATAAGTCCAACTCCATCCTAACAAGAGGTTATAGTCGAGGGGAGCATCGACTACCTCTACTTCGACACACATGATTTTCCCTCCTAACTGCACAGGGAAAGAAGGAACGATGCCATGTGGTTGGAATGAACGACCGTTGAAAGCAGTGAGGAGAGTAGGTGATGGAGACAAAATGGGCTAGCCAATGGCCTTCCAACATGCGAACGACATAACACATGTCGAGGTGCCCTTGTCAACCACTGTGCGGAAGATATTCCGAGTAAAATTTTTCGTGGGATGAGCCACTACTATCTGAAATGCTACGTGTTAAGGCAGATGAGGTTTTAATTCGGTTGTATCTAACATGATGGTACCCGGATTACAAGTCTCAATAGAGCCCAAAGCGATTAACAAGGATTTCCTTTGAGCAGGGAGGCTTTGGAGGACCTCCAAAGTAGACATCGCACAAGGGGTTTGTGATAAATCTTCCACCACAGAGTAATTCTGGGCGGCCCTTGCGTTTGGGTTGTGAGAAGATTTTTTAAATGCACCCTTTGGAATGCGTGTCATTGTTTCTCCCAACATCTTCTAAATCTGTAGAGGAAGAGATGGGAGATCAACTTCTTTACCCTTCTTAGAAGCGCTTGGTTTACTATAATCGTGTGCTCTAGTTGATATGAAAGCATCACCCCTAACCATATATACATTCGCGGATGAGGGATTGTTTGGAGGCGGGCAATTTTCTTGGCTACCCCCTTCTGTGCTTGTAGAGGCTTGAGTTAGATTTTGCCCATGTTGAAAGGGATTGGTCAACACTTCTTGCTATTGCTGTGTGACAAACTTTTAGGCCTTTGCAAGTCAAGGACAAAGATGGGTCGGGTTGTCTTCCGTGCATAAGTTGCATGGATACCTCGCCTTCTGTTTTTTTGTGTTGTCCCTGCCAACATTATCAGTGGGTTTTTTATCCCCCTTACCCTTCTTTCATTGTTTTTTCTTCCCTTCAGGCTGCTGGGTGGCCTTTGGGTTAGTCAACTGCATGGTGTGTACTTCCGACATTTGAGTAGGGGGAACAGCCAAAGCAGTAGTTTGGCTGGCCGTTGTGTGTTGTATCGATAACTGTTGCAACTGCTTTGTCAATTGCTTAGCAGGATTGGTTTGTACTGAACCAACAATACCATCGGCATGTGGTCCATCTCTTTGTCTAGTTTTATCTAGTATCGAATGTGGCGCATCTGGTAAGATGTTGTATAATAAACCAGACTGAGAATAGATGAGCTCAAATTGTTGAGCCCTCATGATGGCATCTTCTTCAGAGAAAATTCCGGATGTCGTGACGTCTTTGGATAACTGTGAGACCAAAGACTTAAGGAACCACTCAAGTAGGAAGGCTGGTTGGACTGGTACCTTGATTAAACTCTTCCTGTGTCTCCACTCTCAGATATGATCAGAGATATGGTCCATTGTTTTCTATTCGAAATTGGCAAGCATCTTTGTCCCAACGTTGTTTCTCACAGGTAACTGGAAATGGTTAAGGAAGGCCATCACCAGTTCACCAAAAGAAGAGTATCTTGAGCGATCGATCTCGATGTACCATTTCGCGACACTCCCAATGAGAGTATGTTGAAACAATCGCAACTGTACGGATTCATATTTCAATGAGTTAGATGAGCACCAAAGATGAAAGGTAGTCACATGATCACCTGGATATTCATTAGGCTTGGCCTTGAACTTTGGAATGTTCGAAGGAAACTTCGTTGGCATAGGAGGCCAATGCGGATCGTGACAAATAGGATCATTCAACAACCTTGTCAAATCTAGCAAGTGTAAAGTTGCTAGGAATGGTAGTTTGGGTTGCTACTGATAACTTGGGAAAAAGGGTCCTGGAGTTTGACTGGCACCAGGTTGCCAGGAAAAGTTTGGATGCTAGCCTGGATTCTGGTAGAAACCATGGCCCTGGCCAACGTAAGGATTTTGCATCTGTGGAGACATCATCTACTGATTTCCCAAAAAGGACATAGAGTGTTGGGCATGCATTGTATTCGAAGGACTTTGGGAAGGATTACCCCATGTCGGTCCCATGGGGATAGGCATAGTAGTCTGTCCGGGGTTCCATTGATTGTGGAAATAATTACCCCAGAATGACATTTCGGAGGAGGGGACGAATCCTTCCCCTAAATTCCAAGGTCCTGCTATGTGTGCCCCCTGTGTAGGAATAGTACCTTGCATAAGAGTAGATTGTCCAAAAATGGGGTTGCCCCCACTCAGGAAAGTGGTTGATGAGATTGTGTTGTTACCAAACATTCCATTCCAAGAAAACGGTGTCGAACCTACCGACATACTGTGCGAAGGTGGTCCCTGACTCCCTACTGCAAATAAACTATTGTGTGTAGGTTGTCTGGTGGATTGCTAATGTGAACCACCGAGTGAAGGGGACGAAGGAGGGATATGACCTCCCGCATAAGGAAAAGAATTAAAAGGGACAAGAGTGCCCCCCAAGTGACCTTGCAGAGGAGCACTAGATCTCCCTGCCCCCAAACCAAAAGTATGTAAGGTGGAGTTGGTCAGTAAAGGACTTGTATCCGAACTAGGCATACCATATGAGAATGGAGGGCCTGCTGCATTAGGTGTGAAGGGGGTTGTGGCCGCCACCATAGACGGGTTCGGTCCACTATGCAATGTAGTAGCAGCTAAAACCATGGTGGCTTGGACCGACGATGGTAGGTTAGGAGATGACTCTCCTGTGGTGACAACCATGGTGGGAATTGAAGAATTCCCAGAAGAAGTAACAACATTTGTTTCCATTGCTGTGTGAGGCACTATTTGGCATTCGTGAAATTGGATTGGTATAATAAACGGTGCCAAGATATCAGTGATTGGGGTTTCAACTGAGCCAAGAGCGGTTGCTTCAAGGTTCAAAATGGTTGATTCCTTCGGGGGTTGTTCGGGCATAATGGTTTGTAACCCGGTCTCTTTAAAAGACCCTTGTTGGTCTAGCTTCCTCCTTAATGGTGACGGGGGTGGTTCCAGTGTAACCGGTGGCAGGCCAAGAAGACTTTGTGACCGATGGAGCTCAGGATCCTCCACTGTGTGAGAAGACCCAAGACACTCTAAGGTAGTTTAAATGTTCAAAAGTAACACACACTAAAAAAGAAGTCCCTAAGAGATAAGACAAGCAACCACTAAATTATTTGGAAGAACAGTTACAACAACCAACACTAGAGCAAATTACCGGTGCAAGTGCAACTCGAACACGGAAGCACCCTCCGGGTACACTTTGAAAAGCATGGCCCGATGTCTGTCCTAGGTACCGTGGTATACCCCCGCAATCACCTGTGTATTTCCCTAAAAAGATTGGCAACTAGGTTGCCATCACGCGAACAGTCACCAGGCGGGTACAGTTGAAAGTCGGGTAGACCACAATGAGCAGGGTATCGAGCTCGAAACCTGTCAAGGGTATCGAGAGAAAATGGTCTGGAAGACAACTGAGGACCTCAAATGGATTCGAGACCCATGAAGCCCCGTGGCAAATGCAAACGACGGAATCCCAAAACAAGCCCTCTATATATGTTTCCACTATGATTGGTCTGGCTTTGGAGGGGTTATCTCCACTAGCTTTCCGCACGCGACCTCGTGTTTATCCCCTATGTTAGAGGGGGGTCCTATATAACTTCTATGAAACTAGACTTAGAAACTCCCTATCTCAGACTCCAATGTTTGGTTTTGAATGGCCTTGAAGAGTTTCCTCTCCAACCTAATACAAGGCCCTAGTCCTGAACTAGTTTGTGAACCCTACAAACATAAAAGTCTAGTAGATTTTAAAATTAGCGTTGCTTTTATGGCTTTGTATTATGTCAAGGGATATGAGGGTGAAATTGATGATGTGTAAAAGATGAAAGCAAAAAATGAATAAAAAAGATGGAAACAAAACTTTTACTGAATGCAAAATTTCAACAACTTTTCACAAAGAAAGATTTTTAATTTTTCTAAGATTTTGGACAGCAAACTCAAAGGAATTTCACTCGAATACGAGCTACTTGTGATCTAAGTGAACTACAAAAACTTATGAAATAAAAGACTTCTCCCTAGCTAATGATCCAGAAACACACTCTTCAACCAAAGAAGAAAACAGAAAGAGATTTATTTATTTATTTAAGTGCTAGTAAAGCAAGAAAGGGAAAATACCGACAAGCAAAAAACCAAGAAAAACAAATCTGGCTTAAAGCATAGATCGCAAAGAATCAAATTAGAGAATCACACAATGGCAATTGTAAAAACAATGATTCTCACGCTTGTCTAAAAACCATAAGAAAACAAAATTTTTATTTTTTTATTTTTCTGACAACGTTTTAAATGAGAAAAAGCAAGCTAAGGCTAAAAATAATCCTAAGCTACTGACTGTTCAAACATAGATTCAAATACCTAAGAGAAATACTTCTTATCAAAGGAGGGGATGACTGCCCCACACTAAACAAAAAGTATCCTGTACAAGCACGCGACTGTCACTCAAACAGAACGCGTGCGAAGACGTGCTGAATAGCAACACACGGGCTGACCTTGTACAAGCCACGTGTATATCTAAACTCTAAGGAAAAATATTAAAATAGACAGACCATACCAAGAAGAGACCTCTGGTATTGATAACCAGGATCCCTTGAAGGCTTGGATACTCTTTCTAACAAAAAAACAAATAATGCAAGGAAAAATAACAAGGCAAAAAACAATCTGAGATAGGACAGTTAGCAAACAAGACTTCAGACAAAATTCCAGAAAACCCCCTGAGAATGTGTGATTCTGACAGGGAAGAGGAGGAATGCCTCTGAGGTTCTATGAACTCCTACACGCTACTGCTATCTCTACAACTAGCGTTCACATGTGCGATTTAAGAGGATAGGGCGTGGGTACACACGTTCAGGCCTTTTGCAGGCTACGTGTACCTCTGTGTGTCCCGAAAAACATAGTCAAGCAAAAGTCAGGGAAAGATGGTATGGAAAACCAGACTCCTTGCTAGCTCAGACCTTACAGAAACGAAAAGAAAAGACAGGCAAGAAAAAACTAGTCTTTAAACTACCCAAAAACTAAATAAAAATTCCAGGAACCCTAAAGAGTATTCTCCCCAGTATGGTCGCCAATTTTGTTGTTGGGAAAAACACCCTACGAACTAGCAAATAGAGTTCAGACTTTGCATACAGATATGACTGAATAGAAATTACTTCCCACCTTCATCCCTAGATTTAAATCCCCTTTTCTCAGTAAATGCATGGAAAAATCAACCTACCTCGTTACCAGCGTTTGATGTCGATCCTCCGTTGTGCTTGATTACTTGTTTGCAATGCTCCTTCCAAAGATGACTTGCATTCAAGAGAAACAAAAACTATGCATGCATGCTACTTCTATACTAACGGGTTAGAAATCAAACATAAACTAATCAAATCATAGAAAGTTCATGATTTGGGACGGGAAAAGCATTCTCTTTATTACTTAAAATGAGTCAACTTACAAAAGTTGAGACCGACCACCACTCCTTGAACCTGATCCTGGGCTCCTCTTCTTCTGTTCTTCAACTGCTTTACTTTAAATCTCCTTTGGCATTAGGAAAGGCTAAAGGGTTGGGACAATGGAAAACGTAAATGGGCAGAGTTTCTTTGCTATATTTTTTCCTCCTCCAAATGGTACCCCTACCCCTTCTTTTATAGGCCAGAAGGAGCTAGGTTTTTGGACGAACCCTCGGCCATGCATGGCTAGGAGTTTCAATTAACGCACCCATAGATTTTTGTTCCATCTACAACTTTCCTTTTTTTGTGCTTTTGTAGGTACATGCGGGCTGTGGTGAGTCAACCAACGTGTACACGCGTGCAGTAATGGGTTAGGGCGCTTGGGCCTTTACACAAGAGGATTTTCAAAGAGTTGTTCAGCAGAGTTTTGGAAAATAAGGGATATGAGTTGGCATGATGCCAGGTAAGCATGTGTGGTGAAATTTAGGGTTATAACACTTTCTACTTATCTTTCTATCCTTCTTCCCTGTGATCTTTGTCTCGGTAGTTCATTTCTCGATCTAGTTCTTATTTTCCTTGGGCATAGTCACTTCACGCTACTGAGGTTCTTTCCCAAGACTCAGGAGAACTACTTCATCTGTATCTGGTATAGATACTCCAATCTTCTGTGAGTCCCCTAATTCTTTGACATATGATCTTCTAGTTTCAAATAGATTTGATTTATTCTCTTATTCCTCAATCAACTGTGCGATCCTGCTGGTCATGAAATATTTTAGCTTTTGTCTCTGCTGTTGTAATACCTTTTATTCTTCCTTTTTTCTGGCTTGATCTTTCTCAATCTAAATTTTTCCAAGTAACATAGTGAATGGGGTGCCATCCTCAATATATTTGATAATCTCAAAATCTTCTTCTATCAAAGTTCTAATGACTGTCATAGGTATCTGAGCGATTTTTCTACATAACATCACAAGTTTTCCTCTGAATAGTCCTATTCCTCCTAGTGAAGGAATCATGGAAGACTTCCCTATAACTTCCCAATTTCTTTCTGGCATAATGTTCAGTTGTGTTTCTTTATCAAGAATACAGTCAATGTCGAAGTCCCCTATTCTTGCTTTGATTTTTTCCTTTTCTTTGAATATCTCTGGTAGGAAAACATCTTTATGTTCTTTCAGGGTTTCTTTCATATGTATTAATTCTTTCTTTGATTCTTTCTGGGGTTCTTCTATTTCCGGGGTTGTCTTAGGTTTTTCTTCATGTATATTTATTCTTTCAATCTTAGCAATCATTCTAGGGAAATCCAATACTTCATGGTCCAAAGCTTTGCAATAGAGACAACTGGGTTTTCCACCTGGGCAATCCTTAACTAGATGGCCTGGTTTTCTACAACCGTAACATAGGGTCAATCCTATATTTCTCTTAAATGATCCCCAACTTCTTCTGTACTGTGCACCAAAATCATGGTAGTTAGCCTACAAAAAATTCCTTCTAGGATCTTGCATCCATTTGTTAGTCCAAACATTCTTTCTATGCATAGGTTTAACATATCTATCATTATGCTTATCAGATCTACTCATATCAAATTTTCTTTCTTCTATTAATGTCCTAGGTTTTAATCTAGGACCAAATCTATCAAACATACCTAGATCCATGCTCTAGAAACAAAAAATTCACTTATCTTACTTCTACATAGTACAAAGCTTTGAGATCTAAGACATTTTAACTATTATTACCTTTATTAGAGCACAGGGCTTACAGATCTTACCTCTTTTCTACAGATATGACCTCTTTCTTTCATAAATTCCCACTTTTAATTTTAATAGGGAACAGAGCATTCATATATCGCTTCTTTTCTTCATATACGATCTTCCTTTCCTGAGATCTAACCTTATTCCTGGCACAAAGCTTTCACAGGTCGAGTAAAACATTGCGCACTATGGCAAAAAATCTTCCTTTTGCACAAATTTTGTTCTTCCTCAATTTCCGACAATCACAGTTTCAGGTCCCGGAAACAGAACCATTTGTTGGCATAGGGGCAGACCCAAGGTTCAACGCTCAAGAGCATACCAACAAATCCCTAAATACTGACCCTTTCGGTAACACCTGCGAAGCAGATGAAGTCTCACCTGAGGTAGAGGCATGGGTGGTTGCAAGACTTAGGTGTTTTCAACCTTAGCTGGGACATAGATTTGTGATCCTATTCTTATAGGGCACTTAACATAGATCATTCATCAGTATTTAACCCTTATTATACTTTTCATATGGCATAGAGCTTTGCGATGAATACTCAAATGTAGATTGTTTTAGCATTTAACTATAGAAACTCATATCATATCTAGTAGTTCAACGCTAAGCATTCTCATACATGTCAGATCCCACTATTGACATACATATAGGAAGCACAAAGCATTAATATATCTCTCTAAATATATCAAGGCACTCTGCAGAAGAAGAAATAAACACATCAAGCCGAAGAACAAAGCATCACACATAGATTTACGTGGTTCACCCCCACCCTAGGGCTACTCTTCTTCTTTATTAGTGTCTTCAATCAGTTACATCACAAACCTTCTCAAAACCCTTACTTCACATAGGAAAAAAGATCTACACAACTCGCTAGATCCTTCTTCCGTGTACTTCAGAACAAAGCCTTGTACAACTTCTTACAACAACTAGCACTTAGCTCTGCAAGCCTCTTACAATCATGCACACAACATTTACAACCCACATCCGATCACATAGATCTACTACTAGAACTAAGCCATCGACCCTTCTTACATTGCCTAAGTATCTATTTATACATTACAAAAGTGGGCCTAAGCGTGGGTAAATCCACAGGCCGACAAACCTTTCCCATTATATTAACCCAAAACCCTAAAAGAGGCCCAAAAGTGGACCGAGATCCTACGATCTCTACTTCTCCTAATGCTCCATCTTTGACAGGGTGTCGAAGTCCAAAAACGGTCAGTTATGACCAAGTGTTCCTCAAAACTTGGTCAAGGGACAACATTCCTTCATCAGGATCAGGATGGGACTTAACGTTCAGGGATCTACCATGTGCTGCTAGAGGCCCTTCTAGTCAACCCGACACCTTGAAACCATGATGGTCTCATTTTTTAACTTACATGGGCATCTTTGGCTTCTGGTGCAGGTCTCATGAAATTCACACTCTTTCCTTCGTGCTTCCAAAGCTCCTGGTGTCAGCTCCTCCTTCATAGCATTTTTCCTCCATATGGCCTCGGGCTATGACCATGGGCCTAACTCCTAGGCACATCACAATTTTGCGTTTCAGGCGCCTTCACATCACTTGACTACAAACTCCCAATACCCAATATTGAGAAATTTCCCTTCTTCATATCAACGGTCAGATTTGTTATGCATCCGATGACCACGATTGATCCCAAAAATCTTGAAATTCACTTCCACAAACCATCAGATTGGCTACCACCTATCCCTATAATATCCATGGTCTAGATCATATCGGGATTTTGAGTCTTGGGAAGTTGAAAGGCTACTCACCTCCCTTCTCCCAATTTCCAAAATCGCAAACTAGAGACTAGCGAGCACTAGCTCCTCTCCTTAGCCTTCAAGAATGTTACCTTGGCTATGACCAAGTGCTTATCCAAAAGGTGCGTATCGAGATTTCACATATTGGAAAGTTAAAAGGCTACTCACCTCCCTTTTCCCAATTTTTGATTTCACACTCGCCTCAGATCAACGGTCCACGACTTTCCTCGATCCAATGACTCAGATCATTTCACGAGTTTGGACTTTGCGGGTTTTAACAACTTTGCCTCTACACTTCCCAAGTTCCGAAACCACGAAATGTTGATCTTTCACCACGTGCCTTTCCCAATGCCAATGGATAGGATTGAACTCATTACTTCGAACCTTTCTCTAATGTTAAACTTCGTGCAACTTTATGATCCCGATCGCCCGAGGGCCTCAAATATGAAATTCAAATGGAATCTCCTCTATTGAAAACTGAACTTGCTCTCTCACTTGATTTAAGTCCATATCATACTGCTCTAAGTGTTTCACTTTGTACTCATGGTTGTGGCCTATGTAAAATAAAAAATTGGATGACTGGCTAAGGGTTCGGGAAAATGAAAAGATCATTGACAGAGGTAACGAAGATGAGTGATTAAACAAAAAGGGGAAAACAAAACGAATTTTCTGGCCGAAAGAGAAAATTTAAAGACATGTCCTGCAAAAGAGAGAAAAACAGGGCATGGGCATAGACTCGGGTATAAACCACCAACTCATAGGATCCTGACAAGTTCATGTGATAACACTAAGTTCTAAGGATGGGGACAAGTGGGCCAAAGTAGTCCTCAACATGAGAAGTGTCAAGTTGGGAACATGCATACATATAGTTTTCACTTAGTTATTTTTCCGGGGGATTGGATCATCATTCACTCACTCATTCAATTGTCCTTGGTCCCTTCCTATACCTGTACCTGTACTTGTATATGTTCCTATAATTATACCCATACCTATACCTATATATGTATTTGTACCCATAATCATACATGTATATGTACCTAGTTAGTTTGGGAGTTTGACTAAAGACGTGGGTTGTCAGGGCCGTGAGCAATTTCTCTCTAGGTTAGAGAATTGTTGGGAATTGATTTCCCAAAGGTGAAAAACTGTAGCTACAAGGCTCTGAGACTTCCTTTCTGGCCTATTGCCGAAGCCCCAGAAAGGAAGTGGGGAAACTGAAGGACTTTTGAGTAGAGAAGGGGTACACTTCCTAGGGTGGGACAAGAATGTGGGGAATGAGGGATTGTAGCATGTTAGTTTGAGTTGGCACATGTGACAGAGTTTTTCCTTTTGTCTAAGATACATCAACTTGGTTAGGAATCCATTTACACAAGTGGAGTTTAGTCCTAGCTCATGGGTGACCCACTGCTGAGAGTAATGAGCATCGTGGTCTAAGGCTGGGAGGTTCATGGAAGGTCTGCACACAATTAGTGATATTTCTACCAAGATAAGTGTCAGTTGTGTGTTAAATTACATGCTGCATTATTATTTATCTAATTATTTTTATGGGTTTTCCTGTGTGTGATGCATGTGTATTTTTATTATTATTCTGTATGAATCTCTGCATTTGTAGATTGTATTTGTCTATTTAAAGTTTTATATGTAAATTTCCGCAAGAAATTCGGTGTGTATATGTTTTAATTTTGTATACATTTCAAAATTTTTTATGTGGCATAGCCCAGTTGTATGTTGGGGATGTTATAACAGAACTAGGATATACACCAGTGGGTAAGAAAGAATACATAACCTAAACCGAAGTTTTATGCATGCAAAGAGAAAGAGATTCTCAAAGAGGGTAGAAAGGAGATTTTGAAGGAGAATATTGCGTCTACTTCAAAAAAAAAATCCAGTAGAGGATATACCATTGTATGACATGCCTCTATTATTTGATCATACTAGCAAAGAGTAGCCTTTAGAGCAAGTAAGAAACTTAAGAAAATTTTTGGGGTCTTGTGTAAAATTGATGAATGATAAAAATTATGTACAAGTATTGCAGATTCTATTCGAGAAGTGTAATCCTAGGGAAGAAGGGGTAAAAATAGTGAATCGGGTCCATAATAAGAGAATAAAAAGCAGAGAGTCTAGGTTGAATGCAAACATTGGAGATTTCAATATGGGGGATATTATATTAGACCTAGGGTCTGAATTCAATGTTCTGCCAAAGAAGACATGGGAAGTTATGGAGGAACCTACATTAGGGTATTCACCTATCCATTTGAATCTAGAAAATAAATATACAGTGGTGGCAATTGGTATATTGAAGGGGATACTAGTATATCTAGATGGAGTGTGCACCATGGAATAATTTTAAGTCATTGACATAGTAGATAACACTACACCATATCCAACATTGTTGGGGCTAGATTTGGCATTTGATAACCAGACTATTATTAACTTGAAGACCAGGAAGATGATATTTTAGTTAGGAGAATACAAATTTATTGCACCAATGGATCCCTTAGAAGGAGGAAGATATGTGGAACCTGCGACAGGAAATTTTATTACAGAAGATGTCAATCAATTGTACAGAACTACCGCGCGTGAAGAGGATTACATCAACCCAACTACAAATGGAATGCTAAGTTGGAGGAGTATTAGTTCTTGTTCTTCAAACTCTGACATGGGACTAGAGAAATGGAAGCAACAATTACATGAATTAGCTACCAGAATATGCTCTAGAATGATGCACACACTGAGATGGGTTGGTACAGAGGTAAGAGAACATCCTACTTTTTATGTTCTAAATGAATTCGAAGAATTTTTAATGAAGTTTGAATTAGAACTAGTAGAAAATAAAATATTTCCAGTATTAGATATTTCTTTGAAAGATACTCTCACCCGCTAGTGGGGTACACATAAGGAAAAGATCAACAATTGGTATCAATGCAAGAGGTTACTATGCATTAGATTTGGCGCAGAGTAGGAGAACATATTTTTGGAGAAATATGATGGATTTGGACAACCCAAAGAACATGTAAAAAAGTGCATGGTTCAATGGATACTAGTAACACTAGAATAATGGCCATATCATTTTATTCACATATTAAAAGGAATTACAAAGAACTAGTACACAGAACAAGAACAACGCAAAGAAAATGCAAATTAGGAAGACATGAAACATAATTTTGTGATTACATTTTCCTTTGAGCATGAAAGTCTAGATATTGATACAACACTGAAGGTGGTAAGAGAAATAATATTTTAAGAAATATAATTTGAAATAACCCGAACATATTAGAATTAGACTAGACAGAAAATTAGACAGTTGCTACATTGTTATCATGTTGTAGAAGAAGAAGATCCAATAGAAGAAAACCCATGCAATATCCAAATCCCAGAAGTTGAAGGTGAAAGGGAATTAGAAGGTCCAAATTTATATTCAGAATATTATGCTTCACCATTATATCAAGAAGGTAAACATTAGAACTGTTGAAAACCCAAAGATTGTAAGCATTGGAGATTATTTGGATAATCAGGCCGTAGAAAGAATCACAGATTTACTGCGCGAATATAGTGTCTTGTTCCCAATGACATTTTCATAGATGAAGGGATTAGCAGGATAACTTGGAGAGATGAATATTCCTTTGAAACCAGAAGCTGGACCTATAAGACAGAGACCTTACAGGATAAATCTAGTGTATAAGCAAAAGGTGAAGGCATAAATTGACAAGATGCTAGAAGCTAGTGTCATAGAACCCGTGGAAGAATCATAATGGATCGATCCTATGGTGTTGAAGGAAAAGAAGAAAGGAGGAATTAGGATCTGTGTATATTTGATAAAATTAAATGATGCTTGCTTAGATGATCCTTTTCCTACCCCATTCACAGATGAAGTTTTGGAGAATGTAGGAGGTCAAGAATCTTATAAATTTGCAGATGGTTTTTTAGGATATCATCATATTAGGATAACACCCAAAGATAGAAAGAAGACAACATTTTATACAAAATGTGGATCATTTCAGTGTACAATAATTCCATTTGGATTGAAGAATGCACCTGCAATTATTTCAAGGGTAGTAATGGTTTCCTTTAAGGAATTTATTCATAAAATTTTGGAGGTTTACTGTTGTTGGGTATTTCTACCCTACGGACTAATAAGCTAGGGCTCTAAACTTATACGCAGAAAATGACCCTTAAGACTTAACTTTTGACCTTCTACCCGAATCTAAAACCTCTT